>JAQFVV010012802.1:0-352500 GCA_028023455.1 Epiperipatus broadwayi
ATCTATCTATCTATCTATCTATCTATCTATCTATCTATCTATCTATCTATCTATCTATCTATCTATCTATCTATCTATCTATCTATCTATCTATCTATCTATCTATCTATCTATCTATCTATCTATCTATCTATCTATCTATCTATCTATCTATTGTCCTTACATTCATCTTTTCATTTATTCATTATTTATCGACATATCAATACATGTATCTGTTCATATGTCTATCTATTTGAGGGTTTATCTTTATTTAAATAGATTTCTCTACCTATTTACACTTATCCATTTACATACTTATTCAACCATCTACTTATCTACCTGTCTATTTATTTATGTACCTTTGTAAATTTTAATTATGTTCTGAAAAACTCACTGAATGCATAGCAAGGTAGTAACTAACTAAACAATGCATATGAGAGTCACCATCAGCGAGATTCTGCCGTTATTTTTACATCCTTGATACATCTTAATCTAGATTCTTACTATTAAAGGATCTTTATAAAAAATAATTGCCTGTTATTAAGCTGTATGAATTATTGTTATAATCAGGTTTTCTGGCAAAAAGAAGTATTGGTGGTATACTGAGATTATATTTTTATTTAATTGACATTTCCCAACTCAGTGCCAGAATAAATCCATGCCTTGAAGACATAAGAAATTAATATAGTTTTATGCCGTTTTTAAAGATAAAGGTTTAGCTCAATTTGGATTGATTTGCTAAATCATTTTGTTAAATAAAATATCATAATATGGAAAAAATCGTAATATGGCAATATATTCAATTTTTAATGACAAATTATTTGCATTCCATTTTTAAAACGTAGAAAGCTAGTATTAAATTCGGTGATCACATTACATTTCATAATACAAAGTTGTTGTTTTTTTCAATAATAATGTGAAAGAAAAAAGCCAAACGGGAAAAAGCAATTTTTTTAAAAGTATTTGTGTTTCCATATATTAATGTTTATTGTTCTTTAATGAACGTTCAAAATAAACAAAATATTTTAGTTAGTGGAAGGTTTTGATTTTAATGGCAATTGTAATCGGAGAGTTGATTGTGCCGTATTATGATTGAATATAATAGAAGCGTTAACAATTTGTAACAGGAGATATTAATTTGCAACAGTTTCTTTAAAAAATAAAAAAAGAAACATAATTTAGAATAAATGTAAAAAGAAAACGTAATTCAAGCAATAAATAAAGTTGACGAAATTATTTCTCTTTAAAAAAAAACAAAAAAACTAAAGAAAACAAAAATAAAACTTAATAATTTAAACAGGAAAATAAATACATATGCTTAAGTTCGCTTAAAAAGCTGTTGCAATATCTAGGCAAGGCGGTATTTTGAATAGACAACAATGCCTTTTGTCAATGTCGATCATAGTTTGTTATTGCTTTTCAAGTTCTTAATATCTACTAATATTGTAATTTGTTGGAAAAATACAGGGCATTTGGGGGCATTGAGATGAATTTATGTAATATATTGTCACCTCAACTTTCTCCGCGCACTCTTTCACTTATTTAATCACAATAAACTCTCATTTATTTCAAGTAGCTAGTCAATTGAATTTTATACTTTAGGATCAAATATACCGGGGGCGCCAAATTGCAGCTATAAATTGTAATGCCCACCAGAGATCATCATCATTAGCCATATTTAGGACTATAGAAGATACTGGAGAAAGTAATTAAATTGTCTCTCAAAAAAAATAAAATAACAATAATATTGATAAAACCATTCAATCTATACGGTCTTAATTTCAAACCTAGCATTAGTCATTCAAATATTTCGTGATAAATTTATTATAAAATTCATAATAATGAGACAACTTTCTTCCCCAACTTTATTATAATATCTGATCTCGAGTGGTAACTACAGAAAATACTGTATACAGTTCTCATTTATATCTGACTGGAAATAAATCAGTAATTAATGCAGAGAACTCATAATCTATGTTCATAATATAAAATTATTATTTAATTTAATATTAGATAAAATTTATCACAAATAATCCTCCCCATTTAATTCCATTACTTTATTTTTCGTTCTCAGCATTTATCACTTTCAATAGCTACAATTATATAACACGGAATGTCTGTGTTATGTTCTCTAATCTGAGAATTCCTAATCTTATTTCTCTAACACACATAGATCTTTTGATCAACTATCAATTCATGATCCCTACTTTTATAATTGTATAATAATGTTATTATAATAAGCTACTTGACTTCCGAACTAGCTCTTAGATCAATAATTGAACTGTTCTTTCTCAAGGTCTAGATCTGTCAAGAGGTGACCATATAAGTGATTACATTGTAATGGATATGATTCCAAATATGTTAAGTTGAATTTTGATACGAATTTACTATTGGTAATCACTCTAAACACGGAGCGGGGGGAAGGAAAGGGATTTTATGTCTGCTCCCAATATTCACAACATTACAATGAATCAAAAGATTAAGTCTATTAACTTAACTCAACTATTCCCTGTCATTTTATTCTATTTATCTAATCTATTGACCAACTCTTAAGTAATAATTTTAACCTATCATATTTTGCTAAGTTAAACTATGGGAAGTAAACCATGGACATCAATCAGATAAATCAATCAAAATTTACTTATGAAAGCAAAGTATGGAAATAATCATAAATCAGATTATGCAAATTAATGATGAAACTAAAGTATGTTAAAATGAATTATATAAAAGTGACTTATACAAAATGGATTATATTAATCGAATATAGGAATATTCAAGATAAAATTAATACTGTAAATCAATCATGGAAATAAATTATCAATCTAAAATTAACTATGTGAATCGAATATGGAAATAATATAATAATGACTACTGCAAATCGATCTTGGAAATAAAGTATCATTATAAAAATAAATAATTAAATTTAAATATGAACTAATATTACTTTAACTATAGGTGCTGGATATATAGATTCTGGAGATATTTGAAACATCAAAACACAAAACACAATGTAATCTTATAACAATAGTAAACTTTATTACATTAACAATAATGATAAAATTAAATAAAAACACACTAAATTATAATATTGTTACACACAAATATATGATTCGATCTATTCAGGCCTATTATTCAAATACATGTTTGAATTAATTAATTTCCTAGATGACTTATTTATTGTTTTGACCCAATTATTTATCAAATTAATAATTAATAATAATAATAAACACCAATGCTGGAAACAGAATTCCGGATATTTTAGCTTTAAGAAAACTTATCTTGAAAGAGAAGAAAACATATAAATTTCTACTTCCCCCCTTTTATTGTAAACATTGTCCATTGAACTATTCCAAAATAATATATTCGTTTCAATTATTCTAACTACAAATGTTAGTTAATCATAAATTTCTAAATCATTTTATCAAGCAATAATTTTCACATTTCTAATGAAGAAGGAGGATATGCCATAGAATTACCCTACTAATTTTGCAAATGAGTTTAAATTCAAAACCCACACTTTTACATTCATGCTTGTCAGATCTTTACGTTTTTGACTGTATATCTTAATAGGTCAGTATGTCCATTTAGCTTGACGACCTCAATTTACCATCATTCAAAAAAATCAACACAGATCGGTTAGTTTATTAATTAAAATCTTTGTCATTCTTCATCATACATATACATCTGACTGAATCCTTATCCTTTCAGGGCAACTTTATTCTGTCCCACATAAGAAAAACTATCTTCATATCACACATCACCATGCAGTATTTATAACGTGCACACAGCCACAGCCACGTCTTGGTAAGGGAAATAAAAAAAAAACAACAACATCCACTTCAAACTTAAACTATTTGCTTGAGCCAGAGAGAGAGATCTTTTCTTAAGATCCAGAATCGTGTAAAGAGCTTCTCTTAGACACCTATTCTCTATATTGGCATGCAAAACATTTCCTACACTTAAACAGTAACTTTATTAATAATTCCCTATCTTAACAAATAAATGGAGTGAAACTTAGTCATCTCCAACTGCCATGGTATATAAATCATGAGACAGCCATTTCCCATCTAATGGGTGGTAGGATAACTTTATGTTAGTAATGACAAGCATTTATGGCTTTATATATGCCCATATATACATCGATTACAGCCTAGATAAATGACAAAGACTAACCAAATCCCGAATCAAAACATATATGAATTATTTCAATTTTAAACAGTCAAGCCAACAACATACCTAACATTTATATTAATAACAGATCAACAATACTTTAGCATAATTATGGGTTTTACGACCATCCCCTCACTCTTCATATTTACTATTAAGCACAAATTAAAATTTTGTTAAGAATAATAAAAATATTTATATCATTTCTCTCTTTGCTTTTAAATTTAAATTTACGTGAGCATCTATACTTAAATGGTATCAAAATCATTTTTTTTCTCTTTCCTTCAAACATTTTAAACATAAACAAAATATTAAATTAATAATCTAGTGATTAGAGTGTGACATAGCATATAAACAAAATGAAATATAAAAAAAAAACAAATGACATATTATATAAACGAAATAAAATAAAGAATAAATATCAACATTACAGATAGTCTCTTTAAATGTCTTTTCCTTCCACTATCCCTCAATCAATTAATATATTCAGTTTATTTTACTTGAGATAGCTATATAATTACACATCAAACAGTCATTTTAATTAAATGTGTATAGAATGCACAGACAGTCATTTGAATCAAGATAGATAAAAAACGTAGATAGTTATTTTAAATCAAAAGTGTAGCTATATGAGAAATAATAAATTTTAAAAGAGTTTTGTTGGTTACCTTCCATTTGATGAGTTTCTTCCTGATTTGATCTCACTTTCTTTCTTTTTCTTCTTGTTGTCCATTTAAAGGTTCAAATCAGATACAACAAGCAGTTTCTGATTACCAAACATGAATTAACTTTTTAAACATTTTCAGAAGTTTGCTGCAGTCTTCAAATGAATTTTAAACAGCCAAATAATTATTATAATCTGAATTGGGGTTTCAATCTCATACAAAATTTTGACAGTTCTCTCCTTCAATGAATTTTTAATAAGCAGAATGGATAAGTTGTAGCATTTAGTATAAAATGTCTTATTAAAAGTTGACTTCTTCATAATTGATGTGAGGAAATGAAACATGCACCATTTATGAACTAATTAGAAATTCATATTTTGGTCTACTATAAAACTTAAATACATTATTAAATTCTGAGAAAGAAAATTTAAAAAAAAACTTGGAAAACACCTTCAGAGATATTAATTTTAGTTAGTTAGCCCAGTTCTCAATCAGCTAAAGTTCTTCCCCTATTCACTTTTCTCAGTTTTTATAGGATAAAAGAGAAAAAACAACATATGTTAATGCCCCCCCCCCAGTGGTTCCTCTTAAAGTCTAATTAAAAAATCTCCACTCAGAATGAACAATGACTCTTCCTTAAGTGTTAATTTTTTAACAACTTTGTCTAATCTGAAACCAGATCTCTTTAATTAACACATTGGTGACCAATTTCTAAAAATTAATCAAAGAAGATATAATTAAAAACATAAGCTTACTAACACTTTTTGGTCAAACAAAGGTTACATTCATTTGATCTAAATAATTTCTTATTTAGATTTACATTTTTAATAATATAAAAAAATTATGTCAGTTTCTATAAAGGAAAGGAAAAAAAATCAAATCCATATATCTGTATCACACACACATGTGCAGACCATTCAATAGAAAACTGATTATTCAGATTATATGAACACAAATATCCATCATAATTTCTTATAATTACAATCATAAAATCAATTATAATTTCTGATAATCATAAATATAAATATTCACCATAATGTCTTACAACTCTAAACTTATTCTCTAGAAAGAAACTGTTAACTAAAGCTACTGACAATCAATTCAATTTTGATTCTCATCAACTCTTTAGTACTAGACATTTATACAAACACAAACTGTCTCTATATATGTTGCTCTTGAGCTATATAGCCATTACTTTCTCAAATAAAACTTAACTTTTCTTACATCAAAAAAAAAATTTTTTCCCACAATTACTTCATTTTATTACATTTGGTTTATAGATGGAATAAACCAAAAGGCTACAATATAAATATAAAGAGAAGAGAAAAGTAGAATAATGTAAAAAAAAAAAAATTCACATTAAATAAACTATTATATAATTCTATAATTAAAACACTTCCTCTTTTCTTTACAAAAACTTTATTTGCTGTATATATATATATATGTTAAAACGAAGATTTGCACGGGTTAAATATATAAAATACATATTTTGCGGGTTCATCTGTGTTAAAAACTTTTAATATTAATATACTGACATTTCGACTTGGTCACACAAGCCATCCACAGAGTTACAAAAGGTAGAAAGATGGTTGTAGAGGCGCTACAATCACTGATTTGAATAAAATGTTAAAATTCCATCAATAGCAAAAAATGTTAAATTTAGGAATGTTTTTTTAAAAAATCTTTCCAAATAGGAGAAAGTTTGCATGTATCATCTCGCTTATGATACAATCTGGCCTTTTAAGTATCTCAATGGCTTCTCTAATTTTGCATTGGTAGAGATTATCACATCTGTATATGATCCTGGTACTAGAAAAATCAATTTTATGACCTGAATCTATAGTATGGAGTGAGAGTGCTGATGATGATGAGTGTTGTTTAATGGCATTAGCATGCTCATCTCTCCTAACACTGATGTGATGATTACTCATACCTATGTAAGAAGCTTTACAATTTTTACATGAGATTTGATAGACACCATGAGATTCAAGAGAGATTGAATCCTTAGGCTTGGTTATTATATTGCTGATCTTTTGATGAGCAGAAAATGCTGAATCTATATTATAGCATTTTAATATATGTCCGATACTGTCTGTAGTTCCTTTTACATATGAAACACAAATCCTAATAGCTGATTTATCATCTTTTTGTTTTCTATTTTGGGCTTGAAATAAGGCTTTTTTTATAAATTTGTAATTATAACTATTTGCTAATAAAACACTATTAATATGATTTATTTCTTCTTTCAGATGTGTCTCATCTGAAAGGTTAATTGCTCTATTTAAAAGAGTTTTGACTACAGAAACTATCTGAGTTGGGTGATGATGAGAATGAAAATGCAGATATCTGTCTGTGTGTGTATCCTTTTAGTAAATAGAAAAAGATAAACTATTTGGTGTTCTGGTGACTAGAACATCAAGAAAAGGGAGTTTTCCATCAGACTCTGTCTCCATTGTAAATTTAATATGAGGATGCATATTATTTAAATGTAAGAAAAAATCATCTAATTTATTTTTTCCATGTTGCCATATGATAAAAGTGTCATCTATGTATCTGAGCCAAATGAGAGGTTTTAAAGATGATGATTCTAAAGCACGAGTTTCTATATATTCCATGAATAAATCAGCTATTACTCCTGAGATAGGTGAGCCCATAGGAGTACCAAAAACTTGTCTGTAATGCTGTCCATTGTATACAAAATATGTATTTAAGAGACAATGTTTAATTAAAGCAATAATATGGTCTGGTAAATTGCAACATTGTGAGATTATATTTAAAGCTTCATCAATTGGAATGTTTGTAAACAAAGACATGACATCAAAACTGACCAGAATGTCATTAGCATTAATTTTTAAAAAGCTTCATCAATTGAAATGTTTGTAAACAAAGACACAACATCAAAACTGACCAGAATGTCATTAGCATTAATTTTTAAGTTTAAAAATTAATGCTAATGACATTCTGGTCAGTTTTGATGTCATGTCTTTGTTTACAAACATTCCAATTCATGAAAGCTTTAAATATAATCTCACAATGTTGCAATTTACCAGACCATATTATTGCTTTAATTAAACATTGTCTCGTAAATACATATTTTGTATACAATGGACAGCATTACAGACAAGTTTTTGGTACTCCTATGGGCTCACCTATCTCAGGAGTAATAGCTGATTTATTCATGGAATATATAGAAACTCGTGCTTTAGAATCATCATCTTTAAAACCTCTCATTTGGCTCAGATACATAGATGACACTTTTGTCATATGGCAACATGGAAAAAATAAATTAGATGATTTTTTCTTACATTTAAATCATATGCATCCTCATATTAAATTTACAATTGAGACAGAGTCTGATGGAAAACTCCCTTTTCTTGATGTTCTAGTCACCAGAACACCAAATAGTTTATCTTTTTCTATTTACTGAAAGGATACACACACAGACAGATATTTGCATTTTCATTCTCATCATCACCCAACTCAGATAGTTTCTGTAGCCAAAACTCTTTTAAATAGAGCAATTAACCTTTCAGATGAGACACATATGAAAGAAGGAATAAATCATATTAATAGTGTTTTATTAGCAAATAGTTATAACTACAAATTTATAAAAAAAGCCTTATTTCAAGCCCAAAATAGGAAACAAAAAGATGATAAATCAGCTATTAGGATTTGTGTTCCATATGTAAAAGGAACTACAGACAGTATCGGACGTATATTAAAATGCTATAATATAGATTCAGCATTTTCTGCTCATCAAAAGATCGGCAATATAATAACCAAGCCTAAGGATTCAATCCCTCTTGAATCTCATGGTGTCTATCAAATCTCATGTAAAAATTGTAAAGCTTCTTACATAGGTATGAGTAATCATCGCATCAGTGTTAGGAGAGATGAGCATGCTAATGCAGTTAAACAACACTCATCATCATCAGCACTCTCACTCCATACTATAGATTCAGGTCATAAAATTGATTTTTCTAGTACCAGGATCATATCCAGATGTGATAATCTCTACCAATGCAAAATTAGAGAAGCCATTGAGATACTTAAAAGGCCAGATTGTATCAATAAGCGAGATGATACATGCAAACTTCCTCCTATTTGGAAAGATTTTTTTAAAAAACATTCCTAAATTTAACATTTTTTGCTATTGGTGGAATTTTAACATTTTATTCAAATCAGTGATTGTAGTGCCTCTACAACCGTCTTTCTACCTTTTATAACTCTGTGGATGGCTTGTGTGACCAAGTCGAAATGTCAATATATTAATATTAAAAGTTTTTAACACGGATGAACCCGCAAAATATGTATTTTATATATATATGCAAAATATGTATTTTATATATATATAACCACTTGTTCCAACGTTTCAACTATTTTTACTTTATAGACATTTTGAAGGATCTAGAAAAAACATATTACATTATAACAAATTCCACATAATAATGATAAAAAATAATAAAATACATATATATATAAATCCCATAAAAATTAAAATAAATATAATTTTGAAGTATATAAGAAAGAAGAAGGTAATAAGTGTTTTATTATAACAATTGGATTTTGGATAAAAAAAATGTAAAAAGGAAAAGTTTTTTGAGAAGGTAGGCAAAGAATTGTGGTGTATATTTTATGTTTTAATTTAATTGACTTAATGTATTTTATTTATTTTAATTTTTATGGGGTTTATATATATATTATTTTTGTATTTTTTTTTTTTATGTGGAGTTTGTTATAATGTAATATGTTTTTTCTAGATCCTTGAAAATGACTATAAAGTAGAAATAGTTGAAACGTTGGAACAAATGGATATATACAACATAAAAAGTTTTTGTAAAGAAAAAAGAAAGTGTTTTAATTATAGAATTATATGGTTATATGTAATGTATATTTTTAAAAGAAAAAAGGATTGAGTGGTGATTAGAAACAGAAATAAATGGATTTGTAAATAAATTATTATATATATATCACAACAACAAAAAGTCTTATCTGATAGTAAAAAAAAATAAAATAATTTATAAATAGAGTAATGCGGGACGAAATCCTTTATATCTTTCAATTCCAAGTGAAATAGAAGTATTACTTACTGAACTGTCAATTATCAGATGGTAAAAGCTTACATATTTTTTCATTCTTGTTTTTTAATCATGAATTTAATTAAGATTCATATTTCAATTATCTATCACACTATCTAAAAATTTTTATTGTAATTAATTAATCTCCAAATTGAAGCCTTAAAGAATAAAAATAAAATCTTTTTTTTTTTCGTTAAGTGCAAAACATTTAAATTCATGCTTGTAAAAATTTATATTAAACACAATAAAATTCTGATGTTTATCTAAATCAATATACCTCAAAGCAAATTATCTTATTTAAATGATACTTTTGTATTAGACTTACTGTGAGATGTCATAGTCATCTGACAATGATTGTTCTAACTTTGTGATCTCATACCAGATTCATCTGAAGATAATTATCCTAACTTTGTGACCTTGTAAAATAGGTAGGACATTTTTTGGGGTCAACTACAATTATAACTTAATAGATTTAGAAACAACTATCCATGCACAAAATATTGAAAGACTTTGGGATTTGACCAAATGATGGAATAAAAAATGAAGAACTGTGCATAAGCATTGATTGAATTTAGGTGTAGGAGAAAGCTCAAAGAAAAAGTTGCTTTCATTTCCACTTTGGAGAACATCAATAAGTTTATTCCATCCTAGTAATTGCTCCTTATTTTGATTTTGGGGAAAATAAATTGATTGATTTAGTTTGTCCTAAGATTTTATGCAGGCAGTATTTTATGTGATCACAAAGTTAGACATTTCACAACAAGTTAGTACCAAAGTATCATTTAAACATAAGCATTATTTTTACAGTTATTAAGCCTTTTATTCCTATAACAGAAATTTAACACAGCAGTTTTTTAATGATTTCTAAGATTGATAACTTTCAGACCATATTGTATTTTATATATTTTTACTTGAATAAAATGACTACCAAGTGAAAAATTATTTACTTTATTAATATCCATAGTCATATTTCTATAAGCCATGAATATGATATAAATGTTATATTGAAAGTATGCTAGACAGTAATAAAGTTAGATTTTTTTAAAAAAAAAAACTACCTTTTCTTTGGATCTTTTCATAGACATTAGCTCAGAAAAGACGGGATTATTTATAGTTCAAAGACAAATAGCAAAATCAAAAGTACCCATTTCAATAGTAAATTTCATAATACACTCCAAACCATTCAATCTATTTAAAATATCCCAAATATTATTTCTTACATTAAATACACTATTGCGAGGATATTTTTGATTTTATCAAGTTAAATGTTTTAGATTTTAGCATTGATAAAGTTATTATGCTTTGCTTTGTATTGATTTATTTAAAATAAAAAATTGGTTTGTTAAATTTTTGTCATAGGAATAAATGACTTAATAATTTTGTAAATATTGCTTATCTTCAATTAAGACAATTTATTTTGGATTATATTGAATCAAAACAGGCAAAACTCACTATATATATATATTGCCACACACAGCAAGCTAGAGTAATCAATGGATGTCAGAAGGCTTGTGCATAAAATCCCCATCTAGTGCCTACTCATCCAATATCCCCAGAGTAGTTTTTGGCTTATGGCCTTCATCAGTGAGGAGTCTAGGATCTGAGAGCACTGCATCAAGATCTCTCAGATCCAAGGCTGCTCAATGATAAAGGCCATAAGCCAAAAACTACTCTGGGGATATTGGATGAGTAGGCACTAGAAGGGGATTTTATGCACAAGCCTTCTGGCATCCATTGATTACTCTAGCTAGCTGTGTGTGGCAATATATATAGTGAGTTTTGACTGTTTTAATAACAGTTATACACAAGCATAAGAGGAGATGGTCATGTGATATTTATTGGCTTATATTAATTTAGTTTAATATAATTTCATTAAAAATCTTATCTTTAATAGAAATGTTTACAAGCATACTTTTAAAAGTTTTAAACTTAATGAAAGAAAAGTCTTTATATTTTTACTTTTTAAAGATTTAATTTCAAGATTAATTAATAATAACAGCTATTTAGTAGATGGTAAGAGGTTTATATGGAAATAGAATCTTTATTAACATTCATTATTAAATAGTTCAGAACTGTGCATTGAGGGTAAATGTATTCCTGGTATAGATTATAAGATTGCTTGTAACTGTCATAAAAAATATATAGGTTACAGTAAATTAAGTTTTAATAAAGGAGCTAAAATTCATAAAAATTGAGTTAAAATAGATACCATAATTCGGTTGTATATTTATTAACTTAATGTGAGTCATAATACATTGATGATATAGTCATTATTTTTTATTAAAGCAAAACAATTGAAAAGAAGAATTACAGAAACTTTGATAATTTTTTTTTATACTTTGGCTTTGGATTTTATAAAAATTATCTTTGATATTAAAAGCACATGGAATTTAAAATGAATTATGTGAATAGTCAATCTGATATATATATATATATATATATAATTAAGTATACCTAAAAAATGTATATGTACTTAAAATTATAGTATGGGTTATATATGTTTTATTCACTTTAAAAAATAAGAAATGAATTGGGTATTGTGAATAATGCATCAAATGTGGGAAAGAGATTAATCTGATTTCCAGGCTGATGGATGGTTGTGATAATATTGAACTAATGTGAAAGTGCATTAAAATAAGTCTAATTGTCGATATATATAACAATAAAAATAATAAATATAATGGTGATTAACTATTATATACAGTCTTTCAATCTGCAGAAGTACTTTCAGTTAATTCCTTACCCCTCATCAACTGCTGTTAATTAACTTAAAAGTATGTATCCAGATTGAAGGACTATATATACAGTTAATTACTATTATATTTACTATTTTTATTGTTATAGTGATAGTTTTTAATTAATAAACATTTTATTTGTATATATATATAATAAAGTGTTAAAGTTCTAGCTTAAAACATTATGATAATGCAAACACAGTTCTTCAATCTAGTGCTTTATGTGAACTTTATTGGCTCCTGCTTTGAATCCAAATCTCTTCATCAATACAAGCAATATAATCAAACTGGTATGGATATGAAAATTAAATTGCTCTATTATCTGGAAATTTGATAATGCAACTTTACACTAAATGGTACTGAAGTAGACTTGGGTAAGGGTTCTTGCTACTGCACAAATGCTATTTTGTAGCAAAACTTATTTTAAACAATATCCTTTTCTCAAGTTTAGAAACAATTATTAATTAGTTTTATTAATTGTAAATTGTTATATTTCACTTTCTTAGATATAAACTTTCAATTTAATGAAGATTACGTATACAGTTATCTATCTAATCTGGCAGAAATATAATTTCTGAATCCATAGATAGATTAGGTAGCAACATAAATTAGCTATTAACCCAAAATTTTAAGATGCTAGCATATATCATGTTATTACATGGAATGTGACAATGCGTTTTATACCTTAACCCTGATGGAATAATGGATGAACATTAAATATTGATTTAAATTGAATAAAACTACTATTTGAGATATTTGACATGATTAAAACTGTGTGTGGTATTAAGATCATAAGGCACAAAAATGTTTGCAAATAGTTTGCAAGATGATTGTAGGGAAAGTATTGGAAATGATATATAAAGATATTAAATACACTCGTGCAGTTTAGCATTTTTGTATGTAACTCTTGATCAAAACACACTAGGAATTTAAAATTTTTATGGCCCATATAATAACATGCATTATTATAAAAATTTTTATAAAGGCAGGATGGAGAGAGAATAAGTCAATTATTCAGTAGGGTGTAATAAAAAATTATGTAACATCCCCAAATCAATTTTAAAAAACTCTAGAAGAAATATACATAATGGAGATTTTAAATATGAAAAATAAATCAAATAGTCTATTACTCCGAATTCGTCAAAAATTTAAGCACCGGAAAGTGACATATGTAGTTGACAATTACAGTCACTGAGTATTACAGTCTGCCATCTTATCGTTGGATCAAACGTTGCAGTTTTTAGTATCAATGATGCTTTAGTGCTGATGCTTGATTATTTACCATATTACCTAGTTATCTTAATCTGCTTTTAGGCCCCCAATTTAGTAGATATACTATATATAATGAAAAGAATTATATGTATTTATAAATATTGATTTTACGAATGAAAAATTAGATAAAGAAAATCAAGAAGAAAAGATGGGTGAACTTTACGCCAATTTTAACAGATTTTATTTCTTGTCGTAATAAAATAAGTAAATAGTGTTAAAGAATGGAGGCACAAAAAGAATCATAATAAAAAGAACAAATTTAAATTTTTAAAGTTTTTTTTTTTTTTTAACCAAACACAATAGTGTCAAATTGAGTTGTGAAATTTGTTGATGATGTTTTGTTATAACAAAACTTTTGCAATAGCCCAGACAATTATATATATATAAACTTATAATTTTTTTAACAAAATATCAAATGGTATATTTTAGTATAAAGTTTTATTATATTATTATATGTGCACACGCACACACATCCAAGTTTATTCAGTTAATATGTATAGAATGACAATAAGAATTATGTTTCATTGCTAAAGATTAGTGTATTCGCGCACTATATTTATTATATTGGATTCAAATCCGGTGAACTATATTTTGTTCATTAAATATGCATGAATTGTCTAGTGCAATTGATAAAGTTATAATTTATCATTAAGCTTAATAGTATAATAGTCTCTGACTGCTATGTCTGTGATTAGAAATCCATATCTGAGTCAGGTGCACTTTGAAATTTTTTTAAGCCACAAGTATGTTGTTGTTGTTGTTGTTGTTGTTGTTATTATTATTATTATTATTATTATTATTATTATTATTATTATTATTATTATTATTATTATTATTATTATTATTATTATTATTATTATTATTATTATTATTATTATTATTATTATTATTATTATTATTATTATTATTATTATTATTATTATTATTATTATTATTATTATTATTATTATTATTATTATTATTATTATTATTATGTTTCAAAGCAAAACTTTATTGAGTCTAAAAAGTTACAGAGTCACATCTAGTAATATATTGATTTTTTACAAATGAAAAACAAATTACAACTTTCAGTATATAAGTCTTTATCTTTTCTGCATACTTTTTTTTTCTTCTTGTTTTTAAATTTGTCTTCTATTTAGTTCAGTTTATGCTTGCATTTTTTTTAATGTTGGAAAAAATGCTGATGTTGAAAATGTCATCATCTATCTTATTGGCCTTTATATTTCATAGACTGGATCTTTGTTTCAAGTGTGACCATGTGGCTGCAAATACATCTGGTTGAGCTAGGATGCTGTCTCTTTTTCTTAACAGTTCTAGTTTTATTGAATATGTTGCTGGATGGCGTCTAGGGTTATTGGCAAGTGCAAAAGTGCATCTGGTACACCAGTAGGCATAAAGGCTGTATGTTGCTGCATGAATAGCAGGGTTGTTGCCTTTTTTAAACGTATTTATTATTTCATCAATTGAAATGATAGCCTTTCTGTATGTGGTAAACATTGTGCGACGTATTGTTTCTAGGGCACTGCAGGAATGAAGAAAATGATCTTGTGTCTCTTCTTCTCTATGACATAGCCCACACATGGGGTCTATATTTGTATAGAATCTACGAAATCTAAGGAAATGGGTTGTGGGTAGAGCATTGAGATTAAGCTTAAGTAGAAAATCAAATAATTTTGGTTCTAATGACCATTTTCTGAATTGTTGCAGTAGTTGCCTGTTGTCTATTCCAAGAACTGATGGATGTAGATTAGGTGTCTGGTTTGGATATAGTATATTATAAATATCCCAGTATGTATACTTGTTGTCATTATTGAGTGATATTTTGTTGTATATTGGCTTTAGTTCTTCAATCAGTGTGGATAGATATCCATATGAAGGGGGTGGTCTGTCTGTGGGTATTATACTGATTACACACTCCAGGTCTGGAAATCTTTTTATGGTTGCTGTTATTAGATTTACTGATTTCTGTGTGTAAAAAACATTGATTGTATGGAGTCCAAGTCCATTGCTATGTGGTGGTCTGCTCAGATTTTTTAAAGAGATTGCCACTGTCTTTCTCTTCCATATTAGTTTGTTACAGATTGACGAGATTTTAGATATGAATGTTTTTGCAAATTTGATTATAGGTGTGTAGTATGTAATTTTTGTAATTATAAGTTGATTAAATAGTGCTACCTTTGCGTATATTGACAGGTATGACTTTTCAAGTGAGGCTGTGATTTTTTCAGCATCTTTTTTTAATTTATTTTGAATTTTTTGCCTCATTCCATTGGTTCCAAGGTAGAATGGGAAACCAAGGAAAGCAGATGGTTTACCATTAAACATCTCTGTACAGTGCTTGCCTGTGTATATTGACCATGCAGCAGTTTTATTTGTGTTAATTTTTAAATTAAAATTTGAGGTATAATTCTTGATTATCTCTTGTAATATGGGGAGGTTCTTTTTAGAGGGGAGGAAAACGGTTACATCGTCCATATAGGCTATGCATGATATATTTAAAGCAGTGTTTGGAATTTGAATGCCTTTTATTTTTTTCTGTATCTCTATTAATAGAGGATTTATATATATTGTAAAGAGCAAGGCACTCAGGGGGGATCCTTGTGGGATGGATTGACTCGGTCTGAAGGCTGGTGATTTTTTCCCATTCAATGTGATGTGAATTTCATGGCTGAGTAGCAGATTGGCTATTATATATAGTAGGGATGGAGGTGTTGTTGTTTTTTTCAGCACGTCTAATAATTTGGCTATAGGCACTGAGTCAAAAGCTGCCTCAATGTCTAGTTGAACTATAATTGGTGCATATTTCTTTCTTTTTTTTTACTACTTCGATAATTGTTTTGTACATTAAGGCACCCTGGCCAATGGATGATCCTTTTTTGGCATATTGTGCTGATGATAACACAGGGAGTATGTGTTGTTCTATTTTTTCCTTTATCACTCTTTCAAGAATTTTTATTCCTAAAGGTCCCATTGAAATTGGTCTTAGATTAGATAAAGATGATATTGCTGTTGGTTTTTTGTTAAATGGAACCATTGCAATTGGGTATAGACTTTGTATGTTGTAAATTTTTTGGGATATGTAATTGGCTAGATCGCACAGGTATTTTGCTGTGAAGTGACTAAGATGTTTGAACACAAATTTGGGAATTCCTTGTGGTCCTGGGTGACATGTGTTTGTTATTGTTGCAAGTTGAAATACAATGTCAGTTGTTGTTATTGGTGTGTCTGTTTCAGGGTCTCCAAATATGTCTTCATTTGGTATGTACACTCTCTGTTTTTGCAGTTTTTTTTTTAAAGTGTTGATATATTGGGTTTATCATGTTATGTCCAGCTGTTATAGAGCCATCTATTTCAAGTGCCATAGGCACTCTGACTGTGGATGGGTATCCCAATGCCCACCGTATGTATGCTCTGGTCCAAGTATGTTGTTGTGTAAGGCATATTTTTTTTCTTTTTTATTGCTACATATTGCTTTAGTGTATTGCATGTATTGTTGTACATTTCTGTAAGTTTTTTAATTTGTGTTTGATTATCTGTAGTTGGTCTGGAAATGGTTATTCTTTTATGTAGTTCATCTGCCAATGCTAATAATCTGGTGGGGGGTGTTGAGTTGCAGGTAATATGATTGATGTTGAAAGAAAGTATATTGGTGAATGCTATATACTTTTGTACTGGATCGAGTGACATGTTTTGAAGTTTTTGGAGCATTATATATGTTTCTGAGTATAAGAATTCAGTTGTTTGTGCTGGAAGAAGTATTCTCATAGTCTTTTGGAGGGCTATTGTTGTATTCTGTATTTTTGTTAGGTCGAGGGTGATGAACTGAGCAGCATGATCTGAGATTATAGATGGACAGAGTTCAAGATTAAAATAATGATGTAACATTGGTGAGTAGAAACACAAATCAATAAGTGACTTATATCTATTGTTATTAAAAGATATTGAGTTTGATGGGAGAAAACCCTCAGCACTCATAAGTGGGATTGTTATTTGATGGATCCATTTGGTGACAAAAGTTTGGTAGGTCATGTTGAAATCTCCCAGGAGTATTATGGGATTTGGTGTTGCTGTAAGCATTGAATTTATTGTTGCTATTATTCTGGAGATGATGACAGGGCCTGGTGGTATATATACAAATACTAGGTTAAGTGTGATATTTTTATGATGGAGTGTTAATATGATAAGATTAGAGTCAATATATATAATTTTAAAAGAATCGAAAGGGCAGTTGTGGGATATAATTATGCCTGTGCCACCTGATGGTGATGATGATTGCCTTGAGCAGGCACAAAAACCTTGGCTGACTAAATATTTTTGTGGATCAATTTGAGAGCTGCTGTATATTTTTGTTTCCAAAAGCCCCAGTATGTGTGGTTGTGTTGTATGTAACCATTTTTTGAGATCAAAAAGTTTTTTGGTGGCATTTAAGCCTCTAATGTTGAGAGATCCAATTTTTATCTTCATGTTTTTAATAATTTTTTAACAGGGTATTGATTTTTATTTATTTTTAATACTAAATTTTTGTTTATATTGCAGTAGATGGATGCTGATACATATTTAAGACATTGTTGGGTTTATTATCAGATTTTCTTTCATTTAATATTGCTTCAGACTCTATACAGGCAATTTGTGATGAAACCGAACAGGTATCCATTTGTTGTTGGCTTACATCCATTTCTAATTTTATTATTATTATTATTATTATTATTATTATTATTATTATTATTATTATTATTATTATTATTATTATTATTATTATTATTATTATTATTATTATTATTATTATTATTATTATTATTATTATTATTATTATTATTATTATTATTATTATCATCATCATCATCATCAGAAATGTACCATCATTTTTGTAATAGGTTTTTTAAAATTGGTTGCTTTAACAAATTTCAATCATGGATGTATTACTGTGGAGCTGTGAACTATGTACAATCAAACTATACTACTTCAATTATACACTAACCAAAATTAAATGTAAACACAGTATTATAACATCTATTTTTTTCCTTTCTCAATATCACATTGAAACATGACTTTATGTACTGTAATCAAATATTCATTGCAATTTAAATACTATACCTATTCAGTTCTGTACTGTAGTTAAAAGCACATGTACTGATTTTCCCACTGCCAATCATTTATTCTTTCTATAGAAAGGTTGTCATTTTTGTAATAATTTGTTTTCAATTGATTGCTGTAACATTTTTATTTTTTTGGTTTAGGGAATTACTTAAAGGCAATTGTATCCAGCCTATGAAAATGCTTGTAAAAAATTATGATTTTATTAATGGCAGTACAAATAATACTTTTTTCATTTAAAAATACGTTGTCTAGAAAAGAAATGATTAACTTAAATATTACATGATGGATTTTATGTATAAGATTATTATTATCATTACCACTTGTTTTTTGTGGCCAATCTAATGAGATATTCATAGTAGTTACTAAATAGACATCTAGCTATTATTATCTAGAAGATTAAAATTAAGATAAATAAATGAGATAAATGTTGACATACTAAGTGTGAAATTAATAAATACAATGTGATATGAAGCAGTAGTCATATTTCAATAATTTACAAAAATATATGCTTTTATAGATGCTAAACTCATGATTTATTTTTATTCACAAATCCAACTCAAATTGTGAACTACTTATTGGAAAAATTGTAGAACCAGCAATCTTATGACATAAACAACTATTATCATTATTTTTAGCCATAACCATTCACTAAACACTGAAATATTTTTCCAATTTCAATCCAGTTTATTTTTTACACAAAAATTGGTCAAACATTTATATGTCATGAACTGAATGTTTTTGTTTCTAGATCTTTTATAATCCATTGAAATCTACTTTAAGATTTTAGTTCTTCATTTATTTCCATTTCAAATAAAGATAAATCTAGCCAAATTCTAAATCAATCTCTTAATTTTTAATTTATAATTCTTACCTAGTTAATCTTATATATATATATATATATATATATATAAGATATATACTATATATATATATATATATATATATATATAGTGTTCTTAGTAATCTTATATATATATATATAATTAAAATTACCCCAAATCCAAAACTCAAACAGACTCGCCAAGAAATAAAATTAAAAACACAACCAATGGTTTCAATGCTACAAGCAGACTTCTCGAGTGTAAATAATTTACAAAAAACATCAGCATATTTAAATTAAACACTACTCACAATTCCATCTACTTCCCACCCACCTTTAATATTAAATAGAACTTTTAAATAAGTTAATTGCTTCAGAATAATAAATTCTCCATAATAAAGATTCTTTAATTCTTTTTATTTTATTTTTCTCGAAGAAGACAACCTTAGCTTCATCAAAATTAATAGTGTGATTTGTATCTTTTTCATGGTCATACAAAGCAGAACTAAGATATTTATTTTTAAGCCTACTTTTAAGTATCTTTATTCTTTTATTTGTGCTCAAACTACTCTCACCTATATAAACTTTCTTACAAAAACAAGGGATAAAATGCACCACACCAAAAATAGTCTTTGTATTATTTAATAAATTATTCAAAGTAATACCCCTTTTCCAATCAATTTTCTTATTTGCAAACAAATTACTATTTTTACATACAATTTTATAAGAAGACAATTTAAATGGTAAATAAATAAAATCATATTTTTCTTTATCCTTTGCATCCATAAAAATATTATTATTAAATAAAATACTTTTAACAAATTTATCAAAGTAGCCAACACACAAATAATCTTTATAAAATTGACCTTCCTGAAACAAAGCTACCCCACTAGAATTATTTAATTTCTTATTCCTATAACAATAATTTCATAAAGCAGCTATTTTATGAGCTACAGACTGATAGTTATCTGGTTTAATTATAGACCTTAATTCTTTACTTTTAACATAATGATTACATACTAAACAATTAGTCTTTACATTTGTAATCACCAAAGGATCTACAAATTTTAACTTCACAAAATCTAACTCCTTTCCTTCTACTACATATCTTATGGATGGATCAAAACAAACTCATTTACTAATTTTTTCAGTTTATCATTCTCAACTATAAACAAACAATCATCCACATATCTAATAAATAACTTTAAATATAAACAATTCTTTTTAATAATAATTTTCTCTTCCAAATAATTAATATAAATTAAACAGTCTAAAGGAGAAATAATACAACGTATTATCCACCCTTCCTTAATTTTATAAAAATTATCATTATCAGTAAAATACATAGAATCCTCTAATAATAAAAGCAAATCTTTGATTACATTAATTTTATTTTTTGATAAAGATCCTTGCTTCATCAACACACATGCATAAGAATATCAATACTGCTTAATCTATTAACAGACTGATATATATTCTCAATATCCAAACTACCAAATACCCAATTATTTTCCATTTTAAAATTATTAATCATATCAAAACCCTCAAAAGAAAAAAAACTCTGTAATGACCAAAATCAACAAATTGTTTTAAAAAAATATACAAGAATCTCAAAATACTCTCCACAACACTACCTATAAAATCCAAAATAAATCTTAAAGGAAAACCATCTTTATGAGTCTTAATATTCACAAACATCTTAGTTAATATGAAATCATTTGGATAACATTTTAAATGTACTCCATTAAAAGTTTTTAAATTTACCATTTTTTCATAATATCTATCAACTTTCTTTTAATCACATTATCTGAATCATTTTCTAAAAACATATATTTATCATTATTTAATTCTTCATCCATTTTCTCCCTGAACTCATCTCCTTTCATAATGGCCAACCAACCAGCTTTGTCTTCATGAGAAATGATCACATCATTAGCGGTTAACCTATCCTTAAGATGTCTAACCTCTGCAAGATTAACAATAATTTTTTCTTTCCTTTTTAGCTTTTATTTAAAAACAATTAAATGCCAACTTTCTGCTCATCACTCCAATTACTCAATTCAATAAATGAAATTGTATCAAAAACTATATTTTGTGAATGAAAAGGAACAAAATTTGGGCCTTTACCAAGAATCTCTATTTCTTTATCATTTAACTTAATATCAGAATGATCAACAATTTTATTAATAAAAACATGACCCTCATACATCCTAGCACTACAATAAACTTTATTCATTTTTATACAACCATTTTAATTTTCTTTCATATTTCCTACAATAGAATTTTGACCTATTTTTTTTAAACTGCCTCCTAAAAAAATTTAAAATTGAATAATTAAAATCTTGCCTCTAGTCCAAACAATACCTATTCCTTTTATATTTTGAAATAAATTTGTAAAATTTAATAAAGTTTTCTTTCAAAAAACTGTTCAAAATATATGTTTGTAAATTAAGAATGAAATTCCTATTTTTAAGCAACTTTTTATTCTTCTTAAAATTAATAATACAACCCCTAAGAAAAACATTAAATTCCCTACATTTTTTAAGAAAATCAATCTGACATCTTAACGATTCTATCCTATCACTCAATCCAGATAATGTTTTAATCATTCTAATATCATTCAATGGAAAATTATTAAAAACTAAACGCCACAAATACATACTAAATATCAACTACAAATAACAAATACACATCTAAATTAAGGCATAACCAAAAAAAAAAAAAAAACACCAAACATACACAATATTTTATTTTTATTTTTATTTTTGTGCAAGAAGTTTTTATGTTTTTTTTTACTAAATTATTTTATAACACAACCTTCTAACCAACAAATATTACAACACAAAATAAACACACACACACACACATATATATATATAAACACAAACCTATACTCTTTCAACTACATTCATGCAACAAAATTAACATATATAAAATAAAATATAAAATAAAACATAAACCTTCACACTATATTAGTAAAACTACCCTTAAATGCAAAAAATCTCATCAAAATGTAAAAATTTCAAGCATAAAACTAAACTAGTCAATAAATAATTAAAATTACCCCAACTCCAAAACTCAACCAGACTAGCCAAGAAATAAAATTTAAAATGCAACCAATGGTTTCACTGCTACAAGAAGACTATTCACGTGTAAAGAACTACAAAAACAACACCATATTTAAATTAAACATTACCCACAATTCCATTTACATCCCATCCACCCTTAATATTAAAATAACTTTTACGATGATTTATATAGGTCAGAGTAGTTTGAGCTTAAATAAAAGAATAAAAGTACATTAAAGTAGAGGTAGAAATAAATATCTTAGTTCTGCTTTGTATGTCCATGAAAAAAATACAGGCCACACTATAAATTTTGATGAAGATAAGGTTGTCTTCTTTGAGAGAAATGAAATAAAAAGAAGAATTAAAGAATCTTTATTATTGAAAATTGATTATTCTGAAGCAATTAACTTATTTAAAAGTTATTTTAATATTAAGAGTGGATGAGAAGTAAATGGAATTGTGGGTAATGTTTAAAAAATACTTGCTAATTTGGAAAGATTATGATTTAAGAACCATGAGAGAGTCAATTGAAATATTAAAAAGACCTACTGGTTTAAATAGGGCTGATGAAGCACAAAGTACTCCAGCTATGTGGAAACCTCTCATTTTATCTAATATTATAGGTGAAAAAATTTAGGAAAATAAACATTTTGGTAAGCCTCATATTGTGAATGCTGAAATACTTCAAGTTGAATCTCATTTCTCATCTTGCACTGAGTCATGTTATTGTTTGAGATCTAATGATTTTTCTTTCAAAAGGTAACATTCATATTGGCAGATGCTAGTCCATTGAAATATTGAAATATCGGTATGAAATGGAAAATAATACATGGTTCAGCCCACAAACGATTAATTTACCTAAGTCATACAACTGTAAAAACATTTAATATATATATAATTGTTTAAGGAGGTTACTTTGACAACAGTATGAGATTGTTGATTATCTATATTCAGATTGTCTAAGTGTTGACTGGTTTCTAATGGTTCTCTTTCTATATAAATATATATATATCTTCATATGTAGTTGAATATTATGAAGTCTCTGCATAGTAATTTTCTTATGTTATAAGTCACAGATTTATAAACAAATAGTGTTGAAACATATTTACTGAAAACCTTTCCTTTCAAATACATAAGTATATTTCCTTTTAGTTAAAATTATATCTGTCAACAATTTAATTCTATGATTAATTTCTTTCATTGTTTTCATGTTTATTAATAATTTCACCAACGTATTTACTGGTGTTAACTTCTTATAATTAATTATTGTGAATTTTTATTTTATCTCTTTTAAAAGCCTTTGATTATTTCTATTATTTATCTTTAGTACTTGGTATCTTCTGAAATCTGTTGGGAGATGTTCCAATGTTCTAGGTGAAATTTTAATTTCTTTACATTTTTATTTTAATTCCCAAAATACCTCATAATAAATATTTTGCTAAGGTTTTCATATAGTCTAATTACTAGGTTGCTTCTTTAAAATATTTTTCCAAATTTGACATTATAGTGACTACGTCTATTAATCATAGATATTTTTAATCACCTTGAATTATTTATAGAATCAAAAGACTTTTCATAGTTTATAGATTATGTACGTATATATAAACGTCGCAACAATTAAACATATGCCACCATCAGTAAACGCACCTAATGTTATAGAATCCAAATTACAAGCAATAGAAAAAGTAGGACCTTTTTTGTCTACCTATTTAAGATTATAATTAAATCGTAACTAAGACACTATAAAAATAAAAGTGAACAATTTAAATATGTCTATTTATAATTTCATTCAAGTGAAAGAAAAGTGGATCATTTTGTCTATTACTAATAATTTGGTTTTTGTAATAGAAAGTACCGTTTTCGGCAATTGTATTGTTCGAATGTTGTAACGATTCTTTATAATAAATAAATGACATTTGGCACCATGCATTGATTTAATATGATTATATACAAAGTATTGTGAATGAAGGCTATACAATTTATATTCCATAATTTGAAAACAACTCTATTGTTATATATATATAAAGACTTGAACTCAGACTTTCAGGTTCCCCACAGCTATCCACTCCATCTTTATACAACTGACATATATGACCACATACATATGAAAAATGAAAAAGATAAATGATTTCCAATATATGTATTAAGTTTAGAGAATATACATGTATTTAAATATTATATGTATGTAGAAAAAGACAGCAGTGATGCGCGCATGCACAAATAAATTTAATTACAAATTGTAATTCTAAAGCAAATTTGCACGTCTAATAAATTAAGTTTGTTTTAATCAATAGCGCTAATTAGATGAAATTTCTTTATTTTCCATAAGAAAATACGATATTGTTGCTAACTAATGAACGCTTTCAAATGTTTGTATATTATTTTCAATATTTAAGAACACAGATTGCACAAAATTACTATTTGATATTACGTAATAGCTTATTTTAATTTGAAGTAAACAACCGACAGATCAATGCAATGAAAAAATAATTTGCAATTAAATTACAAAACATTGTATGTTTTCCTAGCATAATTTCTCACCCTGTTAACTGATATCATAATTATTGTTTAATAAGAAAATCTAATTAAGCTTTAATATTTATACAGATAATAATTTCTCAAAGTGAAAACTTTATATACGTTAAAACGAAGATTTTCATATGATTATTAGATATAAAAGATTTATTATAAAGCTGTATAATTAAGAATAGTATTCTACCCATTTTTCATGTTGGATTCCATCTGTAATATGTGAGTAAAAAATATTTTTATTTAAAAGATTATAAGGACAATGAATACACATTAGAAAGCATATTGGACGAAAGTTAATATCTTGTCTCATACTTTTGCAAGGTGTTAATAACATTTTAAATAACTTTACTAAACTACTCAATGATAAACCAGAACTAGCCAAAGTATCACTTTAATAGTACAGCTAGAAGCATATAGACACTATATATATATGCCAACAGATGGCGTTCTACCAAAAACATCGTCAAGCGTTTGTTTACATAAACGTCAGAGATAGTGAATGCATGCTCTGACGTTTACGTAAACAAACGCTTGACGGTGTTTTTGGTAGAACGCCATCTGTTGACATAAATACAAGCGTTAGCAAGTTTTTAACTTGTTTTTTGTTTTTCATATATATATATTAAATACTACCTAATGTTATAACATTACAATACTAGCCAAAAAACAAAATTTTACTAAAATTCTTCCCCAAACATGGTTTCATCTATTAGCAAATAGACTTTTTATAGTGAAATGCAACTAAATATACAACATATATATTGTAACGATATATAAATATGTCGTTACATTTATTTAAAATAAAAACTTAAAAGTTCGCAAATAAAAGTAAAAAACTAAACGCTAAAATTAAAACGTTTGTTAAACGTATATACATTCGCACAGATGCTAAACTTTAAAAATATTTTTTTTCATAAACAAAAAAAAAAGTATTTGAACGTATTTTTTTTAATAAAAAGATACAAGATTGAAATATAAAAATATTTTAATAAAAAAATAACGTAAGTTAAAATAAAAACAGGTATTAATTAATTCCTGTAATCTATAAATGGAAATGATTGTTTATTAATTATCTAAAAGCTGTTTAATTAAAAAGTCAGATGAAAAGTTAGATAAGAGAGTACAAAGAAATTAAATGACCAATGCAAACACCAGAAATTCAGCACGGACCGTAACTGAAACACCAGAGGATTAGTGACGTATTGCCGATTGAATCCTATGATCAAATGATAAGAGGCTAAGAAAAATATAAAAGCAAAATGATTATTATAATTGTTATCTTAGAGCTGACTATGAATAGATCGTTATAACTAGCTATATTGCAGATTTTCACGATGTGGAAGTCTGCAATAAATTTAATTTTCCGGACAACCAGCTGAGGCCTCTGGATGACAGTTCCTGACCAAATGCATGGCAAGTCGCAGTTTCATTTCAAAGAAGGACAAAATCTACTAAAGTGATCACGAAGATGGACTTCTCAATCTATTAAATCCGTAAAGTATGAACTATTGTATCTATCTAATAACTTTCCTAAAATTGCAAGTAATTAATAACTGAAAATAAGAACTCTTATCTGACTTAAAGAATGCAAATTCAATTATTGATATTTTTTTATGTAGATGTTTAAGCAATCATTTCCAGTTCATTTTTTTTTGTGTGTATTATATTTTAACTAAAATGTATTAAATTTAAAGTTGTTTATAGACGCTTGCATGGATTCGTTTGCGGTTAATTATATTTTGGTTTTCATATTTGATCAAAATATATAGACATTCGATAAATAATGATACCTTACGGTGAGTATCTAAAATGTATTTATTCGGATGTCTTTTAAGTTATTGGTGACAACGCAAGTATCTTATGGTGAATACTATTGGGTTACTTATAAGTTTCCCTCTGCGATTGTCGGTATCAATAATTTTGTATTTTGATCGTTTATGTTTATTTTGAAATGTTTTTGACCGTGGAATCTATGTAATCGATCTATACCCAACATTGTTAAACTCATTTGTGCGAACGTATATAAATGTTAAAATTAAGTCGGGCGTGAATGGCTATATGGTTTTGTAAAGTTGTATTAAGGGAGGGTAATCTTAGGTTATTCATTTCATAGTTGAATTGGTTCAATGGATTGGATATATTTGTGTAATTAGTAGATGTAGTATGAGGTCCGCTATGGGCAGGATTATAGATATACGCCACACACCCTCTGTTTGCCTATGGATGGGTTTGTAAGTCGGCAGAAGACCGCAGTCCATTCCTATGGAGTTTTTAGTTTATTGATCTACTTGCCAACAGATGTCACATTCCTGTTGGTGGAGAGTCAATATCTTCTCTATTTCTACTTATTGTTCAGATGCACATTCCTGACAATATAGTATTTTGTGTTGTCGTATCATGCTACATTGAATACATGAATGTATCAGATGGATTGGCGCCAGTTGATTGCGAAATTTGTTGCCTAAGGTTAAATCAGGGAAGAATATTTTCCTTTCAAATGCAGACCTATGTAGTCCATTCATACTCGACCCTCTAAATAAATAGTAAACTCATTATGTGAAATCTACTTAAATTTAGAATTAAAGATCAATATAAAATTATAAACGTTAAATTTATTCCTCAAATTTTAAATATTATTTTATATGTGCGTAAATAAATCTTTTTATGTGTTAATTTCTGGCAGTGGCTTTTATTCTCTTATATTTAAGATATACAATTTATATTTTATTATCTCTGCATCTCCGCTGAGCTAGTGACTTGGGCTAACGATCGGAATATTTAAATAAAGTGGAATCTTAACAGCGCATATCTGCCTACTTTATAAATTTTTCTAGGCTCAAATGCCTAGATGGCGCCCTGGTAGTTGCAGATATTGTTTTTGCGGTTAGATTCGATCTTCACTTTCATTCCGATCGGTACAAACTGGCTACCCAACTTGGGCCGATCTTTAATAAACACGAGTGCCCTGAGAATTTTAAAAGTGAATCATGCCCGTAAATTTTTTTTTCTGAAATAGTATAAATAGATTTGTTGTATTGACGTAGAGTTACACTTTGAAGTTTTGTTTAAAAAATGCTGCCAGTATGAAAAATTGCGCATATGTAGAGATAAATTCGAGGAATAAAAACTAATAAATAAAACGTAATAATAAATATAAATCATAATTTTTTTTTTAAAAGTCTTGTTTAAAATCCAATCGTTTAACTTGCCTAAATAATACTTAAAGGTAGGAGAAATGAAACTTGGAAGGGAGGGGGCAGAAATTTAGCTGGTAGTAGGAAATCATCAGTCAACTTTTTTTTTATCATTATATTTGTAATTACTGTTTTGTCTTTAAAAAAAAAAGTTTTGTCCTTTTGAAATTTTCATATATAATCAATTTGTGTAACGTAATTACTAACACTAAGTAAAGTCTTTTTTTTTTTTTTAATGTTTTTGTTTTTTGAGGAAGTTTACTGATATGTAACGATATATAAATATGTCGTTACATTTATTTAAAATAAAAACTTAAAAGTTCGCAAATAAAAGTAAAAAACTAAACGCTAAAATTAAAACGTTTGTTAAACGTATATACATTCGCACAGATGCTAAACTTTAAAAATATTTTTTTTCATAAACAAAAAAAAAAAGTATTTGAACGTATTTTTTTTAATAAAAAGATACAAGATTGAAATATAAAAATATTTTAATAAAAAAATAACGTAAGTTAAAATAAAAACAGGTATTAATTAATTCCTGTAATCTATAAATGGAAATGATTGTTTATTAATTATCTAAAAGCTGTTTAATTAAAAAGTCAGATGAAAAGTTAGATAAGAGAGTACAAAGAAATTAAATGACCAATGCAAACACCAGAAATTCAGCACGGACCGTAACTGAAACACCAGAGGATTAGTGACGTATTGCCGATTGAATCCTATGATCAAATGATAAGAGGCTAAGAAAAATATAAAAGCAAAATGATTATTATAATTGTTATCTTAGAGCTGACTATGAATAGATCGTTATAACTAGCTATATTGCAGATTTTCACGATGTGGAAGTCTGCAATAAATTTAATTTTCCGGACAACCAGCTGAGGCCTCTGGATGACAGTTCCTGACCAAATGCATGGCAAGTCGCAGTTTCATTTCAAAGAAGGACAAAATCTACTAAAGTGATCACGAAGATGGACTTCTCAATCTATTAAATCCGTAAAGTATGAACTATTGTATCTATCTAATAACTTTCCTAAAATTGCAAGTAATTAATAACTGAAAATAAGAACTCTTATCTGACTTAAAGAATGCAAATTCAATTATTGATATTTTTTTATGTAGATGTTTAAGCAATCATTTCCAGTTCATTTTTTTTTGTGTGTATTATATTTTAACTAAAATGTATTAAATTTAAAGTTGTTTATAGACGCTTGCATGGATTCGTTTGCGGTTAATTATATTTTGGTTTTCATATTTGATCAAAATATATAGACATTCGATAAATAATGATACCTTACGGTGAGTATCTAAAATGTATTTATTCGGATGTCTTTTAAGTTATTGGTGACAACGCAAGTATCTTATGGTGAATACTATTGGGTTACTTATAAGTTTCCCTCTGCGATTGTCGGTATCAATAATTTTGTATTTTGATCGTTTATGTTTATTTTGAAATGTTTTTGACCGTGGAATCTATGTAATCGATCTATACCCAACATTGTTAAACTCATTTGTGCGAACGTATATAAATGTTAAAATTAAGTCGGGCGTGAATGGCTATATAGTTTTGTAAAGTTGTATTAAGGGAGGGTAATCTTAGGTTATTCATTTCGTAGTTGAATTGGTTCAATGGATTGGATATATTTGTGTAATTAGTAGATGTAGTATGAGGTCCGCTACGGGCAGGATTATAGATATACGCCACACACCCTCTGTTTGCCTATGGATGGGTTTGTAAGTCGGCAGAAGACCGCAGTCCATTCCTATGGAGTTTTTAGTTTATTGATCTACTTGCCAACAGATGTCACATTCCTGTTGGTGGAGAGTCAATATCTTCTCTATTTCTACTTATTGTTCAGATGCACATTCCTGACAATATAGTATTTTGTGTTGTCGTATCATGCTACATTGAATACATGAATGTATCAGATGGATTGGCGCCAGTTGATTGCGAAATTTGTTGCCTAAGGTTAAATCAGGGAAGAATATTTTCCTTTCAAATGCAGACCTATGTAGTCCATTCATACTCGACCCTCTAAATAAATAGTAAACTCATTATGTGAAATCTACTTAAATTTAGAATTAAAGATCAATATAAAATTATAAACGTTAAATTTATTCCTCAAATTTTAAATATTATTTTATATGTGCGTAAATAAATCTTTTTATGTGTTAATTTCTGGCAGTGGCTTTTATTCTTTTATATTTAAGATATACAATTTATATTTTATTATCTCTGCATCTCCGCTGAGCTAGTAACTTGGGCTAACGATCGGAATATTTAAATAAAGTGGAATCTTAACAGCGCGTATCTGCCTACTTTATAAATTTTTCTAGGCTCAAATGCCTAGATGGCGCCCTGGTAGTTGCAGATATTGTTTTTGCGGTTAGATTCGATCTTCACTTTCATTCCGATCAGTACAATATATATACAAACAAATTAGCCTTCCCATCATTCACTTCAAAAAACAACTTCCTTTAATATCAAAGAATGTTTTCATGAGATTGATGACCTCATCTTCAAAAAAAATTATCACCAAAATTTCTTTTAATCTTTTCAATTCACTTATATATATATATATTATAGATAACTTCTGCATTGTCAAATAATATTTTAGACCTGTATTAAATTCATGAATATACTAAGCTGAGTTATGATATCTTTTTTGTTCATATGTCAAATATGTTGACCAGGAAGTGAACCTGTGTCAGCTGCTTGGAAGGCAGCTATGCTAACCACTAGGCCACCAATTCTTGACTATGATATCTATTTTTAACTCTACTTTTATAAACTGTAACTTTTTCTTTGAGAATTAATTTACTTTGACCTATTTAAATTTTATGAAACTATCTCAGGAATAAATTACCAATCAATTGATTGTTTTGAACTGTTTAGTAATAAATTTAAATTCAGGTCTTTCCTTCAGATCACTTTTATACCACCCAATAAACAAAACTATTTTTATAAATTCATTTACACTTATATGGCAAAGAAATAAACTCTTTATTCTTATTAACAGTTAAATAATTATTAACAGATTCATAGAGTTTTTTATTAAATATAATTTCCTAATGAATTCATGATTATATCCTAACTCAATATAGTCAGAAGCAAATTGACTCCTCTGAATATAACTATTATTTTCCAAAATTATTAAGCCTACTATTTCTGTAACAAAAATTCAATAAAGAAAGTATTTTGTAAGTAAAAGCTTGATAACTGAATGGTCTTCTCATATTTCTTATTTTATTTTAATGAAATTATATATATATATATATATATTCTTAATGTTGAGATATATGAATCTAGCTAACTATACACACTAGTTCATAATACTATACCGTTTTTTAGCCAATGAGTAAAACAAAAATGATAAAACATGAAAACACTTCTATTTAGCATTTGAAATTTTGATGTCGGGTATATTTATAAACATAGTTTACCAGTGAAATGGTTATTGGTTCTCTGTAAAGACTGCATGCAATGCCTTTTCTGAATTAATGATTATGCTACATAAAGACATGGTTTAGATATTGACAAAATTTTAAGATATTACTACATCCAGATCCAAAGTTATAACATGAGATGTGAAAGTGTGCTTATTATTTTCATGGATAATGTTTAATACTTTCCCTACTATCTCAAAATCCAGCAAACTATATGAAAATATTCTTTTGATTTTTTCATTTCCATACACACTTTGAATTATTTTTAGTGTTTCAACCACAATTATTTCCAATTAAAAATTTTGTTTTTCCATTATTCAATCATGAATTAATGTGAAATACATTATCCCACTTGATGTCATATCTCACAATCCAGATATGTTAGTGGTTTCAAAGTTGTTGTGGTAAACAACTAAAATGTATTGCTATGTAACACATGCAATGGTTTAGAGATGTTGATAAAAGCATGTCAGAGATTAATTACCTTTCCATCAAAAAACCCACACATTATATATATATATATAAAATAAATAAAATATCTGTTAATTAAAAACAATATTGTAATTATAATTGAAATAATATTTTTAACGGTTTACAAACAATTACAAACAATCTTTAAATCCGCAGAAGTACTTTTGGTTACTCTCTAACCTGCCTCAACTGCCATAAAATTCAAAAACTAAAAGCGGAAGCAAACGTCATCAATTCAAATTCCACGAATCTCGTATTTTAATGTTAGAAGCTTGTCGATTTATTAAATGCGTTTTATTCCTGTTTATAAAAATTGCCTCTTTAATTTTTCTTTTACTATGGTTTCTCTCTTTGTGAAGAATTTTCACATTTTCAAAATTAAATTTAAATTTATATTTACATGTTTTTTCATGATCGAAGAAAACTGAAGAAGATATTAAATCGCCATTATTTTTATTTTTTACATGCTTATATAACAATTCGTGTTCCTTCAATCTTTTTTCAATGCTGCACCTAGATTCACCTATATATGATAGCATACAATCACAAAAAATTTTGATATATGTCATTACTTTTTTGCTTGACAGGTATGACATCCTTAGAATTATTAACTAATTTATTAATATTGTTTGGAACATAGAATGAAACATTAAATACATTCTTATATAAATCCTTAAAAAAATTTACTTGTGGATTTGAAATAAATGGAATCCATTTGTGGATTTGAAATAAATGGAATCCATTTATTTCAAATCCACAAGTAAAATTTTTTAAGGATTTATATAAGAATGTATTTAATGTTTCATTCTACGTTCCAAACAATATCCATTTATTTCAAATACACAAGTAAAATTTTTTAAGGATTTATATAAGAATGTATTTAATGTTTCATTCTATGTTCCAAACACTATTAATAAATTAGTTAATAATTCTAAGGATGTCATACCTGTCAAGCAAAAAAGTAATGTCATATATCAAATTTTTTGTGATTGTGTGCTATCATATATGTGAATCTAGGTGCAGCATTGAGAAAAGATTGAAGGAACACAAATTGTTATATAAGCGTGTAAAAAATAAAAATAATGGCGATTTAATATCTTCTTCAGTTTTCTTCGATCATGAAAAAACATGTAAATATAAATTTAAATTTAATTTTGAAAATGTGAAAATTCTTCACGAAGAGAGAAACCATAGCAAAAGAAAAATTAAAGAAGTAATTTTTATAAACAGGAATAAAATGCATTTAATAAATCGACAAGCTTCTAACATTAAAATACGAGATTCGTGGAATTTGAATTGATGACGTTTGCTTCCGCTTTTAGTTTTTGAATTTTATGGCAGTTGAGGCAGGTTAGAAAGTAACCAAAAGTACTTCTGCAGATTTAAAGATTGTTCATAATTGTTTGTAAACCATTAAAAATATTATTTCAATTATAATTATATATATATATATATATATATATTATATATTATATATATATATATATATATATATATATATATTGTATGAATTTATGAATGTATTAGAGTGCAGTGCTGAAGGGATATTGAAAGTCTGTATTCAAATTCCCTTTGGTTATATATATATATATATATATATATATAACCATTAGAAAACAGTCAATACTTAGACAATCCCAATACTTAGCAATCAAGAATTTCGAGCTCTTGTCAAGGCAACCTCCTTTTAGCAATAGATTGCCCATTAATGTCCACATATATTTATAAAGACACTAAAGATTGCAAGTTGACTACAGCGATTGAAATTATTGATTGGAAGTTTATATAAACCTCCATAAAAACAGTCAATACTTAGACAATCCCAATATAGATAGCAATCAAGAATTTCAAACTGTTGTCAAGGCAACCTCCTTTTAGCAATAGATTCCCCATTAATGTTCACATATATTTATAAAGACACTAAAGATTGCAAGTTGACTACAGCAATTGAAATGATTGATTGGAAGAAGTTTACATAAATCTCCTTAAACAGGTAAGTATAATCTGTTCTGAATGCAAACTAATAAGTAGTCAATTATAACATAACAAATTGCAATTATAATTTTCAAATTGCATCCAAAGTTTTACTTAAATAATAAGTGAAATAATGCTTAAGGCTAAATGGGTTTATAAGTAACCACTAAAAACCAATCAACACTTAGATAATCCCAATATAGATAACAATCAAAAATTTCAAACTGTTGTATTCAAATAAAATGTCCATTAATGAAAAACTATTGTTATATATACATATATTTACATTACATATATATATATATTCAAAACAATACAATAATTAATACAGTAAAAAATATTTTAAAATCAAATATGTACCATAATTTAATAAAAGTACTTTTAACTATCTATCTAGTCGTTATCAACTAAATTAAAAATTTATATTCCAAAGTAAATGTAACTCGATAAATAACAGTATTATGTGTAAATTATTAATCAATGTCTGTATTCCAATTATAATAAAATATGTATAACTATTCAAAACAATACAGTAATTAATACAGTAAAAAATATTTTAAAAACATAGATAGTTGAAAGTATTTTTATTAAATTATGGTATATATTTATTTCTAAAATATTTTTTACTGTATTAATTATTGTACTGTTTTGAATAATTATATATATTTATTATAATTGGAATACAGACATTGATTATATATATATATATATATAGTTTTTAATTAATGGACATTTTATTACGGACCTATCAGCATTTTATCAGTTTTATACACAATTTTTGCCAAAATGATTATAATGTGTCTACAGAGAACAGTGGATTTTAACTTATCTAAAGAACAAGCTGAATTTAAAAGTGGTTTTAGTAAAATAGATGATAACCAAGTATTGAGAGAAGTTATAGAAATAACCAATGAATATGAGTTGCTATTATGCTTTAGATTAGTAGATTATGAAACGGCATTTGTTTATATAAGCATTTGTTAGTGATTAAAGTATTGAATCATTAAGGTATAGACCCAGGATATTGTCATATTCTGAAGAATATTTATAAAAATGCAACAGCAACAATTAGATTACATAATGACACTAAAAAGGTTAACATTGAGAAGGGTGTAAAACAGGGGGACTTCATATCTCCAAAACTGTTTTCAGCAGTGCTGCAAGAAGTATTTTGTGGATTAAAATGGGAAGCTAAAGGAGTAAAAGTAAATGGAGATTATTTAAGTTATTTAGATTTTGCAGATGATGTAGTTGTTTTTGAAAATAATGATTTACGTCTTCAGGAAATGCTGCAGGGGTTATGGGATGAAAGAAAAAAAGTAAGTCTAAAAGTAAATGTTAAAAAGACTAAAATAATGTTCATGGATTTTCTCAAAAGATGAAAATAAAGATTGATTATGATGAGTTAGAAGAAGTTAGCAACTACAAATACCTTGGTCAGATTATTAATACAGATGTAAACATAATGGATGAAATTAATCATAGAATTAAACTTGGTTGGAGTGCTTTATGGTAGAAATAAGTTAATACTAAAAGGACATGTGCCTATGTGTTTGAAAAGAAAGATTTTAATAAATGTGTTTTACCAGTTCTTACTTATGTATCTGAGACTTGGACACTGAATAGAAGAGCAATATAGAGACATTAGAAAACTCAAAGAAGAATGAAGATTTGCATGTTAGGAGTAATAAGAAGAGATCAAAGACACAATATATGGTATGAGAACAAACATGTGTTACTGACATCATTAAAAAAATTAAAGGACCCCAGTGGAATTGGGATAAACATATTGCTAGAAAATATGATAATAGATGATCACTTGAAATCTTAAATTGGATTCCAAGAGATTGTAAAAGACCCAGAAAAAGACTATATGTGAGATCGATAAATGAAATAAAAAAGTGTGCAGGAATGATACTAGACATCAAAGAAGATGGATTGAACTTGGAGAGATTTTCATCCAGCAGTGAATTTATATTGGTTGACAATGATAATGATAAATGATGATATATACATATATAAAATATAATGTTGAGTCTTTGTTATAAATTCATCCCAGTAAATCTGTTCAGCTAATCCGAGCCATCTCACCAGTTTACACAGGTCTTTAACATAATATTTATTTAACTTTTATTGTATAATTGACTAACATATTTACTAGCACAGTTTCAAACTGTAATTTTAAACAGAAGGTAATTAATATTTCCACATACAATGTACTGTTATATTAAATCAATGTTGTTTTTGTTGAATATGAGAAAACTCTTGATTTAAGTCACCATAATAGAGACTTTAAAAGATAAGAGTAACTACCTTATCTTTGTACCTAAATGCAATTGTATAGGCTAATTTTAAATATCTTTAATTGAGGGCATGAAGATTTTACATTAATTGACTAAGATATTTACAAGCACTTCTCACATAATAAAAAAAATGGAAGTAATTTGAACAATATAAAATTTCCATGCTCTCAATACAGATACTTAAGAATGGCTTATATAATTGCATGTAGATGCAAAGATAGGATGACCATTGTCATGTGACATGGATCAAGAGTTTCCTAATATTCAGCAAAACAACATTGATTTAACCTGTGTTATATAAAGTTATTCAATAAATACATAACAAATTATTCATCATTACTCATTAGAAAAAAAATAATTATATTTTTTTAATTTTATTTATAAAATTTATTTTCAAAGTAACAAATAAAATATTACATTTTAATATTTTTCTATGCATAGGGAATATAATAACATTTGGTGATGTTGTGGAATATTATGACCTAAATAAAAAGTCTGGTTTAGCCAAGGTGTATAGTAGGTGTCATTTATATATATATTTTTCAGTGTCTGAAATCATGTGCTTGAAGTATAAAAAAGATAGTTGAACTTATTTTGAGATGTATAAATACATTTTTATAGGCATAAAAGCAGACCAATAAAAAGAAAACAGGTATGCTTACAAAAAAAAAGACATTAAACTATATTTAATTATTATTAAGAAAAAAAAATAAAGATCTATATATAAGGTTAAAGAAAATCTGACATTTTCTAACTAAATAAAGATGATTAGTAATCACTTATGTATTAATAAAATATTGTTGTAGTTGATCAAAAAGTATTTGCTTGAAATCTGGTATTTATTAAATGAATATTATATATAATTTTAACAATAAGAATATAAATATAACATGAATTAACTATTACATATAGTCTTTCAATCTGAGGAAATACTTTTAGTTAATTCCATAATCCCCATAAACTGTCATTAAATTCAAAAAAACATAATGGAAGCAAATATCAACAAAACAAATCTCTGAAATTTTGAATTTTAACTTTAGCAGTTTGTCTATTAATTATATTCATTTTAATAAGAGTACCAAACTCTCCATACAATAGTGTCACCAAGTGCAAGTCTTCATAATCAATGGATGCAGAAAGATTTGTACATAAAATACTTATCTAGTGCCTATTAATACAACATTCACAGACTAATTTCTAGCCTGTGGTTTTTATCAGTGAATATCCTTGGATAAAATGCACAAATCTTTCTATATCCATTGAATATGATAGCTCACACTTGGTGGCACTACTGTCTGGAGAGTTTAGTACTCTTATTAACAGCATGTGTAAGTATATGAAGCGGTGATCATGTGATGTTTAATATATTTATTTCATTTCTATTTATTAAAATTGCCTCCTTAATTTTTTTCTTATTATAATTTTTCTCTTTGTGAAGAATCTTGCTTAACAAATTCAATATCAGACTTAAATTTATATTTGCATGTCTTTTCATAATTCAAAAAACCATAATCAAAGAAAAATTAAGAAGAATATTTTAATAAATAGAAATAAAATAAACATAATTAAAGCTTACCGTTTCAATATATATAATCTCAACATAGGCACTAAAACGCTTAATAAGTGTCAACTTATTAAAATATAAGCAATAAGCCCTTAATGAATAGTAATTTTAAAATGAAAAAAAAAAATCTATTTGTTTCAAAGGAAAAATCATCCTCCAGATTTATTTTAATCACATTTCCTCCCTTTCAAAAGAAAAGCATTACTTATACAAGCATAGGTATAAGAATTTTAAAAATGAGATATAGTACAAGAAGGCATGATGAAATAAGATAGTTGTTTTTGATAATTTAATACCGCATATTTTAATTGTTCATTTTATCTTTGATTCTCTTATGTGCATACATGAGATATTTTAATTACTATGAAATCAGTGCTTTTCCTACAAACTATTTGTATTCTTTCAGCAATTTCCCCATATATATTATTTCATTTTCTAATATTTCTCAAAGTGTTGTATTGATTATTTTATTGTTACATTTTCATTTACCATTATCAAACTCCCTTCACTCACAACTTTGATGCCATCCATTTCAGATAAATACACTAATAATTATTACTAATCATTTTCGAAACTAGAAATTATCAAACCTCAGTTAGATTAATCTTTAACTGAGGTTTAAAGTTTATATCTGTGCTGATTAGTAATAATCATTATTGTATTTATCTGAAATAGATGGCGTCAAAGTTGTGAGTGAAGGGAGTTTGACAATGGTAAATGAAAATGTAACAATTTACTCTAGATAAATACTTTGCATATAATAAAGATACATATGAGAGATAGTGATCTGGACCAACTGATGAGTGCTGGTTCAGCACGAAATGCATCTTGGGAATCATTTGTCTTTTATTTTATCTTTATTTATATGAATTTAAAAAGAATGGGGAAGTATGGAGGTGTTTATTATATCTATAATGATTATTTTATATTTAATTATAAATTCAAAATAGTCACATTTCAGGTTTTGCAGTTTCCAACTAATATTTCTGTTTGTTTGCTTTTTATAATCATAATTTTATTTTGTAAATTAATGGTTTTTCATAACACAATTTTTTTCTACTCCGTTTATAAAATGCTACTGTCTGTGTGTTTTTTTCCAAATGTCATTTCATGGATGGTTAAAATGTAATTCTTAAATTAGTTTTCAAATTATATTCTCATCTGATATGTAAGAAGTGTTTATAATGAAATATTTACAAAACTATTTGTTATGTAATTATTTGAAATATATTTTCTTATTTCCTTAGGGGTTAAGATATGTTTTGAAAGTTTGTTTTTGGAAATTTATAATGTAATATTTTTTACCCTAATTTTACAATACAACTGAACAACTTGTAAAAATATTATTTCTGCTTGTTTTTGTATGCGGTAATATATTTATACATTTATAAAGGCGTCTATTATTTGCATATAAATATTATTACTTTATAGTTATTTTTAAAACATTTTCACCTTATAAGTAATTTTCTTAGAGATTCAATAAACATTACATTAAGTCATTCTTTTTATAATAATCTCATTGCTTAGAAAATATCAAGAATATTACATCAAATTTAATACTTTCGCAAACAATTCTTTTCAATAGGCAAATATTATAATCTAAATAAAAGATGAACATCATTCAGTTTATAATAATCCAAAATACAATTAACTGAAGATTAGTGACTTATATGTGTATCAATAATCCTTATCAATAATCCTTAAAATTCTTTTATTTTCTAACGGCCATTAACTTACTACCAAACAGCTGTACTTTTTTAAAGGTTATAAACATAATCAGTTTTTTTTTCATTTTTAAAAAAATATTGATGATAATAATATAGGTTATATTTTAGCTTTATATATGTATTATAGAAGATTTGAACACAGATTTTCAAGCTCTCTTTAGCTCTCCACTCTATCTCAAACCATTGATAATCATGAGCACGCAAATGTGAAAAAAATAAATGATCTCCATTATAAGTATTTTGTCCTGAACCAGCACTTATCATTTGGTCCAGATCATCATCTTCCATACACATATAATCCGTGCTGGGCTTATATTAAGCTAGCAAATCTTCAAAATTTAATGGACAGTCTTGAATTTATTCCGCCCTCCAACCCATCAGCCACCCATAGCATTGAAAATCTGATGAAAAAATGCCCAAATCTCATGTCAGCACTGAGAAATGATCTGGCTCTGAGTGCTGGTATATCATGAAATAAGTATATTGGAGATTCATTTATCTTTTTCACATGTGTGTGGTCATATATATTGGTGGTTTGAGGTAGAGTGAATAGCTGAACGGAGCTGGACAGTCAGTGTTCAAAGCGCCATAATTACTATTAAACTCCATGAAACACGCCTGTATTTCAAATATTATATATACCAATAAATATAACTGTAATAATCTATTATAAACTATTCTAAAAGACTGTTTATAATAGTTTATTACCGTTATATTTATTATTTTTATTGTTATTACAAAAGTTTTTTTAATTAACGAACATTTCATTTGTGTATATATATATATATTCAGTGTATGAGCTTATAATAATGTGTCAGTATTCTTTACAAATAAAATTGATAATACATTATATATATATATATAGATAGATAGATAGATAGATAGATAGATAGATAGATAGATAGATAGATAGATAGATAGATAGATAGATAGATAGATAGATAGATAGATAGATAGATAGATAGATAGATAGATAGATAGATAGATAGATAGATAGATAGATAGATAGATAGATAGATAGATAGATAGATAGATAGATAGATAGATAGATAGATAGATAGATAGATAGATAGATAGATAGATAGATAGATAGATAGATAGATAGATAGATAGATAGATAGATAGATAGATAGATAGATAGATAGATAGATAGATAGATAGATAGATAGATAGATAGATAGATAGATAGATAGATAGATAGATAGATAGATAGATAGATAGATAGATAGATAGATAGATAGATAGATAGATAGATAGATAGATAGATAGATAGATAGATAGATAGATAGATAGATAGATAGATAGATAGATAGATAGATAGATAGATAGATAGATAGATAGATAGATAGATAGATAGATAGATAGATAGATAGATAGATAGATAGATAGATAGATAGATAGATAGATAGATAGATAGATAGATAGATAGATAGATAGATAGATAGATAGATAGATAGATAGATAGATAGATAGATAGATAGATAGATAGATAGATCGATCGATCGATCTGGCTACAAGACATTATGTCACCGGAAAGTCGACTCTATGAATTTTGTTTGAATTTTTAAAGAAACTGAGCATGGAAAATTCTTAAGGTCCCTTCCATAGTTTTTTACCTTGTGGATGCCATTAGTATATGGCTCTTCATTTATTTACAATACAGTGAAATATTTTTTTCTCTCAAAGATGAAAGTTTATTCATTAAAAAACCAGGTACAAATACAGTTTTAAAAAAGGTTTACAAAGAAATGATTACATGGCAAAATGAAATTCAGGAGCAACATGGTGAAAGGAGAAGGATATATAAAAAGGAAAAGGGAAGTGAAAATGATGTGTAGTCTATGCCAGGAATAGTCTTTCGTTGCAAGTCCGAGTTGCACATTCTCCTATATCAAACAACATCTGAGTTTAAAACAAATAAATACTGTGCTCATTATTCTCAGTTGAGTTCTCAGAAAGACAGCACACATGACTATGTGCTTCAAAATCTTTTACGACAGACAATATTAAATTCTGGCTCTTATTTTCCAGAAAGATGTAAAATTATCAGCTAAGACAGCAATTAGTGATAGAAAACAGAAAATGACAATAACTGCTCTGATTGTGGATATAGTTTGTCTTTTGATGATGATAGCTTATTATGCTACATACAACTGCATATCATTTTCAGGTAAACTAAGACTAATCAATCACAAATGTCTAAATTTAAAAGGGATTTTATGGATTTTATGAATTTAAGAAAATATGAAGAGAAAATTTATTTGAGTAGTGAAGAAGCACTTTACTATCAATTTTAATATAAATATTGGGAGCACATGTAAAGTAAAATTTATTATAAATAAAAAGTGAAAAAACAAAGTTCTGATGTTTGATAACTTTTCATCAGTAGAAATATTTATTATTAAAAATAATGGAAAATACCGAATATCGATAATTCAGGTTTATAGCCCGTTAGGTCTTGTTATTACTAGGAAGTAGATGGTTTTAATATGAATATATAAAAGTGTGTTATCATAGTATACTTTAATATTAGAATTGGAAAGCTATTGGAATATTAAAGTGTTGTGATTCATATTTAGCTACTATTACCTGAAATGAAAGAGTATTCTAATTAGTGGAATTTTCAGCAAAAGAAAAATTGTATGTGCGCATGCTTTAAAAAATGCTACATAAAAATTGATACAAAAAGGTTGAAATGGAATTATAACATACATGGATTATAATTTGACCAGTAGAAAATATAAATGTCAAGAGTATAATCTTCTTAGTGGATTCAATAAAAAAAGTGATCATGAATTAGTAAGATACATATTAATGCTATAAATAAAAAGGAGAAAACTAAAAAAAAAGATCTATTAACAGTTTATCTTACTAATCTTCACAAATATTCTAAGAAAATTAAATTAAAACTTACAAATATTTTTAAACACATTTTGCAGATGGTTTAGATATGACTAAAATTAGTAAAGGGAAAACCGATACTCAATTAAAAACTGCAAAAAGACAACTTATACAAAAAGTATCTAACTAAATAAAATACAAGATAGAAAATCTTTAAAAATGATTTCTTAAGAATAGAATGTCTAATGATATGTATAATGCTATAAAATGGGTAAATTGATAAAGGTAAAGAAAGTTATAAAAGGGAATAAAAAATCAAAGTGGAAAACTACAACTTGATAAAGAAGAAAAAATGATTAAGCAATAAAAAGAAAAGATAGAACTATTAGTAAAAAAAAATAACATCCTGAAATATTTGAAAGAGTTCAATAAATAATTATGTGATCACAAAGAACTTGAAACCAATCTTTCTTCTACAATTTCTATCTTCTGAATTGCCAAGTATTTTAACAAGACATGAAACAGTGAAGAAAGGAAAGGTTCCAAAAGATAAATTGCTGTTGCTATCTTAAAAGAAACAGGTGACAGAAAAATGTTGGCAAACTTTATACCAAATGTTTAAATGATAAAGACAATCCAGATGATTGAAAGAATGAAATAATAACATTGACATTTTAAGAAATATGATGAAAATAATTATTAGTATTCCATTAGTTCTATACAAAATATTTTCCAAGATAACTACAACTCATCTACAGCAAACCTTCCACTATAATTAACTAAGAAAAAACAGCTGGGTTTAAAAGTTGTTTTATCATAGTAGATTGCTCCAACGATTGAGAGAAATTGTAGAAAGAATTTGTAAATCAAGAGAAAAAAGCTGGATTTAAAAGTGGTTTTAACCCAGTAGATCACCTCCAAGAATTGAGAGAAATTGTAGGAAGGACCAATAAATATGATTTGTCATTATGCTTTGGATTTATAGATTATATAAAAACATTTGCCTCTATAAGCATTTTAACAATGATTATAGCTTTGGACCATTGAAATGTAGACCAAGAATACTATCATATTCTTAAAAATATTTGTAAAATTGCAACAGAAATGATTATGCAAATAGTGACAGTAGAAGATTGACATTGTTTTACAAAAAGTCTCTGATCTTTAAAATAGAAAGTTAAAGGAATAAAAGTAAATGAAGATTATTTGAGTCACTTAGATTTCGCTGATAATGTGAGAGTTTTTTGGGAAAAAATATTTCAAAACTTCAGGAAATGTTGCAAGCAATACTGGATAAAAATAACAAATTAGAACTAAAGATAAACACTAAAGACATAAAAATATTGTTCAATCCGATTTCTTAGAAAAAAGTATACATATTAATAATCAACAACTAGAAGAAAATAATTGCCAATAGCAGCCAGCTAATTAATACCAATTGGTAGATATAACTTAATATTTTAAAAAAAAATATGTGTAAGGGCTTGAAAAAAAAGTTTTTAATAAACATATTTCCACAGTTTTTACTTATTGATCTAAGATCTAGAGACTTAATCAATGATCCATATAACATATTCGAGATTACTCAATTATTTGTGAAGGAATATATGTTGAAAGTAATAAAAAACATTGAACATTTTGTTAATAAAATGTTTTTATTTGTATTTTATTGGTAAATATTAACATATGTACAAAGGAAATTATAAATTACATCATAAGGGTAATACATAATCAATCTGCAATTATTTCAAAAATCAGAGTTTATGAGGATTGTTAATGATTAGAAAAAATGAAGTTATGAAAATATACAACTGAGATAAATTATAGATCACCAAGTATTATTCATAATATTTCCCCAGGGTGAAAATTTGAGAGAATATAAATATGAGTTGAATCATTTCTCATTATTCTGCTGAGTATATTGTGTTTGTTATCATCAAATATCATGGAACATCATGCAATCATGTGGTTCTTAGTGTATGAGAAATTGCATATGAATTATAGGGCAGAATTAAGTTATATATTCTTAAAAAAATTGCTTGAAATTTATTGTGTAATTATAAAATGCAAATGAGATCAGAGATAAGAAGCAAATGTAAATCTGAAAATTGTAACCATAACTGAAGAATACAGAGTTTTTGGTTTTTGATTAGAGACATAACAATTAGGTGGTTATCTGTAGTTCTCTAGATGAATAAGTTCTTTTCATTAAATCTGCAAATTATGTGCCAATATAAGACTAATCTAATAAATTAATATGCTCAAAGACATGATCAGTGAAAACAATTGCCTTAGATATGAAAATGACAGAAACAATGGTATTGTGGGAAAGGATAAATCTGAGAATTAGTTTAACAAGAATCATGATATATATTTTGGTTCTAACATAAGTTGCAAAAAATATGGGTCATATCAAATTAAAAATTCCTTGCAGATGGGAAATTATATAGTTCTGATATATAAAAGATGTAAAGATGAACTCCATATGTATTTCAAACATAATATTAATGTGAGTGCTGTTAAATAGCCATATTCAAAAGCTAGTAGACAAGTATTTCACCAAAATAACATTCACTATGCAAACTTTCATCATGATATGCAGCATATAGGGTAAAATGATTTTATTTTCAAATCAAATGTTTAATTGATAAATTAATTACATTTTAGATAGATTAATTGGAATACTGAGAAAATAATAAAATGTACTGTAATAAATTATAGCTTACAAACTTAAAAATAGCTACCACAGAGATGATTTTCAAATTTGTATTGTGGAATCAGTCAATGTTTGGATTTGGCTTTAAAGATTTTGAATGAGTATAATATTTTGGAAGTCTCTGAATATTATTAGGATATCACCAAAAAAGAATATTGCTTAGACCTAGTTCTGAGTTCAATTTCCTCAATTAGAAGATCTATATCTTATGCAAATGGTAACAATGCTAGTGCTGGGCCCTGTATAATTTTATAACTATATTCATAAGGTATAAATAGATAGATATAATTTTTTAGCGTAATTTATTTATTGGTAAAATAGTTTTAGATCATTATTATCAGATTTCTATGTTCAGCAGAAGTTATGTTGTGTGATGAGTAGATATTTCCAACTGACTAATCAAAAACTGTCTTAATGTCAATTTGGCTATAACTTGGATTAAAGAAGATTTAGGTTTTATTGACACCGTTAAAGCAATGAATAAACTGAAATCTATCTAGGCTGGAAATTTAACTGGAAGACATAATAACAGATCAACATTATTCCAAGTGATTGTAAATAGCCAAGAAATAGATAATATAGCTTATTTGTATTGGTGTAATCTGGAGAAGAGAATTTATAGATCAAATAAACTTAACTAAATATGGAGAGATCTTTAGCCTGCCATAGATTGATAATGATTTCAAAATAATGATGATAATATATACATCAGTTTTATAATTAAAAAACACTACAACTTTAGCACTGAAGTACAACTTTTATGCTTGAATTATAAGCAGAAAAAAAAACATTTAAATAATCATTGGTTAAAAAGAATTGCTTTATTATATTAACAAACAATGATACAATTATCAGATAAGATATATTTTTCTGATGTTTACCATCTTGATAACAATTGTACATTAATAATGATAAAGTTTTCTGTATTGATTAATTAAAAAATGTTAATAAAGTCACAATTTAATTAAATAAATACAACTACTTTACTAAGTTCTTTTTTTTTTCTTTGATATAGCAAGGTGTCCATAAGACGCTCTTCATAAAATACCAAAATGAATACAGATGACCACAAACTTTCACAAGAAACGTTGGCAAAACTTCTTTTTGCATATTATAGATGAAATATCCTTCAGTGAATAAAATGAAAACATTGATAATTATAATTAGAGGTTATTCAAATTTTTAGATTCCAAATACACAATAATAGACCATAAGTAAATAGTGTGCCCACATTGGTACTTGAAACAGACCAAAAATGGTTTTGATATATGAAATTTTTAATGTTTTTCTCTGTCCAATTAAAACTGTTATAAAAAGTCACAATTTTTCTACCATTAATAATAATAATTTGTGCTGCTACATCAACATTGATTTTTGAAAATTATAAAAATAACATTTCTTTATTATTTTTAAATAATTTTATTTAATATTGAGACAATCATTAACATATATTGTTATTAGGTTTCCACACATAACTCATTCTAATATATATATATAAATTGAAATAATAAATTTAATGGTTTACAAACTATTATACACAATCCTTAAATCTGCAGAAGTACTTTCGGTTAATTTCTTGTACCGAAAGTACTTCTGAGGATTTAAGGATTGTATATAATAGTTTGTAAACCGTTAAATTTATTATTTCAATTATAATTACAATTTTGTTTTAATTAACGGACATATTATTTATATTATATATATACAAATGTATGACATAGTGATATATATAATATAAAATGTATAATATAGTGATCAATATTTTTATCTGTCATGGCCAGATTCATTATCTCATTACAAAGAATTGATAGGCCTTATATGGAAATGGTGTAGAAAACATTACGTATAAGGTTTTACGTTGACAGAATCGTGACGAGTATAGATAGATACCAATTTACTGACCAATATTTTATGCTTAGATAAAATGGCTAAAGGTGTGCTATATAAAAGAAAAATATAATCTTAATTATAACTTGAAAACAAAACCGAAATTTTGCTATTTCAGATATCATGACATAGCAAATTGTTGTATAATACTGTATTATGTAGGAGATCCTTATTTTATATAAACATGGGGAAATACGATTTGGTTTAAACTTTTCACTGCTTAGTTGGAATGTATATAAAAATATATGTTAAAACACAATTAAAAGCTGTAATTTAAACTTAGTAAATTAAAATATTTGTAATCTCGTGCTTATTTTTAAAAGAATAAAATAATTTTACTATCTGCTGGAATGATAAAACTATCGCTTCCAACAGTATTTTTAAAACTGTTTTTCCAACAAAGATAAAAGTCATTATATATATATGAAGATATAAAATAATACAAAAATAGTATTATTTACATTTTAAGTTTTAAAATATTTATTTAAATGCAACGTAATCTTTTTTAAAAAAAATTAAAAAGAAATCCTATAAAGCTTTTAAACGTAAAGTTTAATATATATATTTTAAAAAATTAAAATTCTGGTCTATTTGTATATAATCCTTTTTCAATTTTAAATGATAAAAATCTATCTTTTGAAAATATTTATATTATCGAATGGAGGTTGGATTATGAAATGAAAATAATATTTGCTTAAATTTATTTTACATTGAGATTAAAAAAACCTTATCAAATAAATGTATAAGAATAGAGGAAGCTATCTGTTGAACAGCTTATATATAAATATATATGACCACACACATGCAAAAAAGATAAGTGACCTCCAATATACGTGTTTCATGCTGAACCAGTACTCATCCGTTGGTCCAGATCATCATCTCCCACACTCATATATAATCAGTGCTCGGTTTATATTAAGATAGAAAATCTTTAAACTTTAATGGACAGGTTTCAATCTCCTCCATCATTCAACTCTTTAGCCTGCCATACCATTAAAAATCTAATGATAGAACACCAAAATTCCTTGATGATGCCAATTTTATTGTCATTCCCATGTTTGACCTCGTCATTCTGAGTTTTCATATATAAAACCTTTTCCATTTAAATAAATCCAATTATTTTATATAGCGCGATGTTTATAAACTGTAATATTTAAACAGCATTAAGATGTTGCGCATGCGCTTTGCAGATTTTAACTATAAATGACTGAATACTAACACTTCAAACACATGATAAAGTCTTTGGAAAAGATAGAGTGGCCATCTATCTTTTTGAACCCAAATGCTTTTGTATGGGCAAATCTTAAGTGTTTAAAAGTGAAAGCGTGAAGATATTAAATAATCACTTTAAATTACTTTTACATGCTTGAATGAATGACGCTGGTGAAATTTAAAGTGATTATTTAATATCTTCATGCTTTCACTTTCAAGCACTTAAGATTTGCCTATACAAAAGCATTTGGGTTCAAAAAGATAGATGGCCACTCTATCTTTTCCAATGACTTTATCATGTATTTGAAGTGTTAGTATTCAGTCATTTACAGTTAAAATCTGCAAAGCGTATGTGCAACAGCTTAATGCTGTTTAAATATTACAGTTTATTCATCGCACTATATAAAATAATTGATTTATTTACATACATTTAATTTCAAATAAGGATGACGTATCGTAAATTCTAGTAAATTTCACCAGCGTCATTCATTCAAGCATGTAAAAGTAAGTTAAAGTGATTATTTAATATCTTCACGCTTTCACTTTCAAACACTTAAGATTTGCCCATACAAAAGTGTTTGGGTTCAAAAAGATAGATGGCCACTCTATCTTTTCCAAAGACTTTATCATGTGTTTGAAGTGTTAGTATTCAGTCATTTATAGTTAAAATCTGCAAAGCGCATGTGCAACAGCTTAGTGCTATTTAAATATTACTTTTCCATTTAACTACACAGAAGAGGGATGGGCAAGATATAGGAATCAAAATGACTTAAGATCAACATGGGCATGACAATAACATTGGCATTATAAAGTGATTTATGTGTTCCATCATCAGATTTTTAATAGTTTGGAAGGCTGAAGAGATTGATAGCAGAATAAATTGAAGTCTGCTATTAAAAGTTTAAAGATTTGCTATTTTAATATAAACCGAACACTGGTTATATATATATATATATATATATATATAAGATGATGATCTGGACCAACTGATGAGTACTAGTTTAGCATGAAATATGTATATTGGAGACGATTTCTCTTTTGTACATGTGTGTGGTCATATGTATCGATTGTATGAGATGGATTGGATATCTGGGGCTTGAAAGTCTAGGTTCAAATTCTCTATAATAACATCTACAGTACCGAGATATAAAATATATTTGTATTTAAATATATATTGCAAGAAAATTAAGTCATATATTACGTGACTTAATTTAATAAGCTCATTATATAATATAATATATATGTATATCACAAACTGATTGTTGAAAATCATTGATAAAAATTATGTCTTCTTCTCTTTCTATCTGCATTTATATATAGTCATAATTATAATATATAGTGTATTTTTAAAATAAGGTAATTAAAGTATTTGATTTGATATAATGATAAATTGACAAACTCTGGAGCTGAGATTGCATGATTTATAGACCAGTAGTACCACTCCCCATTATCAAATTACTTATGAATTCCCAAACAACAATCATTATTATCCCTGCACTTAATCAATTCTCTATAAATAAAATGTGGTGGGAAGTTACCAGACTATCGTGGATAATCAAATATTTATTTTAGTGTCAAATTATATTATTGGTTTGAATAGTAAAAAAAAAAACTTACATTAGCAAAATTATTCTAGATATCATATTCAAGATTAGTTATAAATCAATAATAAGTTGCAAATCCCAATAATATATATATTGTAACCGGACCCCCATACAACCCTTTTATTACATCAGTTGTAACAATTTTCTGACGAGCATGCTGTAGGAGGGAACTATCAATTGACATTCCTAATGCAGATGTTAATGCCTCCTACAACAATATTTCCTGCTCATCAGACCATAAAGACTGGAAACATCTAAATATTTCTATGTTTGGTTTCCCAAAAAGCGCCATTAGAGTTCCGTCTCACTACAACCTGATTTGGGTAGGTCTAGCTATGTCAGACGTAGCTCAGAAGGCATGAGATTCTCATGAACAAGTGCTATAACTGATGAGTGATGCAATAAAACAAAACAGAATTGGACAACTGGATAACCAATTTAATTTTTAGTAACAAAAAAAAAATTTATTAAATAACAATTAATTTGCAATTTCTAACGAAGTTCATTTCTATCCACATGATAACTCATTTTCATTCTACTTATGAAAGAGCTAAAAGCAGTTCTTTTTTTTTATCTATAGTTCATTTACAAGTTCATTTATGAGAAAACATTTGGAAACAGTCTAATTCAATAATAGTTCATTTTTGAATTCCTTTATGAGAAGAAGCTTGGAAATATTCTAATTCAACAATAGTTCATTTTGAATCCATTTATGAGAAGACGTTTGGAAACAGTCTAATTCAACAATAGCTCATTTTTGAATTCCTTTATGAGAAGAAGCTTGGAAATATTCTAATTCAACAATAGTTCATTTTGAATCCATTTATGAGAAGAAGCTTGGAAATATTCTAATTCAACAATAGTTCATTTTGAATTCATTTATGAGAAGACATTTGGAAACAGTCTAATTCAACAATAGCTCATTTTTGAATTCCTTTATGAGAAGAAGCTTGGAAATATTCTAATTCAACAATAGTTCATTTTGAATCCATTTATGAGAAGATGTTTGGAAACAGTCTAATTCAACAATAGCTCATTTTTGAATTCCTTTATGAGAAGAAGCTTGGAAATATTCTAATTCAACAATAGTTCATTTTGAATCCATTTATGAGAAGAAGCTTGGAAATATTCTAATTCAACAATAGTTCATTTTGAATTCATTTATGAGAAGAAGCTTGGGAATATTCTAATTCAATAATAGTTCATTTTGGCTTCATTTATGATAAGAACCTTAGAAGCAGTCAAGCATTTATGGTTTATACAATAATTCATTTTGAATTCATTTAAGAGAAGAACCTTAGAAGCAGTAAAGCATTTATGGTTTATACAGCATTTCATTATTTTATGAATTATTATTGATTGGTAAACATTTAAACTCAGCAATTCTTGGTTTGTGGAGCATTTATCATTTGGTAATTGAAGCATTTATAATTTAGTCAAATATAAAAGTATATTCATACACATAAACTCTGTTTGGCTTGTGGAGCATTTATCATTTAGTAATTAAAGCATTTCTAATTTAGTCAAATATAAAAGTATATTCATACACATAAGCTCTGTTACATTACCCAGATAGAAGTAATATGCAATTAAAGCATTTCTAATTTAGTCAAATATAAAAGTATATTCATACACATAAGCTCTGTTACATTACCCAGATAGAAGTAATATGCAATTAGAGCATTTCTAATCCATATAGTAAATACGTTCAAATATTTTTATAAATAAATTTGCGTATAACTATTTCATAACTTCATTTTATAACGTATGATAAACATGTTCTAATATTTTACAAAATAAATTCTACGTAATTATTTCATAACTTCACTTCACAACGTATGATAAAGATGTTTTAATATTTTATAAAACAAATTCTATGTAATTATTTCATAACTTCACTTTATAACGTATGATAAAGATGTCTTAATATTTTATTAAACAAAACGTATGCAACCGTTTCATAACTTCACTTCATAACATATGATAAAAATGTTTTAATATTTTATAAAAATAATTTTTATGTAGATATTTCATGATGTCAATTTATAATTCATGATAAAGATGTCTAAACATTCCTATAACATAATTACCTTCCAGTTTTGCAGTCTAGTTTACTCAAAAGAAGGCGGGTTATTTCATCTATGGAAAGTCATGGCACAGCGTGGAGAGAGTGAAGCCGCTAATTTACCCCATTGTCATTATAATTCCTCTAGCAAAGCTTTCTTTTTCCATTTTCACGTTTTGTTAAAGCTATATTTTAATGTGTCAAAAGAATTAAGTAATACATTTTTTTTTTAAAAAAAAAATTTAATATGTTCTGCCTCTCTGTGTAAGACGAGAAAAAAAAAAAGTTCTTTTCTTCCGACGACGTGCCTAATTTGAATACTGCCTCAGTTTAACCCAAGTATTTTTTTTTCTTTTTAATGATTGGATAATTAATTTCTTTTTTTTTTATTGAGACATATAAAAAAAAATAAGATGACCTAACATTTTATTCAAATCCATCAATCACAAAACCAAAAATATGATTTTTTTTAAACAAATCACAGCTTTACCACGTTCCCAATCAGACTGAACCACGCTAGACATCCCTGAATGGGGGGGATCTTTTGAATATTTATATGAGGAACAGCATATCTGTTTCAATATATATCTCAACACTAAATCTCAGCAAACACTTTTTAGAGGTAATAGAGAGAACTGATTTAGCCTTAGGGAGATAGTCAATTAGGAGTAATTATTAGTTTCCATGGATAAAATCTTATTTCTATTCTTTATTAGAATAACCTTCCATGGAAAATATTTAATTCAATATATATATATATATATATATATATATATATATAAGCAAAAGCATTTTGGTACAAAGATTAGTGGATTTTATATTTTACACCCATATTCAGGATTTCAAATGCACAAAAGAAAAACATAAGTTTTAGCTGAATTGCACCATGATCAAACAACCAACTCAACTGCAGATTCTGACCTTGATACCAACTATTCTCAAAACTCTTCAAATAAAGTGTGCAAAAGTAGATGTAAGCAAGAAAAGAAGAGAACAAAAAGAAATGATACTCAGAACAGCTCAACAGAGAAACAATGTACAGATACACCAAGTGCAAAATTTCAAAAAGAAAATATGATCAACTCAAATACAAATTTTCAAAACAAAGCACTAGACCAAGGCCAAACAAAAACAACAGCATTAAATTGGGACATTCTGACTCAAACAGCAAGTATTTGAGGATCAACTAATATTAATAGATGATGAGTTCACAGAAGAATAAAGCAATCTCCACACCTATACATAATCAAACAATGCATTTAAAAATTTTCAGGAATTAATGTGAGGGGACTCAATTCATTGGATTGGGTACTTGCAATACAAAATCTGGTTGAAAAAATTAAACTTTTTTTTTCCAAGACCAAGCTATATTTTCAACAATATTAAAATACAGCAATTAATGCAACAACATGGTTATTTCCATTATCTGATTCATCTGGAGTGGCATTCTTATCAATAAAAATCTGGAACATCATCAACTAAGAACACTTCATATTAGCAAAGAACTTCTATTTATTAACATCACTATTAATAATAACTCCATAAATATAATTCACATTTATCTCAAGAATGATACTAATCTAATTCATACAGTGATTAATAAAATAAATGTCTTGCTTTCATCCAATAATTCACTCTCAATCTGCTTCGGGGACTTTAACATGACCTATCACCAGTTTACTAACAAATACCTCCATCTATTTAATAAAGTTTTACTATGTAGAGAAAGTTTCTTTCTTCCTCAATCATTGCCATTTTGCACATAACGCAAACAATCACTAATTGATCTTCTCTTTTATTCTCCCGAACTTCATTATAACTTGCATGCCAAGTTGCAATTAGTGCCATTCTTAGACAACCTTGCTATAAAAATCTCACTACAACTAGACACCAATATGATAAAGCTTTCAGACAACACAAAAACTTTTAAGACTTTTGAATAAAGCCACAATACTAGAATGGATATTCTCAGAAGCATATATCCTTCTAAATAAAATATAAGTACTTACTTTGCCACTTATACAAGCATGGTCTGCTTTCATAGGAATCTTGATCACCCTCATTAACATTCACAAAAAGATCTAATAGACCAAATCAATTTCTAAAAGAACTTGATTTAATTAGTAACAGGCTATGTTCACTACCCCTCTCAAGTATAAAATTAAGGAAATACTGCAATTAGAAACTCAATATCATGAAAAACAAAAAAAATTAGTTCAATACCCTACTACAAAGAAGTCCAAACTATTTTTGGCAATAGTCATAACTGGACTAAAAGCTACATTTGATGGGCACTTGGATCGGCTGCTAGACCAACACTGTCGATGATTATGATTAACAGCAAGTACTACAACAGGCCAGAAATGTTAGAGAGAATTCACTCTCACTTCAAAACAAAGCTGCAGAGCAATACTTTTCAATCAGGAAACATATGGAATTATACCACAAACAATCACAATTACAACATAAATGAATCCCAAATATTGCAAAAGCTACAGGCATTTTCTGAGACCACCCAACTCAGCCTTCACACAATCCCTAAATTTGTACTATTACACCTTAGTTATTACACTATTCCCATAGTCAAGAGGATTACTGACATGCTAGCTGAAGACTTTCAGAACATTCCAGATTTGTATCCAGTGGCACTCATCCCTTTTCTTAAAAAACATAAAAAAATCCATCTACTATCAACAATTTATGACCCATTTCCATGATACCACTGCAGAATAAGACAATTGAATCCCTAATCAAGATCTGGATTTAACCCCAACTCTACTCTCATATTTCATCTTTTCAATTTTCCCAAAAAAGATCATCCACCATTGATGCAGTTCAGCATTTTCTTTTGCTAACTGAACACATCAGACAAACTAATAAGTCAAGACCACTGGTCATACAACTTGACTTCTCAGCATTTGACTCAATAATACCATCCATACTGTTCCAGATAATGTGGGAGTATCAGATGCCTGATGTGTATATCAGAATAATAGCAAGCCTTTTACTAAATAATTTCATATTTATTTCTTTAGATAGAAAGTTGTCTACAGGTTTTAGACCTCACATCTTGATTCCACAGGGTTCCCCCCTGGCATCACTATGCTTTATAACTTACATCAACTCTATGCTCAAAGACATCAAAAATAGCTTGCCAGCCATTTATGTTCCCATCATCAAAAAACAAATCAACCATATCTCCTATGTGGATGATGTTATCATTTTTCTTCCCAATGAAGCTCATCTTCCAACACTCTTCACAATCATTGACAAGCATGCTAAAATATTAAACTTAATAAATCTTCCATCTGGAGAATTAAAACAAGAGCAATAATTCCATCCAGATTTACAGCCATGCCACAGCTTTTCCTAGGATTCCCCATGGATAAAACAAAAACAAAAAAAAAAACCAATCCAAAAAAACCAATAAAATAATCTCTCTAGTATTTCACTTTCAATTCCTAGTAAAATCATACTCCTTAACATGATAGGATTTTCAAGACTCAATTACTATCTACAAATCATTAAGCCTACTAAAATCTTTGCTAAAAAAATAGGCTCATTATGTCCCAAGCTATTGTGAAAAAGGAAGATTGTGGCCATAAGCTTGACAAAGACCCAAATGCCTAGAGAACTGAATGGCATTGGTCTCCACTCAGTTACTACATCAGTTACTACATTATATTTGCAAAAATCATTAAATCTGCGACACAACTATTCATTAAAAATGGACTACACAAATTTAATCCAAGAATATCAGCCTACTGACACACCACCTCTCATGGTAAGGGATGATTGACTGGCATCTGGATGCATGTCAATAGCTGTATAAACTTAACTCCAAACATCTTCAATGAAAAAAAGTTCTACTGGGAAATGGGCTAAAGAAAGATTGTCCCAAAGCACTCCATAATGCTCTTAAATGAAACAACAAATTATTTAATCAAAAAAGCTAAACACTTATTTCTGGAATCCAAATTTATTGATTTTCTTCTGAAAATTAAATCTCTCATACCCACTAATCACTACCTCATGACAAAAAGAGTATTTAACAAAATTAGCGCTCAATGTCAACTCTGTCAAAGGGAAGAGGAAAAAATTCAAAACATTTTCCTAGATTGTCCATCTCTCAGCATGCTTAGGTCTTTCATCGATGGAAAGTTAAAACACTATTCTACAGACATATTCTTAATCCAGCAAGCAATTAAATCTGGCAATTTTGCTAACATTAGATTAGCAATTTTCCTATCCTTTGCCATCTGGCTAATGAGATGCAGTTTTGTTCTGGAAAATGCGAACATCAGTACCCGTCAAGCATTTAAAACACTCATCAAGAGTAATACTATCAGAGATAAAATGCTTGCTTCAGATTGGCTGCACCAATAAATCTGGGCCAGTGTCTCCATGTTAGTGCACTGATTATTGCCAAGGTATCAATGATCAAATTTGAGTCTCACCTCATCAAAACAATAGTCATATATGAGAACCATACCATACTATCTAAAGACTACCAATTAGCAGATTGACACACCACCTACCTTAATGACAAAAGTTAACACATTTAATCATGAGCTGAATAGCTTAACTTATACGAAAGTGATAGATAGATCTCAAGATGCTTAGACTCGAACTGGTGGATTAGGAATGAGTCACTGACCTAGCCAGCATTCTCCCAACCCATTCAGCCTCTGCTTCATATTCTAATTTTAAACTTATACTCATTATAAATTTTTGATGTGCCTTTCAGTGCTTAAAGAGGCATGCATAATTGCTCAACTGGGACAAAATGATGGACAATTCTAGAATTCTACTGAAGGATCGATTCAACAACTTTGAGTCGCAGACGCCACACGTGGTTTCACCAGTCACATCATATATGTATTAACTTCTCATTTAGCTATTGACATCACTTGGTATTCATCTAATCATCATTATACAAAGTTGTATCAATTGTTTAAATAAATCGTTTTTTTTTTAAAAAATAAATAAATTTAGGAGTGCATTTTTTTAGTTTGTCGTTTATAGAAATCTTAGTTGACTACTCAATTACTAATCAATAAATGGGAATTTATCTAATTTTAATTAAAAATAACTTAAGAAAGAAAAACTTTTATTATTTGATTAGTCAGGTGAATTAGATTTTCTTTTCCATTATTTTCTGATAAATATATTTGGGCTGCATTTAGTTATTTAAGCCGGCCTTTATTTTTTTACAAACACACACACATGTATATAAAAATATATCTTTATAATAAAATATATAAAATATATAGAGAGAGGAAAATATAAACTGCTTTGTAGAGCAAGTATAGTATTATCAGTTATTCCTTTGATTTTAGGTGCAAACATGGGATAAGAACTATAAGTAACATTGGTTGATAAATAATTATCTAATTATTCTTAGCTTAATGTTATAACGAAGATGAAAAGAATTTAAACTTCCACAACCTGAATCTGGAAAGGGAGACAAATACTCAATTCTAATACTAATCATTTGTGATAACTAGTGAAGAGGCTTTGCATTGCAATGGAAAATTTATTAAAAAGGCTATATTAAAATGTAAAAAATTCAGAGATATAGAAAAAGATATATGTAGTTATTAAGGAGAGATTCATATCTTGATTAGGCCTAATATAAATTGTCATTATAATATTATTGTGACAAAATTAAAATTGAGCTTAAAAATGAAAAAAAAAAACAACAACAAAGGAGACAGAAATCGAAAGGATGAGATAAAAAGAAATGGAGAAGTCAAAATTTAGATTTATGTGTGATAATATGAAAGTGAAAAATTATAACGATGACGGAAGAATATATTAATGATTCAAATATATGTTAGTGAAGAATAAAGTAGAGAATATTGAAAGTAGAAAAATAAAATAAACATTAATAATATTATAAAAGGCATGTAAACATTGTAGAACTGAACCAATATTAAAGAAAATTAATAAATAGAAAAAATAAATAAAAAATTAAATACTGATGAAAGCCATATCAGATATGAAAAAATAATAATGAATTTGGGGGTGGGGGTGGATTGAGAATAGAGAATTATTTGAAGGGAGATTCAGTGAAAAAAAGATATAATAGATAGTTTTAATAGAGTTAAAAAATACAAGAAGAAAAAGTAAATGAAATGAATTATCTGACAAGAATGGATAAAGGTTAAATGGTAAAGATAATATATTGAACAGATGAAAATATTCGGAACGCAGCTAAATATGAAATTGAGAAAAATGTATCTGGGAATGATGTAGCAAAAAGACAGCAAAGCTGGGATATGTTAAATGAATAGGCGACTAAATTAATGAAAAGAAAAATTGTTATTAATAATAGAATCAATAAATGAATGTTTATACATAAAATGGTGTACAAGTGCAAGTATATTGGTGAACTCTGTTATATAAATAACTTACATCTATATTACTCATTAAAAATATTGCATTTAGATATGTGACTAGATGATAGGAAAATCTTAATTTCAGTTGGGATGTAAGAAATGTTGCTACTTAATGTATCTGACTCTTATAGCTATAATATCCAGCTGTTATCTCATACATAATAACATTAGTGATTGATTAAAAAGTGGTCATTTTATCATCGGCAGTAGCTTGAACAAATTCAGTCTGCAGAACCGGTCTGTTGGTTGCTGTTTAATCGTACACTTTGGTTGTGGGTTTAATTTCATTTATATAATGGAGTTTTCATTTATTAAATAATTTGCATCTACATCGTTCAGATAAACATATTGATATATTAAGGGGTGGGGACAAAATTATGAATCCTCATACATAAATATTTTTAATAATGTGTAAAAATATGAATTATGAATTAAAAAAAGAGTTTTAGTATCACAGAGTGAAATTATTTATTCTAAAATAACTTCATTAAAGTAAATAATATATGTTTAAAAATGATACAATTGGATAAGAATAACTATTACATTTGAACTATAGGCATAATTAATAATTAACTGACAACATAATGGTAAAAAAGACAAAACTTAATGAATTAATACATGATAATTTGATCATTAAGGACCTTATCTAGGAAACTGAAAAAGTTTCCAAGTTTCCTCGTATAGAAATTTTGTAGATAAGATTCTGTCTCTGTCTTTAAGTTTTTTAAGGGTTTGTAGAAAATAAGAATCAACATCTGGAAGTGGCCGAGTGAATTGTCTCTTATATCTGGCCAACCATACAGAGAAGTCAGGAAAATCGACAGTCTGATGGTTGGCATGTCTCCAGAATGCATGGCCTGTTTGCAAATATATGTGTGTAATATCTAATATAAAATACGCTAATGAAAAAATATATTTGAATCCAACTGCAGTCAGCTCTTCTTTGAACCTGAAAATCAAGTCTGAATTTATCCTGACATTTTTTATGAAGCTTCTTTAGGTCACTGTCCCATGGTCATCAGAACTAGCTATTCAGTAATTGTTTTTATTAAATGGCTGTGTAACATTTTAATGCTAGAAGAAAAATAATAAAGGAACATTGCTATAAGTTAAATTATTTGGGGCGTAATGGCATAATCATTTTTCTTCGTGGAGAAATCTAGAAATTCATTCTCTTACATTGGATGATTTAAACTTGTTTAGATTTCAACTATATATATATATATAAATCTGAAAAAACATAAAGCTAAACTAGTCAATAAATAATCAAAATTACTAGAAATTCACAACTCAACCGGAGTAGCCAAAAACAAACTCTAAAACACAACCAATTGTTTTACTGCTACATGTAGACTTCTCCAGTATAGTTACACTGGAGAAGTCTACTTGTAGCAGTTTGTTTTAGGATTTATTTTTTGGTTAGTCTGGCTGAGTTGTGAATTTAAGATAATTTTGATTATATATATATGAGTAAAAAAATAGAGTGAGATTTATTATTAATAATAATTTTAAACTACGAAAATTTTTAATAATTTAACAAAGTTGAACTTTTAAAATAAAAATAAAAAAGTTAACTCTAAGATAATTTATATGGAAGAAACTTATTCATTCAACCATAAAATAACTTTTCCAAATAATTTTAACAATATACACATTGTTAAATAATTTTTTTTTAAAAAAAATTACTTATACCTAAACTGATTTTTTTAAAAAAAAAAAAGTAGTATGCGTAATATAAATATATAATCAAAATAAAATGCATTTTAATTATATCCCATAATCCTCAGCCTAACATGTAAAAATATCTAGTTACGTATTATTATTTTCATTTAAATATTTTCTTTAAAAAATAATATAAGTATATATATATATTAAAGATTTTGACAGACATTTATATATAAATTTTCAGGATTAACTCGCTTTTTAAAAAAAATAACTTTCAGCTATGACATAAGCAGGCGAATAACAAATTAATGACTAGCATTGAAAAATGAGTGTGACAATTCTAACTTCACAAAAAGAAAGAGAGAGATAAACTATTCTAAAAACGAAGTTTGCAGTGACTATACAAACTAGATTGTACTCCACAAATACAACCACACATCGAACATACTGGCATTACTTCTTTCTTACTTGCTAATTTACAATATTATCTTTTAGTTTCCTCAGCAGAAAACTTTTCTTTCAGAAATTCTTCAATCACGTCTATTTTCCAATGTATTCTATATTCTGTCATAACATCCCAAGGGTCTCAATTGACATTACATTTCTTTAGAATACCTTCGAGATAATTCTTGCAATGTAGGTGGGGTCTACCTCTTTTATGAAACACGTATTCAAGTTGACGATAAACACATTTTTAGGAAATCTTCCAGTGTTCATTTATTTTACATGCCCTATCAAACAAAGGTATGATTTTACATTAGTGATCTTAATAGTATTCTATCCTGTAATAATATATTGATTGGTTTTACAATTTTAACCATTGTATTTTTAAAATTGCATCAATAGAGTGTCCAAGTTCATACAATAACAATTGAAATAACAGGTGTATATACAGCTTAGTTCAACAGTTATTTCTCTATGATGAAATATTATATCTTTTAAATTGCTAACAACAGCATCAGATTGAGGTCTGTGTAGGATCTCAGCATCTGGTGTTTAAACTGATTTCCACTTTTAAAATGATATCTGTCTAATTTGAACATTGTTGGGGACATTTCTTCTCACTGGCAGATGAAAACTTGAGTTTTTTTAAAAAATTAAACCCATATCTTTATAAATTACATTTAAAACATTATGAATATACTGTAAATCAACTTTTAAACAAGCAAAAATAGCACAATCATCAGTATAATATAAATCCATGATCCAAAAAGAAGAAGAAGTTCATGTTTCTGCTTTTTAAGAGATTCACATCAAATATGCCAATACCAATCCTGTACTGTATTTTAATTCCTATCTGATTAAGCTGCCTGCAAACTCTTCCAAAGTTTACTGTCATAAAAATTCAAAACAAAGCTAAAGTGTGTGCATATCTTTGTTTAACACCAATTTTCATTTTAATTTTCCAGATGTAATAGGAAGACTTCCTTTCTTTCCTTCATGTATAAGTTGTATAATATTAATACATTTTGGTGGACAGTCAACTAATTTCAAAAAAAATACTTAGACCTGTCCTATTAATTGAATGAAATGTCTTAACCTAATCAATGAAAGCAATATATCAATAATTGCTTTGTTTCTGATCATTTTCTTGCATCTGTCTGACAACAAAAACTTATCTATAGTATTCTTTTTGATTTTGTGAAACAACGAGTCACTGATAATCTTACATCTATAACTAGAAGCAATCTATTCAACAAAATTTTTGAAATTACTTTTGCTGTAGTAGTTAATACTGACAATCCATGATAATAATCTTGTCTATTCCTTGTTTTTAAAAATTGGAACAATTAAAGCATCCTAAAGATTGGATAGTAAAACTTAATGAATTCAGATATTCCTCAATGATTGCTATATTTTTAGCTAATATATCATAACCATAAACTTAACATATCTCCAGTATTTCATTATTGCCTACATCCTTTGCATTTATAAGAATCCAAAGGGCTATTTTGACATTATTGAACTGGATATCTAAATGAGTAACTACAGTGAGTATTTCATTAAAAGTCATCATATAAATTTATGTATCATTATTCAAATGTTGATCAAAATATGTTCCATCTGTTCAAAATATCATTATCATCATATAAAAAAAGGTCACTGCTGAATTTAATATGAATGTGATATCATTTCTCAGGTCCATATGTCGCTATCAATGCATCAAAAAATATCTGACTAGGATCACTGAATTTCTGTATCTTCTTTATAGTTCTAATCCACCAAACATTTTTAAACCTTCTTGTCAGTCAGACCTTATATTTATTATAAAATTCCACATTTAATTTATGATTTTTCCAAGCAGAGAATGGTGTTTTTTAATTGAATCACTACTAATATAATCATTGTCAAGAAACAAGTCTTGATTCTTCTTTTTGGTAAACCCAAGACCAGATTTACTTATATCAATATTACACTTCTTAAGATAATTATATGCTTCAATAATATGTCACTTCTGAAGATGAAAATTAGGGGATTTAGTATATAATAGATGTTGAAATTTAGAAGTGTAATACATTCCCCTAAAAGATGAAGATAGATTTTTTGAGAATGTGATTGGAATACTTTTTAACAAACTATCTTTTTAATCTTACACTGTATTAATCTATGTGTAATGGGAATTTCTCTTGTATTCTGTCTTCTAACAATAATATAATCTATTAAATGCCATTGTTTTAAGTATGCATGCACCCATGTTTTTTTAAAGAAATTTTCTGCTTAAACAAAGATTTTTTGTTTAGACAATATTTCTTTTGCATGTGAAAAATAATTTGGAAAAAAAAAAGAAAAATCAAAAGAAAAAAATTATTAAATAAGAATTATTGTCTTTATGATCTAAGTAATACAAAATTTCAGTGCAATTTGAAAGTTATAATTAACTATTTGTTAATTTACTATCACAATAGGCTATATTTGCCTGTTTAATGTGGTTTATTTAAACATCTTTGAATCAGTAATTTAACTCTTTTTGGGCAAGTTGTATTTTTTAGTGTATATATAACATATTAAACTAAAGATCAAGATGGGGATTTACATTTATTGTAGTTGCCTTGGCAACAGATTGAGATAGTTGGTTGTTATTATTGGTTAGAGTGGATTACTTTCATGTCTTTAAATTGTAGAAAGATACACAAATTGTGGAAAGTTAGGCAATCATGAATCATTAATATTGTTTGATAATAATTATAACTTGTCTTTTAAAGTCAAATTATATATGGAAACAATACTGAAAACAACAATTATGCAGTAAGATTAGTATAGCCTTTTTTATTTATTTGCATGTTGATCTCTTCTCAGAAATTATTACTCTGAGTAGTAGGCATTGTTATAAAGCTTCTTTGAATATTTTAGCCCTAATTTGTTTGTTAAAATAAAAAAAATTCTGAATCTTTACATAAGTTTTAATGAAAAAAAATATGTATGAAAATCATTAACCATTATGCAATACAAAATAAAATATATTTCCTCCAATCTGTACAAGTATTTAAGCTATACATAATCTATTCAAAAATATTAAGACTTTAAATATTTACTAATCTTGCTGTCATAGAACCTGGACTTCACATGTAAGTAATCATAAAATGATATGTTTGTTTCCAAAATATGGCTACATGAACACACAATTGACGATATAACTTATGATGAAGTCAGTAACATCAAATTAGACACATATTTTCATGGAAAATATAATTATAATTTTATTTTCAACTTAATAGGACTAATTGGTAAATATTACTTATTTTTTGATAATTGTAGATATACTTACTCTCTTTATTTCTATTCCTTATTAATTTAAAAATCCAAAAAAGGATTTAGGTAATTTTCCAGTTTTAACACATAGAAAGTATATATGCCTGATGTTTGTCTAATAAATAGTAAATTAACAGAAGTTTCACATTTAGTTTAAACATGGTCAAACAAAAATACTATTAATAGATAGTGTGATATCTATTTGACATCAGATTGACATATGGTTTGCTTAATTATATCAAAGTTGATTTTTACGTACTTGAATATATGGAAATTCTCTTTATGCTTTCAATATTTATAATCAATATTTACATGTCTCAAAATGACTTTATACAATAATATGTATTTTCCTTAGAGATTCTTTCTCAAATCATAATCATTATTCTTTTATTTTGTTATTTTCTCCTCATTTCTCAAATTATATTTGTTGGGAATGAGAAGCAAATAACAAAGGAAAAATAGTGATTTAAAATCTCACCACATATATTCTTAAGATTTGAGAAAGAAAAAATTCTGGGGAAAGTACTTGTTATTGTACTGAAATGTCAGCTATTTAGCTATTATATTTTTATTACACAGGAGCTCCCGGAAATAATTCTCTCTTTATATAAATATATAATTAACTTATTCATTCAGGGCATTGAATGTTTATTATAGTAAATGGAGATTTAAATTTAAAATTTTTTAGTCTATATTCTCCTCCACTCCGGCTCAACAATTAATATACATGATGACCACACCCATGTAAAAAAGACAAATGAGCCCCAGTATACATATTTTATGCAGAACCAGCACTCATAAGTTGAGCCACCAATGATGAAACATTAAAACCCTTGGAAAATTTGATATTGTGGTCATATTCATGTAGACATTATGTTAATCTAACCCTTCATGTTATCAAATCATTACATATCCAGTTATATTAATAGGAGAGATATTGGCTATATATATATATATACACACAACAAATATTAAGCATCAAATCACCCCACATGGTAAGAAAATCAGTACTGCCCTCTGTAAACTAATATATAAAATACATTGGAGTTCGTATTTCAAAATAACCAGATCAAAATGATACCACTTTGACCTATTTGCTATGTGATGTTATATATTGAAATATGAACAAACTCAAACAAAGAACTTGAAATTTAGCAAACAACGATCTTAAATTTTGCTACAAATAAACATGTTTTACTATTATTATATAAAAACAAACTAAACTTTAGTAATTTTGATCTTTAAACCACCCAACAGAAATGTATAGAAAATAATCCCAGTGCATAATGCTATACTGAAATAAATATATACAAATATTAAGCATCAAATTACCCCACATGGTTAAGAAAATCAGTATGTCCCTCTTTGAACTAATATTACTGATTTTCTTAACCATGTGGGGTGATTTAATGCTTAATATTTGTATATATTTATTTCAGTATAGCGTTATGCACTGGAATTATTTTCTATTCATTTGTGTTAGGTGGTTTAAAGATTACCATTGCCAAAGTTTAGTTTGTCTTTATATAATAATAGTAAAACATGTTTTTTTGTAGCAAAATTTAAGATCCTTGTTTGCTAAATTTCAAGTTCTTTGTTTGAGTTTGTTAGTATTTCAATATATAACATCAGATAGCAGACATGTCAAAGTGGTATCATTTTGATCTGGCTATTTTGAAATACAAACTCCAATGTATTTTATATATTAGTTCACAGAGGGCAGTACTGATTTTCTTAACCATGTGGGGTGATTTGATGCTTAATATTTGTATATATTTATTTCAGTATAGCGTTATGCACTGGGATTATTTTATATATATATATAACTTTAAAAGAAGTGTGATTAATTTAAGATCTTCATGCTTCCATTTCAAGAAGCTTTAGATTGACCCATGTATGTGAATATAGATAAAAGAATAAGATGGTTCTTGCTTATCTTTTTAGAGACTCTATCATGTATTTTGGATTGAGAGGATTTTACTGATCAATAAACCAGTGTTGAGTTGTTAATCTAATATATATATATAATTCTAAAAACTAAATAAAACAAGGTAATAAGCAAACCATACCAATTTACAACTGAATCACTAATCAAAATTAATTTCAAATCCGCTATCAACAATCTCCAGTCAAAAACAGTTTTCTTAACCGCCAAGAAAGACTATATAAAACACACACACATATATATAATACCTTACCTTACCAAGTCCTTAATAACAAAAAAATAACCTTTAAATAAATTAATAATTTTATTATCATTACATCTACAACTTTATGAAAGATTAAATAATGTCTCCCTTTTTTTAAAAAAAATAAATAAATAAATTTGCTATTTTACATAATATATCTCATCACTTAATACTTAATTTAGTTAGAATCTTAAACTTTCTAACGTCACTCATAGGAACATTATTAAATACTAATTCCCACAAGTCTTTATTAAAGTAGTAATACAATTTCAAGTACACTATAAAAAACAACGAAATTTGTAATATATAAACAAACGAACAAAAAAAAAGAAATTACGAAATATATATTTTTCTTCTTTATTAAAAATTCTTTAAAAAATATCATTAACACAAACGTACAAACACTCAAACAAAATACAGTATAGCTCTCTCCTCTTTTTTCCTTGTATATAATATATAAAAATAAATTTTAATAATAACTGCATTTATAATAAAGTAAATCCTTTCCAAACACATGTACATTATCAATTACTAATACAAAATACAATATTTAACATCTGCTCAAATATACACACACGTTTAAAAATGCTTTACAGTTAAACCAGCACATTTAAAACTTGAATAGTAATTTCTCAGACTACAAAATATCAAATGCCAAAAGCTAATTTAATCAATAAAATAAACTATCTATACCAATTTAACATGAAATCATTGGGCAAAACTAAATTACAAATCCATTGATTATTAAGTTAACCAGCTATTAATTTATTTAAAAGTTCGTCTGATATTAAAAGTAATTGGAATGTGAGATGGAATTATGGGAAGATTGGATAATATACATTTATTTTGTATTATGTTATTTTGCACGTGAGATATCTGTCTTGGCAGAGAATAGTCGACTTGTATTTCAGTTTTGATTAGTGATTTAATTGTAAATTAGTATATATACACATACGCACCCACATTAAACACTTTTTCTCGAATACACTGAACCATTCAAACAATAATAATGTCCATTGTGGATGTAGATAAACTGACTTTAAATGCAAAAAAAAATCAGAAAACTAGTACAAAATGTTATTTTTGTAAGTTTTGCAAAGGATTTATCGTGTCATAAAATCATTATGCCTGAAATAAATAGTTTTGAAAATTAAAAATGTTTTAATAATCAAAACAATTACAATTTTTTTTTATATGTCAAAGCGTCCACTGGAAAGCGAACCCCGGGACAACTTCTTGTAAGGCAGCAAAGCTTGACTAATACAATAACAATTTCAGACTCATCTATAAAAATGTTTCTAAAATCCATCCATATGTTGTATGCAGGATTAAAAATTATTATTACAAAGTTATTTACTATAAGATCTTTAAATGATTAAAATGTGAATCATTGTAATTAATCTTAGGAAAAAGCAAATTATGAGTCCAAACAAATTCTAGGTTTTTTCAAAGAAGTAAAAAATAAAAACCAAACAAACAAGTAAAACAAGATTTATTTAATTAGAGGGGATTTGGATCCAGACTTTCAAGTTTTCTTCAGTCATCCACTCCATCTTCTACAATCGATAACCATGAGCACATACATGAGAAAAAGGTAAAGGATCTCCAATATACATATTTCTTTTTCATATGTATATGGTAATGTGTATCGGTTGTATAAGATGGAGTGCATTACTGAAGGGAGCTTGAAAATTTGGTTTAAAACTTTTTTAATTATATCTAGCTTATATATATATATATATATATAATTATATTTCAATATTATATAGGAATGATGCATTTTATTAACAACATTTACTTAATAAGTGAATTACATTCAAATATCAGCCTTTCAAGCTAATTGCGCATGCGCTTTTGCGAGTGTTAATAATAAATGAATACTTTCACCAACGTCATTCATTCAGATATCGTATATAGTAATTTAAAGTGACAGTTCCATTCTCATGCTTTCCTTGCCAGTACTTCAGATTTGCTCATATATAAGCATTTGAGTTGTGGGAATAAGTCGATTCATTTTATTCCTGCATAAATACTATATCTTGTATTGGAGAGGAAAGTATTCATTTATTATTAACACTTGCAAAAGTACATGCACAATTAGCTTGAAAGGCTGATATTTGAATGTAATACAATTGTGAACATAAGCTATATAAAAATAAATGCTTAATAAGTGAATGTAAAAGTAAGTAAATCAAAAATTACAAGTTTACTAATTATGAATGAAAATATAATAATAATAATGATAATAATAGTGATGATGATGATGATAAAAATAATGATGATGATGATAATAATAGACTAAACTTTTAATAATATATACATTGTTCTATTCTTAATGTTTACTATGATTTATAGATATGTAATTGGTTGTAAAAAGATCATTTGTTATGAATAATAAAATTATTAAATGGTCTATTTCTTACTTTTACGTAAAAAAATATTTGTTAATTTTGGTAGTACCTGATTAGATGTAAAATATATTATTGTATGAACACCATGGGAAATATAATAGACAAATAACTTCTAAGATCTCATATATATATATACACATAAATTTTGTATTGCTTAATGTATATGCTATTAAGAGAAGCAAACCAGTCTCTACCATGTTATGCATAAATAGTAATGTGTGTATTAGCAAGGAAAGAAATGCTTACAAACATGAAAATCTTAAAGAATAGATTGGTTATACTTTTTCTTGATATTTTAATAGTTAAACAGCATTAAGCTGTTGCACATGCGCTTTGCAGATTTTAACTATAAATGACCGAATATTAACACTTCAAACACATGATAAAGTCTTTGGGAAAAGATAGAGTGGCACTATATAAAATAATTGATTTATTGATATTTTAATGTAAAATTATATATACATATAAACCAATCAAATCTTTCAGATTTGTAACTTAGCCAAAATTTTAAGATCGTTACAAATTTTCCAATATTACTCAGTTGTAAAATCTTTGAGGCCAATCTCTCTCAATATGCATATATATTAATTAGAAATCCTGGTTCTTCAGCTGAATTAAACCTTGGATTATTTAAATATTCACATAGAAATAATAATTATGTTTTTTATTGGCTGATAAATGAAAATAATTAATATGCACATTATGACATCTGTAGATAAAAATATGGCTGTACACACACATACACACATATATATATATACAATTTTAATTTCACTTCGGTATTTATTTGTAATAATTTTACATACGTGAGTTAGTATGCCTATTAAAGTGTGTTATTTCTTTTTCAGCCGTTTTTAGTATACATTTAGTGTTGAAAACTGGCTTTGATTTTGGTGCTTGTAATAAGCGAATAGAAAATTGATGAAAAATAATATGCCAGGCGTATTAACATACATATAAAAGTTATTATATATAAATATCTTGCTACTCTGTCATTATTAATAATAATATAAAATACCAAAACTTAGTTTTAAATATATTAATTAAATCGATTATATTTTTGGACGCGTGTGCGTCTCAGTTTAATTAATTTCATTCAATATATTTAAAACTCTGTTTGGATATTTAATATTATATATGAATAATAAACTGAGAGAACAGGTTGATTAATGTTTATAGACACAATTTTTATATTTGTGATTGCACTAACTCCAAACTTGATACAGACCGATTTTTTTTTTTTTATAGATGTATTTGATTAAAAAAAAAACTCAGATTAATAAACTCAGAATGATTTTAAATATATATCGGACCGTTTATCTATTTACTGTATATGAATATACTTTTTACATTGACATTCTTCTACATGCAGATGTTATAATGGGGATATTAGTTGTCTCACCTACTAACAATTAAGAATATTGAAAAAAATGGATTAAATGCGATATAGGTATTCCACCAGTGCTAAATATTTAATTTGAAAAAATAAAAATAATTGTAAATTGTATATATATATATAAGAGTAAGATAATCAGTCTATTATTTCTGTGTAGATGTTCAAATGTTTCGTCTCTATCCACCTGATAAATAAATATTTCTTATAAAATACATTTATAGGAAGAGAAATTAGTCTGGAAGATTTTATACAGAACAATAATTTAACTTGTACAATAAATTTGATTAGTTTTATGTATTTATCAGTTATATTTGTCCAATTGTTATATATATATATATATACAAACCCACAGACACACACACAATATATATATATATTAAAATTTTCATATGCAACTGATATGATGAGACATCTATATGTAGTTAGTACTATTATTACTTATATGTAATTAATACTATTACTGTACAAAACATTTAATGGAATTGTATCAGTCATAATCTAATTAAGAAATATATATATAAAATATACAAACCATTATACAATTACAAATATCCAGTAACGCCCTCTGTTTAAAGTAGTATATTTCAATAATTTTATAATTTTTATAATTTGAAATCAGTCAATTAAGTGTGATGATATTTAAGATTCAGCTCTCAGATATAAGTTCTTTGGACTGGCTTGGATATATAGAAAGACAAGTAAAGAAGAGAGTGGAATCCACTCTTTTCTTATTAAATTCCCTGTCCCAGTGCTTAAGATCTGATTGGTTACTAATAGTCACAAGAGCTTGAGAAATTTGCACTCTCTCAATTTAATTTTCAATACCGTCTGTGCTTTATAAAATATTATTTACATATATTGCTGCAAAGTTATAACATCGAAAAACTACTGCGTAGTAAATCGAAAGATTTCAGCTGTATGTTTATAATTTGAACTCAGTCAATTAAGTGTGATGATATTTAAGATTCACACTCTCAGATATAAGTACTTTGGACTGGCTTAGATATATAGAAAGACAAGTAAAGAAGAGAGTGGAATCCACTCTTTTCTTATTAAATTCCTTATTAAATTCCTTGTCCCAGTGCTTAAGATCTGATTGGTTACTAATAGTCACAAGCGCTTGAGAAATTTGCATTCTCTCAATTTAATTTTCAATAATGCTTAATATATTAGAGACATAATTTAAAAAGCATAATAATAAATGCAACAATAGTCTGTTTTATAGGAAAGGTAATTTTTCATGGTAGAATGTTTTCAAAATCTACTAAAATAAAATTATAAAAAATATTAATAATTTATTTATCTAACATTTATGATCAGATATAAGAATAAATAAGACAGATAAATACTTCATATTAAAATTTGATTTTACTTGATATTCCTATATATATATTGTAACGATATATAAATATGTCGTTACATTAATTTAAAATAAAAACTTAAAAGTTCGCAAATAAAAGTAAAAAAAAACTAAACGCTAAAATTAAAATGTTTGTTAAATGTATATACATTCGCACAGATGCTAAACTTTAAAAATATTTTTTTTTTTAATAAATAAAAAAAGGTATTTGAATGTATTTTTTTTATAAAAAAAAATTTAAATATAAAAATTGTTTAAAAAAGAAATAACGTAAGTAAAAGTAAAAACAGGTATTAATTAATTCCTGTAATCTGTAAATGGAAATGATTGTTTATTAATTATCCAAAAGCTGTCTAATTAAAAAGTCAGAGAGTAAATTAGATAAGAGAATAAAGAGATTTTAGCTTGACCAATGGAAGCACTAAGCCTTGGCTCGGACCCTAATGAAAGTGATGGATTAGTGACGTTTTGTTGATTGAATCCGTGTGGATTAATATAAAAAGGGAAATACAGTTTTTTCTGACAGTTCCAGCGTTGTGTGTTTGAGAGTTGTGGTAGGATGCACATACCACACTCTCTATTTAAAAAAGAAAAAGGAAAAGACTGTGATACCTTGAACCAGCTATTGCCATCTCCAGAACATTATCTTCCAATGGAGGCATCACGGGAATTAAAAACAGGAACCTGGACTCTTCTACCATAAGCTATATGAAATGAACAATTATTAAAATCAATTAAGAACTTTCGTCAAGTTTTATAAATTGATAAACAAGCCAACTTAAATGTTAAAAACGGACTCTTATCTGACTTTTGTAAGTTTTTAAATCAAATTAATAATGTTTAATTTTATATGTTTTCCGATTGATAAAAATCATTTCCATTTTTTTTTTCTCTTATTGTATAAATTATTTGTTGTTTAAATTTTAAATGATGAAATTTAAGGTTGGGTATAGACGTTGCATAGATTCGTTAGCGGTTGATAATGTTGTGGTTTTCACATTCGATTAGAATATATGTCAACGATATCACTGTAAGCATCTTACGATGAATGCTAATAGGATTTGTATATTCCCTATGCAAGTGACGTTTATCGATGATTTTGTATTTTGATCGATTGTGTTTAATTTGGATGTTTTTGACCGTGGAATCTGTGCAGCCGATCTATACTCAACATTTTAAAAGCAAATTTATAAAAATAATTTGTGCGAACGTATTTAAATGTTAAATTTAAGTCGGGCATGAATGGCTATATAGTTTTGTAAAGTTATATTAAGGGAGGGTAATCTTAGGTTATTCATTTCGTAGTTGAATTGGTTCAATGGATTGGATATATTTGTGTAATTGTAGATGTAGTATGAGGTCCGCTATGGGCAGGATTATAGATATACGCCACACACCCTCTGTTTGCCTATGGATGGGTTTGTAAGTCAGCAGAAGACTGCAGTCCATTCCTATGGAGTTTTTTGTTTATTGTTCTACTTGCCAACAGATGTAACATTCCTGTTGGTGGAGAGTCAATGTCTTCTCTATTTCTACTTATTGTTCAGATGTACATTCCTGACAGTATAGTATTTTGTGTTGTCGTATCATGCTACATTGAATACATGAATGTATCAGATGGATTGGCGCCAGTTTGGTTGCGAAATTTGTTGCCTAAGGTTAAATCAGGGAAGAATATTTTCTTTTCAAATGCAGATCTATGTAGTCTATTCATACTTGACTATCTAAATAAAATATTAAACTCATTGAAACTTAGTTAAATGTAAAATTAAAAGTTAATATAAAAATCTAAAATGTTAAACTTATTCCTCAAAATTTAAATGTTATTTTATATGTGCGTAAATAAATATTTTTATGTGTTAATTTCTGGCAGTGGCTTTTATTTATTGATATTTAAGATATAAATTAAGATATAGATTTTTATCTCTGCGTCTCCGCTGAGCTAGTGACTTGGGCTAACGATCGGAATATTTAAATAAAGTGGAATCTTAACAGCGCGTATCTGCCTACTCTATAAATTTTTCTAGGTTTAAATGCCTAGATGGCGCCTTGTAGAGCAGATATCGTAGTTTGCGGTTAGATTCGATCTTCACTTTCATTTCGATCATTATAATATATATATATAAAGGTGGATTTCCATCCTTATTCTTTAACAGAGGTTGCCTTGACAACAGATTGAGTTTGTTGATTGTTATTGTATTGTTTAAGTATTGATTTGCTTTATTATATAGATATATAATTCTAAGACACTATGTAATTTGTTTATACTGAATGTTTCTTGTATATATAATTAGAGGGATTTAAAATCCCTCTATTTATATAATTAAATCTCATTGTTGTAGAAACGAAAAAGCGGTAATAATAAACCAGTACTTAGTTTAATTTAAATAAAGTCAAATATCCAGAGCATTGATCATATATTTAGATATACTGTCACCAAGAATATCTTTTTATGTTAAATAATTTTAAAATAAATAAGAATATTACTAAATTGTCAAAAAAACATTTTTCATGACTTTAATATTTAAAATTGGTATCCATGCATAAATTTGTAAATAAATGTGTAGATAGATAAATAAATGAACATTGGAATTATAATGCTGTTTTTCATGAATTCAACTAAAATAAACATTTAGCTATGATGTTACTATTTATCTACTAACTAAAATCAATAGCCCAAATGAAACCATGTAAATCACATGATTCAACTTGAGCCATCGATTTTAATTGGTAGCGTGGTAATATTATTGGTGAATGTTCATTCCAGTTTAATCAACAGAAAATTTCAATTATAATTTCAACATATATATATATATATTCGGTGTGCTTGAAAATATTATATATATATAAACTATATATATATAAAGCTTGTAGAGGAATTGGCAATCCTCACTGTTTATAACTTACAAGCTTAAAAGATAGGGTCATGTGACCTATGAATTGATCTTTGACTCTTATTTTGACTATTTATAGTCTCTGCCAAAAGTCCTATGTAATTTTTTATTGCTATGACTACTAATATATGGTATGGCTGAAGATCTATCAGCCCCATATAGCTATTTGAGTTGGATAGCTGGGTTTGAAGACATGTAGATATCTGAAAATTTCAGATTTTCCACTCAATAGATAACTTTTAGCTAAGTACTTAGCTTTGGGTTGGTATTTTTAGATCTAGTGTCTGAACCTACCCTGACACCTCTCTGAGGAGTGCCAAAGCACGAAAACATAGTCAGGGGTTTGGGGAGGGGTTCCTGACAGAGATATATTAAGTGCTGGCTCTGGCTAAGCATTTATCATAAAGCTTGTAGAGGAATTGGCAATCCTCACTGTTTATATATATATATATATACAACTAGGAAATGTATATAAAAATAAATCCTTACATTGTTTTTACTTTATTCATCTACAAAGATTTGGAACTTCAGATCACAAATGAAGAAAAATAATATTAAATGTCACAGTGTACCATTCGTTATAGAATAATACAATTAATAAATATATAGAAATGGGTGAGTATATATATATGCACGCGCAATTGAGACAATATTTCCTAATTGGTTTTACGTATGTATAAAATTGTTTTTAAATTTGATCTTCAAAGTAGAAAGAGAAATAACATAATCAATAGTTATAATAATTAGTAGACGGCAGTCTTGACTAAGTAATGTTGATTATCAAACTAATGAATCATAAAAATACTTAATAATACTAATAAAATTAAAAAAAAAAACACAAGGTAAGTATAATTGACGGGTAACTCTTAATTCAACACAAACATTTCATTAAATATTAATTTGTGTAATTAATTATTTAAGACTAATTTCATTTTCTTTCATATATTTTCTGACAGAAAATATTTAATTACTGTCATCAAACGATTTCGCTTCAGTTAACTCTTTAATATATTGTGATTTAAAAAATTAGTCTATATTTAATTCCGTATATTTTAAACATTCCACTACAAATTACGAATTTTGATGATGTAAGGATCTTTAATATTTTATAGTGAAATTTCTAACTCCAAATGTTGTTAAAATTTGTAATAAAATGTAAAATAAAACAGCCTTATGTAACTAATTAGAGACCAAAATACTTATGTGGTACTCAGTGATGGACGCTAAAGAAGTAATTCTTAATTGGGATTAACACCTAATTAAATGATGGTGTGAAGACTTTTTTGTTTTGCAACTAATAATACTAAGATATTTATTATATAATAAGCACCATAGCTTACAGGAGAGACTCATGTCAACAAGCACTACAATAATAACATTTTTAAACTTCAAGTGTCAAGACTTATCATGCAATCACACCCATAAAGAAGATAAGAATCTTATAAGTACCAAATCTATAAATCATTCTGTTATGATTCTAGATTTTCATTTAGTGAACATTGGTTAGTTAAAAAGTCGAGTTCATAAAGGAATATCTATCAGAAAAAATATTAACTTACTTGTAAATTCTCAATTTTTGAAATAAGTTATGTTTCACCTGTGAATAGTTCTAATCATGAGATAACGGATTAAACTATAAAAGTGAAGGAAGATAAAAAGCAATCAATATGGCGTTAGATTATTCATATCAGCAATGACATATATAATCATATTTGGTTAATGACCATATTTATCTATATATCTGAGCAATAATATATATACATACTGAGTAATCAAGTCTGATCATATATTACTGGGCGCGCGCACACACTTATATAAATATAAATATGCCAATAATCAAATATGATCATGTATCTCATTGTTGGGATGAACAATCTAATGATGTATTTGATTATTATTTGTCTCCCATATATATATATTAATAAAAGTGGAAAAAATGTCAAATGCAAAAAAAAGTATTTATAGACAGTTGGCCTGTAATCAGTAGTTAGTATAATCAAACAAAACAATAATAAAAAAAAACACTCTCAATTGAAAAGTTTGATGTATAAGGTTTTTTTTTTTCACAATTTCACTTTGGGAAAATGATAACTATTTTGATTTTGTCTTATCTATTTATATAAATAAATATAGACACATATAAAAGAAGTTATAAGTAGGTCACAAATGAAAATAAAAAAAGAAATAGTATTTTCTATATCAATAGATGGTACCACTATCAAACTTATTCTTTGTCTGAATATCATATGTACAACAGTATAGTCAGTTGCTGATTTTAGTAATTAAAAACGTTGACTTTACTCAAGAAGATTATTGAAGCCAAAATTGGCATTTGTGACATTTTTGAGCACTTACACGAAAACAAAATACAAGGCATTTTTTAATATATAAAAAGTATTTATTTTTTCTTAACTAGCTATTAATAACTGAGTACAGAAATTCTCTCAACAAGTGATTTACGTATTAAACAGCATATATTTAAATTATTGTGAGCACTTAGTAAAATAATGAAACATGCATATCATAAAAGAGATAATGTAAAAAATAAATGCTTAATAAGATAAAGTATCTACATCTGTCATGTAATTTTTATATCAGTTATAAAATTAAGTTAAATTGTTTCAATTTTGTGACTAATATAGATCAAACAAACGCTACTGCTAAGACTACATTATTAGCTTCATCCTGTATTGATGATTTTAGTCAGTTGTTGACTTGCTTCATTATAGACGAAATTTTATCTATATTATTATATTAAAAACAATCAATGTTTACATATACAAAATAGCAAAGCAAAGAAAAAGGTTCATATTTTAAAAAAGGAGGCAAATAAAGGGGATATTCATTTTCCATTTAGGATTTTCCATTTATGATTGATGTAATTTTAAAGAAATAATTTTCTACTTGTGAATCACATAACAATTATTATTATAGGAGTTGGCAATTGGTAAAAGTCCTATATCTAATAACTTTAAATAAATAATGTATATTAATAAAATAATCAAAATATAGGAACAACCAAGGATATTAATATAATTAAAAAACATGGATCCTAGCAGACTTTATAATTTATGTTTTACATTATTTCCACCAGTATAATACAGTTACTACTATGGCCTAATTAACTTCTTTTTCTTTCTGATGATCTATATGCATACTTTATTAATAGCAAATTATATACAAGTACTAACAAATATAGAGGAAAAAAAGAATTTAGATGGTATTGATATATAGCTTACAAAATGTAATCACTATAACTAGATAACTAGTGTCTGAGATTAGATAAAATGTTTGTTTTATATACATGGATGTACCATTTATATCATTAAATAAAAAAATGTAGAACTAAGAAATTATTGGTCTACTAAATATTTTAGAGTATATAAATATGTATTATAGACTTTTTATTATTTATTTTAAAAATATTGTACTAAATCAATGCACTTTTATAGAGCATTGAATAAGCCATATGGTTGTAAAAATATGAATAATTCTTATGGCATTGTAAAAGTGAAAAAAAAAATTCTCTTTAGAAATTATTTAAGATTATTTTGGGTACTTTTTCAGTACACTGGATAAGCCACTAGGTGATGCTGCAGTACCATCAAGAATCACCAAGAAGCCTGTAAGTGATAAATTTCTATCTAAAAATGGCTGAAATTGATCAAAAATTAAAATGCAAGATTGATGGAAATCAATGTAAAATTAAAATGCCTGAGGCAAGAAATGGTTAGAACAAATTTTCAATCTCCTCCCACAAAAATTTTATCCAAAAATTGTTTAAATCGATGTAGAATTAAAATGCCTAAGGCAAGCAAATCATTAAATTAAAAATCGAACAAATTTTTATAAATGTAAATCAAAAAGAAATCGAATAAAATTCTATAAAGTTCAAATTACAGAAATTGGTCTAATATTCACATTTCTTTCCATAAATCTGGTCTAATATATAAATGTCTATCCAAAAATCACAGAAATCGATAGAAAATTGAAATGCCTAAGGCAAACAAATCGAAAAAATTAAAAATCAAACAAATCTTTCTGAAATACAAATCAAAAAGAAATTGAATAAAACATTATAAAATTCAAATTACAAAAATAGTAATTGGTCTAATATATAAAACACCCCCCCCACACACACATGAAAAATTCAATCAAAAGTAAGTAAAATGCAAATTACAAAAACCAAAAAAATCATGAATGCTATTTTCAAAACCCTACAAAATAAAAGAAAAAAACTATAATAAAAGCTTATGAAATTAAACAAAAACACTAAATCTCAAAAAAAAATTAACAGTGCCAAATTAATGGTGGCAATGTAGTACATTTGAAAAAAAAATTCTCTGACTTTCAACACTATAAGAATGAGGAGTATAATATTTCATAAACCATAATAACAGATTAATGCTTATTAAGTAATTAAATATAGATAACAATGAGCTTGTAGTTATTTAAAAAATAAAAGTAGCTATAAAAAAAAACAACCAAAATTGGCTGATAATGCAATCCTAAATTCATTGCACATATTTGGGAGGATTGCAGTTTAAGCTATATAGAGATAGTATAATGCAATGAGTAAGTATTGACCTATACTTATTACAGCCTTCATCTTGAATTTTATTACAGAATATTATTAATAGCATTATTAACTTTACAATATATAAGGAATAGTTTAAATTAGGTGAATATGTTATTCTATTACTAATTTATAACAAAATTATTGCAAATACTCGGGTTAGGTTGCACATATATAAACTCAAACCTCAACAAATAATTTAGAAAATGTTTAGAAATAAAATAATCAGAATAAAACATAGAATTTTAAGTAATTGAAAATAGATTTGTATCAAAAAATGTTACCAATTTTCCTCCAGTATGAGTTGATTTTCCACAGTGTCCTTGGTGCAGGTGGTCATTGAATTTTTTCATCCTTGTGAAATAAAATTTGGGCTATTTTAGATTTCTTCATTAGTGATGAAATATGGGGTTTATATATTAAATTTTACCCATCTATTGATTGCATTTTCTTTCACTTAAAGTTTGTTATTTTTTAAATTGAATATTAACATTTAACCTATGCACAATTTTGAAATGTAGATAGAAACTGATAAATAGTTGTGTAAAGATTTTGTTTTTGTACTGCAGTAAATAAGCTGCTGTAAATAATTTTCAAGAACTCAGGTCACATGACTGATTGATGATACCATTTTTGCTGCAGGTAAATTAATCTGTATGTTTTTAAAACCAACAAGGTATTTTTTTAGATTATCACTGACTAAAAAGTAAAAAGAAAATAAGAGCATTTAAAAGAAAAATTAAAATAATACATTTTCTCATTTTAAATTATAAATCAAATAATTTATATATAAATATATAAGGATTTTTTTAAAATATAAAAATAAAATAGATTATGATGAGTTAGAAGAAGTTAACAATTACAAATACCTTGGTCAGATTATTAATACAGATGGAAACATAATGGATGAAATTAATCATAGAATTAAACTTGGTTGGAATGTTTTTGGTAGAAATAACTTGATATTAAAAGGATACATGCCTACGTGTTTGAAAAGGTAAATTTGTTTTACCAGTTTTTAATTATGGATCTGAGACTTGGACATTTAATAAAAGAACAATACAGTTATTTCAGACCACTCAAAGAAGTATTGAGAAATACATGTTGGGAGTAACAAGGAGTGATCAAAAATACAATATATGGGTAAGAGAACAAACAAGTGTTACTGAGCTCATTGAAAAAATTAAAAGACTGAAGTGGAGTTGGACCAGATAAAATGCTAAAAGAGATGATAATAGATGGATAATTGAAATCTTAAACTGGATTCCAAGAGATTATAAAAGAGATTATAAAAAACTCAGAAAGATACCACATGTGAGATGGATGGATGAAATAAGACAGTGTGCAGGAATGATGTGGAGAAGAGAAGCTAATTATCTGAGAAGATTGATAGAACTTGGAGATACATTCATCCTGCAGTGGACTGATAATTGTTGTTGATGATGATGAATACATTTTTGTAAACTAGGCTAAAATCATCATCATCATCAACCATTATCAGTCCAATACAGAATGAAGGTCTTTTCAAGTTTAATCAATCTTATTTGCACTTTAGCTTCTCTTCTCCACATCATCCCTGCACATGTTCTTATTTCATCCATCCATCTCACATGTGGTCTCTTTCTGGGTCTTTTACCATTTCTATTACACTCTCTTGGAATCCTGTTTAAGATTTCAATTGTCCATTTATTATCATCTCTTCTAGCAATATATCCAATCCAACTCCACTTCAGTCTTTTAGTTTTTTCAATGAGGTCAGTAACACCTGTTTGTTCTCTTGCTCATATATTACATTTTCAATCTCTTCTTGTTACTCCCAACAGGCATCTTCCATACTTCTTTGAGTGATCTGAAATAACTGTATTGCTCTTCTATTAAGTGTCCAAGTCTCAGATCCATAATTAAGAACAGGTAAAACACATTTACGTTTTTACAAAAAAACCACAAAGAATAATATCATTGTAATAGATATCAATATTTAAATTCATATATCAAAAATCAACAGAAGCATGTATGATCAACAATCTGAGACATTGCCAAAACAACCAAAGTCATTATTGATCTCAATATCTAGTAACACAGGAATCTAAACACTGATGATTGTAAAACTAAGCAATGGTGAAATTTCTATTATACACGAGATTAACTTTCTACTATAATATTTTTAATAATGGCATAGAAACAACAATCCTTCTTCAAATTTCATATATAACATATCTAAACATTAATTCATCGTATAGACATATTCATAAAGATATGATGCTACTCATACTCAAGAAAATATTTACTACAAAAATGTAATTATTATATAAATGAAGCGATAGGAAATTTATAACTGGAACTAACCACCATATATCAAGCTAAACATATCAAATTACAATATATTACTTGCTAATAAATACATCATTAGTCATATACCATATATATATATAATAAATATTCATTACCATTTAAATAATCATTATTTAAAATTATAAATATCATTAAATATCACAAATTATATATTTCATAATCTGTATAGAAATATGACATTTATAAAATAAAAATAAACTATCATTTATCATATATGTATTATTTTTAAATATTACATTTAAAACGTTTTAAAAATATTAACTTGCATATAGCTTTTATAAATACACTTGGTGGTCGATATAATATTTAAAACCTGACTAATTATAAATGCTTAATATCATCATAAAATTATTTATATGAAAAAATATCTTATTATAAATTTAAAATGTATTTACTAGAGATTTATAAACTGTTTTATCACATTAAATTGTATATCAATAGAAAATTTCCATGATTTTTAAATTGAAAAATATAACAAACTTTTTTATTATAGTGCTCCATTTGAAATATAAAAGATAGTAAACAGTAGACACTGGAACATTGTTAATGGTAGACGAAAAGGTGAAGAAATAGATTACCCATTTAAAAAGTCTTGGTGTCCAAATTCTTGGAATGAAAACTATTTATTTACAAGTTTATCTTGGAAGTTTAAAATTCAATGTTTTCTTTTTAACTCGACAGCATGATGAAACTGTTCACATGACCAAACAGTTTTCTAGATAAGAAATCATTTTTAGCTGATTGCTAATAGAACAATAAATAAATATACAGTGATTTTAAAAATATATTTGAATAAATAATTATTAGTTCATTACAATTTATATTTTTAAATTCAACAATAAATTATAGTTTAATTAAATCATTTTTTATTTATAAAAAGAGTATTGATAATAATAAGGTATTATTTTAAACACATTAATGACATAACATTTCTAAATTAAGATTATACATTTTCTTAATTTAAACACTAATGAATTATATTTCAAAGAAATATATCATTTTAATATATATATGTTAATACGAAGATTTTCACGGGTTGCATATATAAAAGACATATTTTGCGAGTTCATCCAAGTTAAAAAATTTAAATATTGATATACCAACGTTTCAACTTGATCACACAAATCATCTACTGGGTGATAAAATGTAGAAAGACGGTTGTAGAGGCGCTACAATCACTGATTTGAAAAAGAAAAAAAACGTTAAAGTTCTACCAATAGCAAAAATGTTAAATTAAGAATGTTTTTTTTAAAAAAAATCTTTCCAAGTAGGAGGAAGTTTGCATGTATCATCTCGCTTATTGATATAATCTGGCCTTTTAAATATCTCAATGGCTTCTTTAATTTTGCACTGGTAGAGATTATCATATCTGGATATGATCCTGGTACTAGAAAAATCAATTCTGTGATCTGAATTTATAGTATGAAGTGAGAGTGCTGCTGCTGATGATTGTTGTTTAAGTGTATTAGCATGCTCATCTCTCCTAACACTGATGTGACAATTACTCAAACCTATGTAAGAAGCTTTACAATTTTCACATGAGATTTGATAAATACCATGAGTTTCAAGAGGTGTTGAATTCTTAGGCTTGGTTATTATATTGCTGATCTTTTGATGAATAGAAAATGCTGTATTTATATTATAGCATTTTAATATATGTCCAATACTGTCTGTAGTTCCTTTTACATATGGAACACAAATCCTAATAGCTGATTTATCATCTTTTTGTTTCCTATTTTGGGCTTGAAATAAGGCATTTTTAATAAATTTATAATTATATCTATTTGCTAATAAAACACTATTAATATGATTTATTTATTCTTTTCAGATGTGACTTATCTGAAAGGTTAATTGCTCTATTTAAAAGAGTTTTGGCTATGGAAGCTATCTGAGTTGGGTGATGATGAGAATGCAAATGTAAATATCTGTCTGCATGTGTATTCTTTCTGTAAGTAAAAAAAAAAAAAAACTATTTAGTGTTCTCATGACTAAAACATAAAGAAAAGGAAATTTTCCTCAGACTCTGTCTCCATTGTAAATTTAATATGAGGATGCATATTATTTAAATATAAAATAAAAAAAAAATCATCTAATTTATTTTTTCCATGTTGCCATATGACAAAAATGTCATCTATGTATCTGAGCCCAATGAGAGGTTTTAAAGATGATGATTCTAAAGCACAAGTTTCTATATTTTCCATGAATAAATCAACTATTATTCCTGAAATAGGTGATCCCATAGGAGTAACAAAAACTTGTCTGTAATGCTGTCCATGGTATACAAAATATGTGTTCAAGAGACAATGTTTAATCAAAGCAATAATATGGTCCGTAAATTGCAGCATTGTGAAATTACATTTAAAGCTTCATCAAGTGGAAGGTTTGTAAACAAGGACACGACATCAAAACTGTCCAAAATGACATTAGCATTAACTTTAAAATTTTTTAAAACAGAAATAAAATGAAAAGAGTTTTTAATATATGATTTAATAGATGGGATTGTAGGTTTAATAAAATTCTATAAATATCTAGCTAAAATAGTTTATCTTTTTTAATTTACAGAAAGAATACACACACGAACAGATATTTACATTTACATTCTCATCATCATCCAACTCAGATAGTTCTGCAGCCAAAACACTTTTAAATAGAGCAATTAACCTTTTAGATAAGTCACATCTGAAAGAACAAAAAAAATCATAATAATAGTGTTTTATTAGCAAATAGGGATAATTATAAATTCATTAAAAAGCCTTATTTCAAGCCCAAAATGGACAAAATAGAAAACAAATATATGATAAATTAGCTATTAGGATTTGTATTCCATGTGTAAAAGGAACTACAGACAGTATTGGACATATATTAAAATGTTATAATATAATACAGCATTTTCTATTCATCAAAATATCAGCAATATAATAACCAAGTCTAAGGATTCAATTTCTGGTGAATCACATGGTGCTTATTAAATCTCATGTGAAAATAGGTATGAGTAATCATCGCATCAGTGTTAGGAGAGATGAGCATGCTAATACAGTTAAACAACACTCATCAGCACTCTCACTCCATACTATAGATTTAGGTCATAAAATTGATTTTTCTAATACCAGGATCATATCCATATGTGATAATCTCTACCAGTGAAAAATTACAGAAGCCATTGAGATACTTAAAAGGCCAGATTGTATCAATAAGCTAGATGATACATGCAAACTTCCTCCTATTTGGAAAGATTTTTTTTAAAAAAACATTCTTAATTTATCATTTTTGCTATTGGTGGAATTTTAACATTTTTTTCAAATCAGTGATTGTAGCACCTCTACAATAATATTTCTACCTTTTATCACCCAGTAGATGACTTGGGTGATCAAGTTGACACGTCAGGATATCAATATTTAATTTTTTAACATGGATGAACCTGCAAAATACGTTTTATATATATTGTACATTCAGTATCTGCCATTATTATAAATAATATGAAAACAATTTAGCAGAGAATAGACAATAAAATTAACTTAAGTAAATAAGTATCTGTTTGATATATTCAGCTTCAGCACATGGATAAGTTCTTCCTTTGTTCAAGGTAAATTCCCCACTTCCCCATATCAAATACAATTTTTAAATTAACAGACATTTTTTCCCAGTAGTTTTTTTTTTTTTTTTTAAAAAAAAACAAAAACATTAAAATAATGCTTGAGTCATTTAACAGCTTTTGTAAATATTTTAGGTGTTTTATTTATTTATTTTTACAAAACACAGGCTGCAATAAAACAACCGTTTACAGAAATAATTTTTGAAACATTAATTAAATAACACCTTAAAATAAAAACATTTATTTAGTAAATTTAAAATGTTTAATTTTTTCTTTCAATAGTTTTCATATTATTTGTTGGACAATCCTGTGAAATTTCTAGTAGAGATAGGAAATGTCTGCAAATAAGATAATTATTTTAAATATCTAAGTGAATATATTTAAAAAACAACCATCAGCATTACACACCCATGAAAACATTGAACTACCCCTTTCCCTTTCTCTGGCCTAATCTGTTATATAAGTAATTCTATTCCTAAATTTAACTACCTGCTTATTAAAAATATTATCTAAAACCAGAGTATGATTCTTTTATCTTTATTGTTCTTATAGAAATATAGTAGTTGTACAAGCTGTTGTAACTTGATTTTTTTACCAATATTATTAACTGGCTCATTAATAATTGTTCTTGTAAAACCCATCAGAATCTCTTGTGCATAAACTTATTCTTGTTTTCTATTAACTTATACTCCTTCAATAACATAATGTTTACATTATTATTTAATCTTTTCACATGTTATTCTACTATTAATAACTACAATTTATATATATATATATAGTCTGTTATTTAAGTTTTTTTTACTTCTACTGTTAATTAATGTAACTTTTACTTTTAATTAGCCACCAAACTAGTTCAACTTTGAATAAGATGAGTGATAAAAACTCTTCATTCTATTAGCACCAACATGCTCAAAATTATTGTTTTAAATTTCCATTAAATTTTTAATTCAGAACTTTTCACAAACAACTTGCTTCCATTTCATATTAACAGAAATGGTTTCTCTTGCTTTCATTCAATAATAAAATATTTACACTATTTATTATTTCATTTTTTTAACACTTATTAATAACTAAATTGTATTATCTATATTATACCTTATTATATAGTTTGACAATTAGACATTTAGCTCAGGCTTTATTTAAGGAAAGAAATTGTAAATGTTCATATATAGATTCAAATATCAGCCTTTTAAGCTAATTGTGCATACACTTTGCGAGTGTTAATAATAAATGAATACTTTATCACCATTACAAGATATAGTATTTATGCATATGAGCAAATCTGAAGTACTGGTAAGTAAAGCATTTGAGTCTTAGGAATAAGATGATTCTTTTTATTCCCGCATAAATACTATATCTTGTATTGGTGAGAAAGTATTCATTTATTATTAACACTCGCAAAGTGTATGCACAATTAGCTTAAAAGGCTGATATTTGAATGTATACAATTGTAAACATACGCTATATAAAATAAATGCTTATATACATAGATTGTTTATTCAATAAATTTTTAGAAGCCATTTAAGCTTCTTGCAATTTATTTTGTTTATTCATAGGTTATGTCAGATAATTACTAAAAAAAATCAAATCCTTAACTTGTTCTACTAGATACATTTATTACATTTTGTCCATAGCACATTCATGTAGGGGTGTTATTATAATCAAAAGAATTGTATTACATATTATTGTTGATATATTATTAAATATTATTGTTATCATGCGATTTGTAAGAATTAAATATTTTGGCATACAGTAATACCTTTTTAAATATTTAAATTAATACACTGTACAGGCTTACACCTGCACATACATACATATATGTAATATATAAGGGATTCGAACTCAGATTTTCACACAACCTCAACTCTCCAAGACATCTCATATTGCTGATCCACCTGATTGCACACATGTTGAAAAGATAAATAATCAACAATATCCATATTTCATGCTAAACCAACACTCATCAGTTGGTCCAGATTACCATCTCCACACATATATACAATCAGTGTTTTTACTTATTATTATTTTCTTAGATTTGGACCATTGGGTGGATTTTGGATCAATTATGAGTTTTTAGTTAGAGAAGAAATGTGTCAACATTCAGCTTTAAAAAACAATAACATTATTAAAAATAGGACAAGTTATTTAATAAAATGTATAAAAAACATAGTACAGCAAAATAATATAAAAAAGAAAGATCATATTGCTATTAAAATATTTTACACATAATAGGAATGGAGTCAATCCTAGATTCCACACTCCAGGGTTGGACACTCCATCACTACTCTAAACTAAATAACACATATGAGTCATGTAAAACGTCATAGATAGAGATAATTTCATCACATGCAGAGTTATGATAATTATGAAACAATATTTTAAAAACAAGTTTCATTTTTAAATAAATTATTAATAATATTGAGTTGCTTTTTAAATAAATTAGGATATTTAAATAAAAGTGATTGAGAAATGTAAACATTTTTATTTACATATAATTTTTATTAATTATAGTGACAAAAGGTTTGACCAGTTTGGGTTTGTGAAATGGTGAAATATATATATTAATAATACTACAAATCGATGTCTGTATTTTTTCAAAATAATATAAGTAAACTTATAAATAAATATTAAAAAATACAGTAATTAAAATTTGTTATAAGGAACAAAAAATATAATCTCATTTAGGAGGGCTTTCAACTATTTTTATAATCTTTGTCACCTAATACTTTGAAAGGTCTAGTTATCACAACATGTCTAAGTAAAGAAGTGTTCCTTTTATGTTTAAATAAAAAAATTTGCAATAAAAATGTCTTTTTAACAATAAGTTTTATTAATTATCACTACAAAGTGCTGTCTGACATTTTCGATTTAGCTGAATAATAAGAGTATATATGTCATATATTTGGAGTTTGCATCTCAAAATTTAAGCCTCAAGCAATTTTCGCAATAAGTTTAAATAAATAAATATTTCATTCATATTTAAATAAAAAAATGTTTACACTTAGAACCTATTTCTATCAATGAAATGATTCAAACATGCAAACAATTTCATGTACATATTTTTTGAATGATGGAACACTCAAAGAACTTATTGATCCCAATATTATTGTCAAACCCATGTTGACTTTAAGTCATGCTGACTCCTCACATATAGGACCTTAATATGTCCATTTAAATACACAGTCGAGAGATGGGCATTAAAGTTTGAAGATTTGTTATCTTAATATAAACTGAGCAATGATTATATAAATGTGTGAGAGATGGGGTTCTGGACCAAATGATGAGTGCTGGTACAGCACAAAATATGCATATTGGAGATCATTTATTTTTTTACATGTATATTTCTCTGTTTTATTATCAATCTATCAACCTAAATTAAAATATTTTCAATTTAAACCAACCTTCAATGTATAGTCATATGGATCTAAAACCCATTCAATATCAATGTATTATGACATCTTTAGTTAAAAATTATAGGAATCATTGGTTGCCAGGATTTGTATAAAACCAATAAAATATCACACGATTCCAGCATATGGTGCTGAAACAACAATGTGTGAGCTGGTGTCCTATGATAAATTATGATCTCTCATCTTGGCACCCCCATAATGAAGCACCTTTGCACCCTACACTCTGCATCCTGCACATTATTATCAGAACCATGGTTATAAAAAATATTATTTTATCTTTAAAACATTATTTTTTCTTTGCTTATTTTAACACTATTGGTTCTCTAAATGGTTATGTACTCATTTTGTGTAATAAACAACCTTAGATTTATTTTTTCACAAATCACCTCAATAATACCAAAATTAAAACCATGTTCATATTTAGTCAAAATAAGAGGCATAGATCAATTCATAGATCACATGACCCTATCTCTTAAGCTTGTAAGTTATAAACAGTGAGGATTTCCAATTCCTCTACAAGCTTTATGATAAATGCTTAGCCAGAGCCAGCACTTAAAATATCTCTGTCAGGAACCCCTCCTCAAACCCATGACCATGGTTTCGTGCTTTGGCAATCCTCAGAGAGGTGTCAGGGTAGGTTCAGACACTAGATCTAAAAATACCAACCTAAAGCCAAGCACTTATCTAAAAGTTATCTATTGAGTGGAAAATCTGAAATTTTCAGACATCTGCATATCTTCAAACCCAACTATCCAACTTAAATAGCTATATGGGGCTGCTAGGTCTTCAGCCATACCATATATTAGTAGTTAAAGCAATATAAAATTGCATAAGTTTTGCTGACTATAAAATACATGAAAAATAAAAGATATATAAAATAAAATGTCTATTAATATTCACTAAGGATTGATATCTACTTTATTTCTAAATTGCATAGAAAAATAATTTCTATTACAAATAAAGAGTTTAATATCGGTTTTGAATGTGCTTTGTCTTTAAATAAACTAATTTGTAATTCTGGTGATAGCCTTGAAAATGATGGTAAAGCACTATTGGGTAATACTCTATGTTGAATTATTTGCTATGCAAAATATTTAAGGAGAGATGTGAACAAAATTAATGTTTATGAATGCTTAGTACTTCATTATTGCAACAGGGCTAAAGTTATTTTAAGCCTATAAATGTCAAAATTATTTGTCTAAACAAAAAAATCTTGGCCGATAATTTATTAAATAAAATTCTGATAATGTTAAATAATATCACTTGTAAATTTTAAAATCAGTGTACAAGGGAAATTTATAACATAATGTGAAATAAATAGTAAGTACAGCATTGCAAGCCATTTTCTCACATTGCGAATATGAATAGAAATTAGCTTAATCATAAGAATATTATGCTGGGTTGCATTGAAAAATGACTTGGTTTACATATACATTTTAAATAATATTCATTAAGGCTGTAGTCTCAAGCACATGCGTATAAAATGCGATAGTAGGGACCTCTACAGGTCTTAAAACCACAAGCTTACTCATTGGAAGACCCCTCTTTTCTTCCAATGAGTAAGCTTGTGGTTTTAAGACCTGTAGAGGTCCCTACTATCGCATTTTATACGCATGTGCTTGAGGCTACAGCCTTAATGAATATTATTTACGTAATCAATGTGCGTTTAAAAAAATTATATACATTTTAAATAATAACGATTATCAAAGTTATTACTTGGTAGTTTAAGTAAATATTTTATGTTTGCTATTAGTACGATTGGGAAGAGTAGCACTTTGATATTTTCAACATTTAGCAGTTCTTACCATTTAAATGTTTACATTTGGCTCGAAATACTGTGTTTACTTGTTTATATTTTTATAATGTAAATTTATCTTAAATGAATAATGGATTAAGATTTATTCGGCATTTCTCCGCGATAAAGTCTTGAAGAAAATGATATTACTCATAGTGCTAATCAACTGCAACTTGGGTTTATTTATTTTTTCATTGAGATTTTTAAAAAAAATTTTTTTACTGACCAATGATTGCTTGAGTAGTTATTGGATAAATAGTCATTTAGCAAAGATAAAAAATCATAACTATAATAAAAAAATATTCCCAATCAAAATAAAAAATTTCCAAATTAAAGTTAGATTCAAATATCAAATCATGGCCACAAATGCGTTAACCTCTATAACACGAGATTTTTCATATATATATATCGATTTATTACATTTTTTTAAAATTCTTTTTTAAAAAGATTAAAAAAAGTAAGCATAAATAAAATATCGACGATAGTGGCTATAGAAAACAAATAACGTGTTAAGTGTTCAGAAATATATTTTTTAAAACCTACATCGTTTATTTTAAATTTATATTAACTGTTTAAATCTTATAAGTAACTGATATGATTAAATTTATTACTATTTGTTTAAACAAAAAAAAGCTTTATATATATATAGTTTATTTAAAGGTGAGAAAATGTGAATTGAATTTAAATTGATAGCAGTTTGCATTTATATAAATATTTTAAAATTTACTCTTTCAATATTTTATTCAGAAATCCTTATAATTTTGTCTCAATAGCTCTAGTTTTTTACAGAACTATTCGCTACTTGTGTTGATTATTTTATATAAAATTAATGCTGGAAAAATAATTAAATATCCTACACAGTATAAAAGATATCATTACTGCATAGCCATAGAAGAATAATATATTCCTACTTTAGAAAAAAAACATGTAGTATAATCAATTAGATTAGAAAGTCCGCTCATCTGTTATTTATCATAAAAATCAATTCTATCTTGTATTTCCATTTCTTAGCGGATATTAGCTGCATTGCCGTCTTTCAGAAAACAAAGTATCTATATATTTTTACTTAGAGTATAAAAGCAAAAAAGAAATTAAAACCTTTCCGTATCTGGAAGTTAACTACAGTTTGATCTTAGCCAAAAAGGCCAAGAAGCGATAAAATCTGGAAGTTAACTAGATAATGGAAATATACATGCTTTGCTGAATAATGCTGAATTAAGGCGTATGCTCTATCATGAATCATATATTTGAAATATATACTTTAATATAAAGTATATATATTTTACTATAAAGTTGCATGTATTGAAAGCCTAAGTAGAATAAACATGAAAGAACAATATTATAGAAATTGATGATATATCAGAAAGTGTGGGAAGATTATTTCTTTAAATTAATAAGATATATCGAGTAATATAACTCACATTTACATTGTAACCAGTTCTGGTGAAAAAGTAGAGGTGTTTAATACACAAATACAAAATACTTTTAGACACACCAAGCAATATTTTAAAATTCACATATGAGACTTTAATATTAGAATTGAAAAACGATGAAAATGTTGTTGTACAATTGACTACGTGACCGAAATGAAAGGGCATTGTAAAATTTGCAATGTATATATATATACATATATATAAATCAATAGAGCAAGTCACAAATTGCATAACTTGCTTTAAGATTGTAATACAGATATCCATTATAGGCAGCATACCAATAGCTCAGCAAGCTTTAATTTATAGGTGGCCAAATATTTAAAATCTCTATCCATAAAAATCCTCATCCTCAGACACTTTAATTTATAATCTCTAAAAATCCTCATCCTCACACTAATTGTTTTCGAGCTTTTGGCTCAACTCAGTGAGGAGTTAGGACCTCAGACACTAGATCTAAAATACCAACTCAAATTCCAGCACTTACCTAATACATTACTATTAATATAAAAATCTGAATTTTTCAGACACATAAATGTTTTTGAATCCAGCTATTCAAACCAAATAGCTATATGGGTCTGAAAACAGTTCAGTTTCACCATATATTAATAGCCCCAGCAATATAACATCACCAAAGCCTCAAGGATAAATTTGTAACAATTAACACAGCAAGTCACATATTGCACATAACATGCTTTAAGCTTGTAATACAGATATTCACTATCGGGAGCATACCAGTAGATCAATAGGCTTTAATTTATAAGATAATCAATTCAGCAAGTATTTGCTATTTGGGCACTTATAAATTAAAGCTTACTGAACTATTGGTACACTCCGTGTAGTGAATATCTGTATCATAAGCTTAAAGCAAGTTAAGCAATTTGTGACTTGCTATATTGATTATTACGACTTTATTAACTGTTTTCAGATCTATATAGTTATTTGGTTTGAATAGCTGGATTTAAAGACATTTATATGTCCAAAAAATTCAGGTTTCCAAATTAATAGTATTGTATGAGGTAAGTGCTGGTGTTTGAGTTGGTATTTTAGATCTAGTGTCTGAAGTCCTAGCTCCTCACTGAGGTGAGCCTTAGGATAGGGGAGAGAGATTTTTACAGATAGAGATTTTAAATATATATATTGAAGCAGTCAGATCTGAGTTCAAGCCTAGCTTCATGACATCTAGCCATAAGCCCACTTCAAACCCTAGTACTAACCTTAAATTCCCGATGCAATGGGGCTTTATACGTTCAATCCACGCTAATTTCCATAAAGAATAACTTATTTCATAAATGTGTATTCAAATAACTAGTTTCAGATTTAAATTGATTAATTTTATTAATAAATTCATGATAGAATTATTCATGAATTTATATGTATTATAACTGCATGGATTGTGCGTATATATTTGTAAATATTTAAATATATATAATTGTTTAAAAGTTTCATTGCGTCGGGAATGTTTGATTTTATTTTTAAATAATTTGTTAAAGTTTTATTGATTAAAAGCTACATTCTTTCGATAAGCTTTCAGATTTTCCCTTTCCAAAAACAACAGTTAAAGTTTTATTAATTAGAAAAAAAGATAAGGATTTCCTAATTAAAATCATTTTCTGATTTTAAGAATTCATTTTCTAATTAGAAAATGAATTCAAGTTAATGAGTTTGAAAGCCTTATCGAAGGAATGTATCTAAAAACAACCAGTAAATCTAAAAACATTGATAATGAAAGAAGCGCTAGCCTGAAGGCATCAGAGGACAGATATATAGCTCTGAAAAGTTTGGAAAAAAGGAGAGGCCATCTTTGTTGTAGAGAAGTGCAGTGAATCCTGTGCGTTTCAATATGATAAATTTAAATAGTGCTTCGATCATGGTGACGGGCTAAAATGTCAGGAATCTGGCTGCGGTTCCTGAAGTCCCCTGAAATCTTCAATGAAGCTGCTAAATTCTTTCCGGACAAATCAGGCTGCCAAAATCAAATAAAATGCTGTTCAAATAATCAATGAAATGGTGCCTATGTTTTACCAACTCGGACGTGTAACCTGAGGGAACCAGCCCTGGAAGAAATGGGTAATATATTTCCATAATGAACCCTAAACCATCTGGCCAGTTTCCAAACTTTATTTTACACTCCCTTTAAGAGCTCTTTTCATTCTATAAATGTCGTAATCTCTGTGTAATAATCCCTGTGTAAACTTACTTTTATTTATGCTATTATATCGTAATTCTCTCAACTTCTAGTCTTTAACTTTCTCTTTTCTTACTTGGCGGTTCATTTATTATATTATATATATATGTGTGTGTGTGTGTGTGTAATTTATTAATGTTGTTATTTTAATTATATGCCAATAATCTTTCGACTCGATAAACTCCTTTGTTCTATTTGCCTTACGTAGAAAATATAATATTAAATCTAATAGAACTAAATTTATACAGTTCTATCAATCATCGAGTTGAAAGAAATTATTAAATGTGTGTTATTTTTATAATTGGCTAATAATAAATTATTAGCTCCGTTTTTAATCTATGCCACCACTATTTTCTCGTTCCACTAATATTTATTTATTCAAATATAATCTTAAAATGTTTTTATTGCAAAAGGGCCGATAAAGGAATCAAATATATTCTAATTCAAATTTCTGTTACTCGCTATTAAGATTCAGGAAGGGCACGATGATTGGGGCATAATTAATATGATTTACAAATACTTTAAAATAGTTTTCGTTAAAAGCTCGTTTGACTTTAATTAATTTGATCAAGTCATCACGTAGAGCATTCTATATGGGTTTTATTTTTCAAATGATGACTGTCCAGTCATCATCTTCAACGTTGCTGGCGTAAGGCTATCGTTCGTTTTGCATGCTTGTCGGTAGTAATATCTCTGTTATTTCAAATAATTGAGGAAGAAAGCACCTCCTCCCCTGTTCATGTTATAATTGGAACACCAAGGGCTCGTAGTTATGACTCGGCCTGTTTTCCATCATGTTCCACATCTCAATAGGGCAGTAAGACTTGTGAAAGACAAGCCGCCATGAGACTTAAACTACCGACCAGCGATTATCTTTCATTTTCTAGCTCATAATTCATCAGCACCGTTACCTCTCTGTTCCAGTAAAGCCCGCTCCGATGCTCGTAATTCATGATGAAGTGATTTCAATTAAAGTCAAACAAATTATCAGATATATTTAATTAAATAAGTTTTCCAATAAAGATTAAAGTTATGCCCTAAAATACGTATCTTGCTCTTCATGAATGGATTTGCGAATGTGAAAATAAATATCACATTCTTTCGTATAAAATTAGAGTAATAAATTCCTTTACTAATGAATACCTTTATCTGCCTTTTATTTCTTGTGGGGGGGCATAGACATAGACTTTCAAATATTGCATAATACTTGTTGGCATATAACAAGGACCGCCACTCTTATTATTATTATAAATTCTGTTAAAGGCTAGAGGTAATTAATATAATCATTATTTAAAATTCAAACAAAACAAATTATTATTATTAAATATTTTCTAAACACACTTGGTTTCTTAGTGTTTAATTCTTTTATAATTATTTTAATGTTAATGCTCGCTGTCTGTGTTGGCAACCCAAACATATACATATGATTCGATTTAAAAAAGTATCTTAAGTTAATTAATTATCCGATATTAGTGTCAGTTCAGGAGTCTCTAATCCTCACCAACCATTGAGCTAGTTTCTTGGCGCATAGCACTGTGCCATCGATTTAGATTTCTACTGATCTGAGCTGGTGAGTTGGGTTTGAATTCAGTTTGAACCACCTGAGTTTGGATCCGACTTTCAGTTCTTTTGGTGAGTTTTTTGACTGGTATAATATATATTATAATTTTTTTTTAAGAAAAATGCTAAAAAATGATGGATAGGAACACATGAATAAAAGTATAGCAGAAAAGGATTATATTTTGATTAATATAAATATATATTTCATGAGTGTAATTATTAAGTCTTTTAATAGAGGAAGTAATGTTTGGATGACGGATAAACCTAGAAAGGCGAAAGCTATTAAAGCTAACAATTGACATTTCTAATCTCAGAAACACTGCAATGAGATCAAACTAGAATTTATTAATAGTATTATCATATTAAATTTTTTCATTTGTATTAAAATATTGACACATTTTGAAAATAGTTTAAACGTAACTGAGATCAATGAGAAAATAACTGATAATTTATTAAAAATTACAAGTAAAGATGTCTGGTAAAAAAATAAATCAATCAGTACATTTATCATCTGAGGCAAAATGATGTTGAAAAAAAAAAGGAATAAAATAATATTTAAAAATGACTCAGTAATGAGGAGAAATATCTGAAGCATTGTAAAATTATTTAAAAAAAGTAAAACGATATAAAAATATAATTCCAAAATTATAAGGAAAACTATAAAAAATGATAAAAAACTCAAAAGTATGAAAGGACATTTTGGTAGTGGTAGAAAACTAATTTCTGCCATAAGAAGAAAAGTTGAAAAAAGTAAAAAAAAAAAGAGTTGATATCATAAAATGTCTGGAAAAGTTCTATTAAGGATTATATAATAATAGAAAACAAGAAATCAAAATAAACACTCAAATTTCTCCCTTTTCTAAGTTGCCAAGTATTTTAAATGAAATGGTGAGTTATGCAATTAAATATGTAGAGAATGAAAAAAAACTCAAGGAAATGATGATATTAATATTAATATTTTTAAAAAAAGCAGATGAAAAAATATAAAGTTATCTGCAAAACTATATCCAAATTTGTAGATAATAAACAGATACCAGACGATTGAAAGAAAGATTGCTAACAATATTTACATTTAAGTAAAGATGATAAAATAAAGTTATTAAAATTACAACATTGTCCGTCTTCCATACTATTTTTTTTTTTTACCAAGGTAACTACATCTCTTCTGCAGCAAACTTGGCTCCAAAAGAAAAAAAAAATAGCTGGAGGAGTTTTATTATAGTAGAGCACATCGGAGGTTTGAAAATAGAGAGGATCAATGAATACGACTTGCTATTATATTCAGGATTTAATTTTATTAAGTATTTTCTCATTAATTAAAACTACGGATTTTCAAAAATAATAACTAGATTAATTTGAGATTCTGAAGAATATTTATCAAAATAGAGTAGAAATGATTAGATCATATGGAGACACCAAGAGATTTAACAGTGTTAAGGATGAAAACAAAATGATAACATATTTCCAAAAATTTACAAAAGTTTTATAAGTAGAGAGAATGTTTGTGGATTAAAGTGAGAATCTTAAGAAATAAAAATTCATATTTTTTTTAAGTCTTCTAAATTTTGCAGATGAAGTAATTATATTTTTTAAAAAAATAAAGCTTGGGAATCTCTCAAATATTACAATAGTTGGCATAAGAGAAGAAAAAAGTAAGACTAAAGATAAATGTCAAAAAGATTCAAGTAATGTTAAATAAATTTTCTCTGTTGAAAAAAAAAAGATTGACAACCATGAATTAGAAATTAATAACTACAGATACTTGTATTATTTTATTTATAAAAATGAAAACATAATGAATAAAATTAACTATAAAATTAAATTTGGAGTGCTTTTGATAGAAATGGCTTGATATAAAAAGAGAATATATTTATGAGCTTCTAAAAGATTTTGAATAGATGTGTTTTTTTAGTTCTTAATTATAAATTTGAGACTTTTACACTTGACAGAAGAATAGTAAAAAATTTCAGACTATTCAGTGATATATGGGTAAATATATGTTAGGATTGTTAATGCCTTTAAAATAGACTATATGAATGGAATAGATTTATGTGGAAATTTGCTGATGTGAGGCCAATAGAAAAGTTGTGAATCAAAAAATCTGAATTAAGCTTTGAGAGGTATTTACTTTGCAGAAGATAGATGATACCTGAAAATAATAAAACATTATTTATTAGATAGTTAATTAGTTTGTATATGTTAAAAGTGGTTTCCTTTGGAATTATTAAAATATTTAGAAAAAAAATTATGCTGTGCTCTGAATTTTATCTCTAAATTATGGATATGCTATTCCATATAATATGTTTAACAGTAAATGTTAATTGTATATTTTCAACCTAAAACTAAGAATCTGATATTTATTTACGACCATACAATATGACATCCAAGTCAGAGGTATACTTTATTATCACTATGTGATTATATATATATATATATATATATATATATATATATATATCATAGGACGGTATTAAATAAAAACCATTATAAAATTGGCTATAATATTGATTATATTTTATATTCAATAATAGAAATATATATATATAAAGTGCCCAACAGAGTTTGTACATGTTTTATTGGAATTAATTGAACCAAGTATACTTTCAATGCTTGTGCATGACATTTATGTTTATTCTGTTGAGAACACCCATTTTGTGCTAATTTAAATATTTAATCTCTGATTCATTATGTATCTTTTTGGAGAACAATACCTTCCTCATTTTATGTTTTCTTCATTTCTTTCTTCATGCAATATTTTAACAACCTTCAGATGACAACTATCTTCATGGTCTCATTACAGCTGCAAAAGACCAATGCACCAGTAGAATCAGACCTAACATTTATTTTTTCATACATCAAATTGTGTTGTTCACTTTTTCGCTCAGACTAGCTCTCCAAAAGGCATTATTTAATCTAAATTATTTTCAAACATCAAAATGCACAAATAACAACATCCATCAAGACTAATGATAAATTTTGGATGAGCATACTATTATGAAACATCTAAAAACATTACCAGTTACTAAAAGAAGAATTGGGCTTTGAGCAAGGCATAATCAAATCATTATTTAAATTCACTGATATCATTAAAAACACTACTATTTCTAATCGTCATAGAATGGTCATTTTCGACGTTACAAAACTATATGGTTCAGTAAACAGAAAAGAATAAATCAATATTATTAATGAACTGTTAATAAATAAGAAAATACACACATACATAAGAGGATTCATTATTGATTTTTTAATTTGGATAGGTAATGATATTATGGCAACATACATAGGTAATGCATATGAAGTGACAGATTCATGGGCAATGGGCTTATCCATCAGCGCAGTTAACTATAGTTTGACTTTAGTCTTCAAGAAAACTAACATAATCCTCTCTATATTAAATGTGTATATAAACTGCACATGCATATGCTACATAAATGATGATCTTATATGCACATCACAAAACACCATTAATTACATGTTCAGCAAATTAAACACATTCAGATTTAAGTTGGGTCATCAAAATGGAAAAAGTCAACAAAATCCAAACCTTGACTTAAGGTCAAAATGAAACCACAACATTATATAATATAAAATGAAAGATACATTGATGTGAAATCATAGACGTCTATATTGCAAAAATTCACACTGCTAAAAACTTTTTTTGTATCACAATAATTACTAATGTCAATTTGAATCTAATAAATTTGTTAATATAGAAATCTATATTGATGATTTAATAAAAGTTGGATACAGTATAACACACACACATAAAAACATAGAACAATTCAAAGGAAATATTTAAAATAAAACAGCAAATATAAATAATAATAAAAACATAAAATAAAGATGTTCTCCAATAGATTTAATAAGGGTTTTGGAATACCCATCAGTCTAGGTCGACTCAAAGATAATGTGAAGGATGTGGTGTACAAATTGGGACAGCCTGGCATCATTGTTTTATGGCGTGTGGCTGGGGAATCCATACATATACTGCAGAGGGGTGGGAAATAGTCTTGAGGCAAAATGGCACAACACAATTTGATGTAAGAAAAAGCTAATTCTACTAGTGCATATTTCACCATTTATGAGTATATTTCCTTGTTGCTACAATCCTATTCAAGATTTAAACAGTAAACTACCTTCCTTGGTATTATCATAAATTAACTAGCACACAATATTCTGTTTACTTCTATATATATTTAAACTCTTTTTACTCTATGTGATGCAATGTGATGAACTAGCGCTTCTTCTTTCATAGAGTCAGGAAACTTTCAGACACTGTCCAAAGAAACATGTTAGCAACTTTATCTTATTATTTACCACCCTAATTTTTTCCTATAATCTTCTCTATCCTGCTCAATTTCATTTCCACAACATTATCTTTGTCTCCTCTATGATTTTTATATCAAAATCTCCTTATTTTTTCCATTTTGAATAGCTATTAAATTAATGGCAATTAAACATTCATATTTAAATCTCCTTAAAATCACAGAACACTACCATTCCCATATGAATGGTCAACTTTCCATAAATTATGTATAATCACACAATTATAATGTTTATGAAATGCATTGTCTATCATATTGTTAAAATATGATTTTTTTCCACCTGCCATATCTACAAAAAGAGCTTTAAGGCCAAACCCAGTGATATTTTTGTCTAGAGTCTTAAAATGTTTCCAAAGATAACTAGTTCATAACCAATCTAACAAGCTATCAAATATCATTTGGGTAAAAATAAATCTAACTATTCTTAACTAGAGGACAAAGATAAAAAAAATCTTCTGAGATTTTTATTACCTGGCAATTAGCAAGCCTGATACAGACTACCTGATATTCATGGTTTCTCTATGTTGGATAAGTTGAAGAGATCTTTACTCTGAAATGAACTATTTCTAAAAAGTTTTCTTTTTTATATAAGATACTTTGGAAATAGCTCATTGAAGAAGAAATATTTTCAGCATCCACTATGCAGTAAAACAATAAATAAGAAGACTGGTTGTGTTAATTAAATTGAGTTGTGAAGATTTCATTTTATTTATTTTTTCTTCTGGACAAAAATAGCTAAATACCCATAATCTGATCAATAATTAAATTGTTAATGGATAATTACCGGAGAATTGCTCAAAAGAGTATAATATTATTTTAAAAATCAGAATTTTATTCAGTTTTAAATCAAGTAATCAAATTTTATAAATAGGACAGATAATGTATTAAATAAACAGTGTAATAGTGTGGGTATACATAATTTATGGAAAATTGGCAATTGACGTGGGAATGATAGTGCTGTGTGATTTTAAAGATATTTAAATATTAACGTTTAATTTCTATTGAGATTGGAGAACATACAATTTGAAAAGTTTTCTGGGTCCATTTAGACTTAGGGTTACCTATTAATTGTCAATCCACAGTCAGATCTGGGAAACATCAACGGAATAACATTTTCACTATTCTTAGCTAAAGAATGAAGAAATAATCAAAAATTACTCAATTCCTCACATCTTACTGGACCTTTATAAGACTGTCAGTCAGAGAGAATATTGGAAAAGCATTGGTGCTGGAAAACATATGTTTAAAGATGATTTAACAAATTTTACAATTCATTAAAGTACATGTATAGAAAGGAATATTCAAATAATTTATTATATATATATATAAAGATCTGTATTATTATTATTATTATCATTATTCTTTGATGTCAAAAAGTAGAACATCTTATATGTGTTGCATGAACAAGTTGACACTCTTCACAAACCATACCGATTTTCTTACGTGAACTTTTATTTTAATCAGTAACTGTATATCACAGTTCTGATGTAGAGCTAATATTGACAGCTAAGTATTTAAAATTCTGTCACATCAAAATAACATTTTTACTTGTGTTTTTATATCGTTTTTTTTTTTTTAATTTTAGCTCTCTAGTTTTTGCTTTCTTCATAATATTGTTACTTAAATTGTTTAAATTTATATAGAAAACGATTTTGCAATCACATACACATGTATACATTATGCATTCCTAATTCGTAGTGTAATTATTTAATAAAAATAATAAATATATTACGGTTTCCTAGTTCGAAGTCTAGTTAATTAATAAAAATACTACTTGCATTAGGACCATAGGTAATTGTTTAACACTTCCTCATCAGCTGCACCAAATAATAATTTGAAACATTAATCGACCATTGATTATAACTAATATTATTTGAAAAAGGGAAGTTTTTCCTAATATCCTTATCCTCAGACCGGTTTCTAGATGTTAGCTGTCATCTGTGAGGCACTAGAACATTCAGACATTAGATCTAAAAATACCATCTTAAACCCAGTATTTATCTAATAGTTATTGGAAAAGCTTGTTAAGAGCTATTCATACTCATTATATAACATTTGTAGGACAAGCTTATTAAATTAAGTCATGTGATTTATGAATTGATTTCCTTGCAATTTTCTGACCATCTCAATGGCAATTTGCAATCCTGGTGAGCACTACCTGTACTTTATGATTTCCATAGGAGAGGAGGATCAAATCTTTTTGGTCCAGGAGACAGTCATTTAAAGATTAATTTATCTATGTCCAATCTTATAATGATTTATTTATTAACTAACAAATAATATTTTATGTAATCATCCTCATCATCATTTTCCATCATCATTATTCCACAGGGTCAAGATTTCTCCAAATTTCATCCAATTTTTTTGATTCACAGCCTCTTTCCTATATATCATTTCAGTAAATATTATAATTTCACGTATCCATCTTATATTTCATTTGCTTCTAAATCTTTTACAATCACTTGAAGATTGTCACTTATCATCTCTACTAACAATATGAGCAATTCATTCTCATTTTACTCTTTTAATATTATAGTGCTGCCACTAGTACATGTTTATTTTCTCACTATAAGCAATTCGTTTTCAATTTTTTGTTGCTATTTAGAGCATACATATTTATCCAAATACTTTATGGTTTGTTTCTATCTTGTGTTTCCAACATATATCTTTTTATACTTCATTTTGTTGGATGAATTCAATAGTAATTTGGTTAAGATTTAATGTCTACAATATATTTTTTATAAAACATTCCTTTTCACATTTTCTTTTAATATTATATTATTTATATCAAACCTACTCAATCCACATTTAATCCTATAAATAATTTTGTCTATTATATTTTTATTTGTTTGATAATTTGAGCAGGATCTTCTTCTAATTTTTAATTATTTACTATTCTCCTCTGAGAAAATTCTTTGAACATGACTTTAATCTTTTTAGTATCTATCTACTCAACTAGAAATTTCAGTCCATGATATGCCATATATTCTGGACTAACATTTTAACTTTTTAAAACTAAAACAGTGATGCAAATGACACCGACTTACTATCCAACACTCCTTCCTATTACCTAAAAGTTTTATTTATGAAGTACTTTTATCTAAGAATCCTTCCAACATTTCTTAAAGCTCTGAACCATGATGTGCTAAAATATTCACATCATGCCCAAAATGTTTATGGCTTAAATAATCTCAAACTATTTTTATTCCATTAGCTTACCATTCTAATTCTCTAAATAATTAAATAAAAGTGCTGTCAAAATCACCAAGATGTGGATGATTCAATCTAATCAATACTGTTGCATTTTAAGAAATTTTTTTTTTTTAGAATGTGATAATACCTTGAGACTTTATTTTGGTAATCCAAAGTTTCATTCATTAAACAAATCTTTTAGAATCAAATATTTTTTTATAATCTATAAATCTAAAGTACAACAACAACTATTGATTATCGTTTCTATAATTTTTCTCAATACTTGGATATGAACTTCAACTGTAAGACCACTCTTAATTCTGCCTTATTCTTTTAGTTGATATTGTTATATATGATTTGCAATTACAATGCTAAATATTTTATGTAGAATTGATAGGAGTGTGATATATTCTGCAATTTTTAATATTTTATTTATTACTTTTCTAATTTAATAATATATTATTTTCTTCTTTTCTGAGCTAATATAATATAGCCGATTGTTAATGCATGCATAGGCATATATATATTAAAAAATCAGTTTTATTATTGCCTAACATGCTTTCAATATATTTTATGTATAAGATAGAACCATAAACTATGAGTATGATATATCGAAAACATGCTAGACAGTAATAAACTGAATTTTTTTTAATATACCAGTTCTGCTTACATCTTCATTAAACATATCAGTTGTCAACAATTTTTGTCACCTACTTAGTTTAAGATATCAATAATATTAAATCATTTCTTGTAGCTTGTCTTTTTTAATGTATTTTATTGCATGCCTCATCTTTTGAATTAAAATGAATGACAATTCAGAAAATATAGTAATTACATTTCATTGCTTGTTTTTTTATTATTAATATATAATTATTTGTAAAACTCTTGCACACTATACATTATAACATGTGTCCTTTTAGTAACAGTCCTGTTTAATCTCATTTTATTGGTGAAGTAACTTTTTGTCCAATACCAGTGTGGTGTTTTATCCTTCTGAATCTTATTCTCATCTATATTATTAACCATTTTTGTATCATTTGATAGAACTCCAGATTTTCTTAATGGATCTTATTAAAATATTTACATATCCTTTCTGTTTTTATATACTTTCTTGTCTCAATTGAAAATTTGGTAATGAATTGCAACTTTTGTTCCAGATATATTTATTCTGGTTCTTAGTAGAATATCAGTTTCCTTTTATATTGATTTTATTTAAGTTTAAATCAACTTTCAAAGTCTGACAATACTTTAAACTATCATCAAAGTTCTAATTTAAATTCACTGGAGTGGTTAGTGTCATAATTTTTGTCTCTCTAGCTTTCTGTTAACAGGCATCTATCATACAACTAATCTATATCATTACCATTTGTTGAATTTATTAAGGATATTACAGTCCTGAAATGTAAGATTTGAAATAACAGACACTCTTATACCTGAATCCTAATTATAAATATAGGAGATTTGACATTAGACTTTCAAGCCCCTTCACTATCCACACTATCTCATATTACTAATACACATGACCACACACATGCACAAAAGATATATATGTATTTTATGCTAAACCAGCACTCATCAGTTGGTCCAGATTACCATCTCCAATACACACACACACACATATATATATATATATAATCAGTGCCCAGTTTATATTAAGATAGCAAATCATTACACTTTAATGGAGAGGCTTCAACCTACTCCAATCTTCAACTCTTCAACCATCCATACCATTAAAATTCTGATGGTAAAATTCCCAATTCCCATGCTGATGCCAATATGGTTGTCCCAAAATGTATAATTTCATCTAGTTAAAAGATAATCCATCTCAGCTATATAATTATTTGGATGCTTCAATGTCCATTTTTATTTACAAAGAAAAAATATACTATACATTTTTTCTACAAATTCAACAATTCTCTATCCTCTCCTTTCTATCACCATAGTCATTTTTATAACATTTCATCCTTCAATCATTTCTAATTGTCACATTTATAAAATAATGTATTTTCATCACAATGATAAATCTGAATATGATATCATACATTCAGTTGTATAATTAATTTGTCACTGTGTCTGATACATCCATAACGTTATTCCTCCAATTTTACTTGTAATGAATCTCATTCCACTTGTGCTTTCCATAATTGTGCCTTTATAGTAAAGTACATGTCTATATTTTAAATTATAAGCTTCTTCACATTTGCTTGAAATTTTAGAAGGTTCAACAACATTGCATTTAATATTAGATTATTTTTTCTTCCAATTTCACTGCATCTTCCTTTAAATGAAACTAAACTGCAATTGTCAACGGCTAAATAAAAGATGTTCAGAATATAAGCCTGATTTTACAATAAAAGATTATTAGCATCTTCCACATTTGTTTTCCAACTGCTGTCTTCACTGATTAATTTACACGCTTTTTTGAAATAAGAGTCATAATTTAGATTTGTCTATAATAATTGTTAATATAAAGACAACCATCCATCCATGTTTGATTTGGCTTCCAGTAAGATCATCTGATAATTTAATTAAAAAATATTAGTTAATTAAGAAGAAAGACCATGGGATTTATTGGTTTTAATGAACACAAAGATAAAAAGTAAAAAAACTTGGTGAGCAATCCATCTCAGTTTAATCAGCAAACGAAGAATAATGATATAATAATAGTTGCAAACGGGAAATCAAAGGGTCTTTTTTAAGTTAACAGTTAATTCTGCATTCTTATATATATATATATTAAATCAAAGATTTTCACGGGCTACATATATAAATGAAATATTATCCGGGCACATCCGTATATAATTTATTTAATATATATAATATCCTGAACTGGTCAAAACGTCGGTGTATATATATATTAAATGACTTATACACCAATGTATCCGAATATTTTATTTATATATATATTCATGTATATAGATAAATATACAAGTCTGAATTATTATTATTAATATTCTTTTTAATATTATCATTATTCTTGATGAAAAAAAGTACTATAGCTTATCGTATTGCTTCAATAAGTTGACACATTTCACAAACTACACTTTTTATGTAATCGTTTGACTAAGTGCATGCTACACATACTTATATAAGATGTTTATATCAGATACTTTAAGTTACTTATAATATTTCCATTTGTCTACACATTATCCGGATAGCTTAGTCAGCTCCATAGATAATAGATCATGTAAATTATTCATATAGTAGTTGCGGCTATTTTAAAATGAAGTCACCATATCCTATAAAGATTTACTTTATATAAAAATGAAAACCATCAGTAAAATAATTAGTCATGTAAGCATTTTTATATTAGTAAACTGATAGACCATATATTATCTAGATATGATTCTGAATTGTATGTTAATCTCATCTTAAGATCATTTGGTTCTGCTTGATAAGTTAAAATCTTGAAAGTCACAATGTTGGTTAAAAAGATATCCATGTTTCAATTAAAAAGTTGATAGTCTTATTTCAAACCTTTTTTGCTTTTTAAATAAAATGTTTTTAGTTTTTTTTAAAGAAGTAATATGCAATGTAATGCATGTATAAATGATTACTTAAAATCCAACATCAAAACACCAAATTAAGGAAATTTTAACCTCTACTACGTTTGAATACTAATAATTCTTCGTATTTTTTTTTATTTATCATTTTATTTTTAATTGCCAGTAATGCAACTATTTTTTTTTAAACTTCAGGGAATTATATGAGTTTGCATACCCTTTTTGGGATTTATTTTAAAATGAGTAGACTGAATTATTTTTATCGTCAAACGATTAAGTAAGCCAAGACTTTTTTTAATCATTAAGTTAGTGATTGCAGCTATGGAGGGGGGGGGAAAGAGAAGGCGCCCCAAAAGTAATTTTGGTGCGCCTCTCAGGGAGGGCCTCTTTTTTAGATGCAAATCTCTCAGGGGGGGGCCCCCCCTTCCGCCCCCCCCCGCCTCTAGAGGCGTGCACCCCCCCTTCCGCCGGCCCTGCAGCTTGGGTCAACTTTTGCTTCTATTGTATACAATAAAGTTATTTTAAGGTAAGTAAAACATTCTTCTTTTGTCCTTTAGATTAGAATACATTAAGCATATTTACTAGAATTATGTGACTGAGAGTTAAATTAGATACCTAAAAAAATCTTGTTTCCTTGAACATTCTCAGCTATGTAAATTTTTTATGAATTCCAATCAGATTCGAACACTCGCCACTATATATATGCGCTATTATATTAAGAGATCGATTAATATATAGATAGATTAAGAATTCTAAGAAATACTTCTTCAATTCATAATGTATTTCTTTAAATTCTGATGACTCGCAGCAAATGAGCATTAGGTAAAAAAAAAAAAAAACCAATACAGTCTATACAGTAATTTAGACTTTATTATTAGTATTATTTATTTATCTTCATTTGTCTTCTCATTTCTCTCTTTTTTAAAACTTAATGGCAGGCTGTTTTGACTGAAGTTATTCAAAGAATCGATAGTCTTTAGTTTCTACTTAAAAGAAAAGTTATCGAAGCAGTCGTTTAGATTTGATCCTTTGAAATCTAAATCTGTGAATGAAAAGGTTAAAAAATGCTTTTAGCTTTGTTATCGGTTTGGATTATTATAAATTTATAAAGATTGTAAAAAGTAAATTGCTACTGATAACTTGTTACCAAAATATAATAATAAAAGAAGTCAGTTATAAATAGTTTCAAATTTGTTTAATATGTCCATTAACAATGTGGCGAAAACATGATAAGAACTTTTTATAATCTCAATGGTATAATAATATTGTACGAAGCCCTTTCAGCTTCGAAACAACAGCCACTGTGTTTACCAAGATCAAATAAAATCTTAGTTCAGCTGAAGAAATAAAATATCCAAAACAATTTAATCAATATCTAAACGTCAGCGTAATGTATTGTTAATTAAAATGGAATGAGGGAGAAATATTTTAAGTATGTATTGTGCATGTTTTAATATACGGCAATAAATATAATATATAATATTTATAAAAGAAAAATAGGCTTTATTTATAGAACACATGATTTTTAAGTAATACTTAAACTTTAGATTCTGGGAAAAGACTTTAAACTGGATGATATGACTCAAAAGTTTAGCGAATAATTATAAAAGAAGATAGATGTATTTTAAATACATTTAGAACATAGTCATTTCTAAAAGATAACTGAAAGTCTTGGTAAAAAAAAATTGATCGAAGGTCTATATGTTTGAATTGATGTAACGTATGATTTAAGACATACTCATATATATATATATATCAACAATTTCAATCTCTGTGATCAAGTTGCAATCTTTAATATCAATATAAGTATATTGGACCATAAATGAAGGTGGGATTCCATCTTTATTATTAAAAGGATGTTGCATTGACAGCAGTTTGAGATTACTGATTGTTATCTGTATTGAGATTGTCTAATGGTTGATTGGTTTCTAAATGTTACTTATAAACCCATTTAACCTTGATCATTACTACACTTATTATGTAAGTAATACTTTGGGTGCAATTTGAAAATTATAATTGCAATTTGTAATGTTATAATTGACTATTTATTAAACTGCATTCAGAATAGATTAATTTACCTGTTTAAGGACGTTTATTTAAACTTTTTAGTATCAACAATTTCAATCTCTGTGATCAAGTTACAATGTTTTGAATCTATATAAGTATATTGGACCATAAATAAAAGTGGGATTCCACCTTTATTGTTAAAAAGATCTTGCTTTGACAACAGTTTGAGATCATTGTTTGTTATCTATATTGGCATTGTCTAAGTGTTGACAGATTTCTAATGATAATATATATAAGATATATTTTGTGGCTTCATCCGTGTTAAAAAATTTAAATATTGATACATTGACGTTTCAGCTTGATCACACAAGTCATCCACTGGGTGATAAAAGGTAAAGACGATTGTAGAGGGCTACAATCAGTGATTTTAAAAAACATGTTAAAATTCCACCAATAGCAAAAATGTTAAATTAAGAATGTTTTTTTTTAAAACATTCTTAATTTAACATTTTTGCTATTGGGGTGGAATTTTAACGTTTTTTTTCAAATCAGTGATTGTAGGACCTCTACAACTGTCTTTTTACCGTTTATCACCCAGTGGATGACTTGTGTGATCAAGTCGAAATGTCAGTATATTAATATTTAAATTTTTTAACACGGATGAACCCGCAAAATATGTCTTTTATATATACAATTTGTGAAAATATTCATATCAACGTATATATATATATAGAGAGAGGTGTAACAAATCAAATTTATTCATAACTTTCCTAATATGTGTTAGACATTTTTGTAGCCTATCAAGTAGAGCAAAAATATCTGCTGACCTCTCTTATTGTACATTATATCTAAAAACTATAAAAGAGTAAACATAGGATAAGTACTCATCACAGTATGACTTCTCTTATACCAATAATGAAATCCAGGATCATATTATAATCATTATTTTTATTCAGCATACTAACATTTCTCTGACCAATATAGATTAACAGGAAGATATCTACCCCCCCCCCCCAATAAACCCTTCTTGTGACTTTTCAAAGATTCATTATCCTAATTTAAATGCCATGTGAAAACATGGCAGAATATATACCAGCCCTTATTCTATAAGACTACAAGTTTTTATGATATGTTTATGATGCTTTCATTTAAAGCATGATTGAAAATTTTGATCTTCAATATGATTGATTTGTTTTTTCCTATCTAGATTAGGTTTTATATAGGATAATCCTTGAAAAATTATAGTTTTGTAATTCTAAGAATTTTATTTGTACTGTAATATAGGAGTCTAAATCCAACAAAATCTTTCTTTATGTGTGTGAAGAAAAAAGAACTTTATAATGCAATCAAAAATATTTTATCCAGAACACGTGATAGCATGATTTCCACAATTTCCTTTTTTACTCAGCCCCTAATCTTCATATTATTACTTAGACATGGTAGTATTCTTGGTATTATATTTAGAAGCCCAATACTAAATACTGTTCTTGAAATATATATGATACAATGTAGTAGTTTCTAAAGGTTACTGTGTTTATATGTGTTTAATTCTCCGAAAATTGATTTTGTTATGGTTTGTGTTTATTGGCTTATCATTATTGGTGATATATACTGATTTTTCTTACATAAATTGCAAGTGTTTTTGATTTAGCCAGAATTAATTTTCTTTTTTGTGGTATACTGTACTCACTACATTAACGCTGTTGAATTATTCAATATATTTGATCCATAATACTTTATTGTTTTTGAAATTTATAAGTTAATCATTTTAAAAATTAGACAGTATAGATGTAATTCATTAAACTCTTGTGAAATTAATGTTAGAAACATGCAATAAATGTATTTCTCCTTTTTAGGCTTCTATATTGGACTGTGGCATTCATATGAGAGTGTGTTTATGGTTTTATACAATTACCAATGTTAATGTAAAAGAAATGCAACACTTGTAACATAAATTGATATTGTATTTATTGTAAAGAATATTTGAAAGGATGTAATAAGACTCTAACTCAATTAAAATACATCTTAGAAAATATATGTACATATACTTCTTTCATCATTATTTAAAACACTGGGAATGATAAGACATGATTTGAAAAACAAAAGATATTGCAAAAAATGTAAACATTGAATAACAAAATGAGATCATAAATATGATGGTAATTAAAATATAAATATATCTTAAATAAACATTTTAGTTGATACTGTACTGGGCGAATGTCCGACCCAGATCTAACTTTTAGGTGTATATATCAAGCATGACGTGATTGTATCACATCAGAGTGATATCCCAATATTAATTTTAATAGAAATATGAATTTTATAATTAAATTTATATTAACATGTTATAAATCAAGCAATATATTGAACCATGGTTGATTATTCCATTCCCATGCTAATGGACTCAAAAGGTTAAATGCTGTATACCTTTGAAAGACCATGAATAATTCACATCTTTATGCAACACTCCCAGACAGAGAAAAACCCCAACTGGAAGGAAATGCAAACCCTAACCTATTACATAATATACACCAACTTTCTAAAGCCCGATAAAGTGGTATCCCTGTATTACCTCAGGTTATATAAAAAGTAATTTTAAAGCTGCTCTTAGAAATATATTTACTTTTGTTATATTTTAAGAAATGAAGTAAAAATAAATATAACACACACAATTAAATAAGTCATAAAATATTTATTACATTTATCAATTAACATTTCTTGAACCCCATTATCCACCACCAATTGCATAAATAAATAAAAAAAAAAGATATTATTTAATCCATTTCCCTTAATTCATAAAAAATGTTTGGATGAGGTGGTCTGAGTTCTATACCCACACATATATATTAGGCAATATAAAAGGTAATATGAGATCATTAAATATTCAGTCATACATGTATGCTCATTTTTACATTCATTCCACAGTTTAATAGTATTTTAAAATAGTGCATTAACACACACTTAAACACACAAAGAAACAAAGTAAAAACATCATTTTATGCACTTTGTCTTGGCTTAATTTATATACATTTCACTTGTTTGAGCATAAATATGATAGGATGTAAGATGCATATACACATCTTATAGTTTATGTACATTTTAAAATAAATGTAAAAAAAATGACTTAACTTAAATAATCCTGCACTTAGCAGATAAATGACTTAACATACATGCACTACCGAAATATAAATTAGTTTTCTGGCATAATTAGGTTTTAAACATGTTATATAATGTAAGCATATAAGTAGTATTTAACAATAATAATATTAAAAAGTTGAAACAAATTTTACCCTCTGGTGTCTTGAGACTTCATCTGGACTTGGTGTCTCTGAATGTGTTATACACATCTGTTTACGAGGGTGGCAAGGACTTCTTTTTTTCATTCTGTTGGTTTTGCGATCTTTATCATCAATATCTGTTGGATGTGGGTGGCTACATTTCAATGGATTGGATGAAGCTGGATGGGTGCACTGAAGCAGGATTCTATCCCATAATCATCTTTCTGGTTGATGTAGAACTGCTCTTTGTCTTAATTTTGTTAATGCTGTGGCAATCAGATGAAAACTGCTATTTACTTCATTAGAAATGATTTCAGTAGAGACTTGGTTCTATTCCCTTTCTTCTACTCCAATGCAGCCTGGATATGAGGCAAGCACAACATATATCTGGAAAATGATAGTAGCTTGTCAACACCGCAAGATTTCAACAACATCAATCTCTTCCATACTGACTGCAGCTATCACTATTTGATTATTCGGTCAGTACTCCATAGCAGTGGTATTCTGCATAAGTAACCTCTGCATTAATATGAGTCATAAAATATTTACAGTGACTAAAATATAAGGATAGTTGGCCTGCAATGATTATACTACAGAGCTGAGATCACTCTGAGAATCTCTCTGGCTATATCTCAGAAGACTGGACAAAATACATCTGAGAGAACTTCGAAAAATATGACCACAAGAACTCTTAATATAACTACCACTATTGTTCTACACCTGGTGAACACTATATATAGTACCCCATTACATAGACAATTTGGTTGCCCCCCCCCCTTGAAACATTGCCCCCTGCTTTTATCATGGTGGTTAATTGATTCAAAAATTATTCACATAGTTTTTTTTAAAGAATGCTATCTTTAATTAGTTTTATATATTATTTTTAATTTAATTTTATCTGGGCGACTTAGACCACTATAGTGATAACATCAGTTTGAAATTTAAATACGAAGAAAAATTATTTTGCTATGGATTAAAATTAAACATAGCTTAAAAAAAAAACAAACAAACAAGATTTTTCTATCTCTGCCTTGGCGTCTAATTCCTAGAACTCTTTTGTTTGTAAAAATAAGAGTATAAAGCAGGGTGGCAATTAATACATTAGTGTATTTTTATATTTGGTAAAGCAATGGCCACCTGACTTTTCTTAATGCATTAATATAGAAAATCTTATGATTTAAAAATAAAGTATATAGAAAATCTTATGATTTAAAAATAAAGTACAGACGTATTGGAACATTTACAATTACTTTTTAATTATTTTGTATATTTTTATTTTCCTTATAACATGTTCCAACATGTAAACAACTTTTTACAGAAAAAATAAAAATTAAATAAAGTTATAAATATAGGATGTTTACATTTATAAAATAAAATAAAAATGAAACAAAAATATTGTACGCATATATACTAAAATATTATACGTCAATTTACAATTTGGGAATTTATATTCTTGAATGTGTGTCGGTAAACATCAATTTTTATACTGTTTATATCGTAGGTACGTAAATTAACAATTGTAATTATTTATAACTGAGCTGTAGCTTCAACTACAGCCACCTTGTGTGTGGTCACTCATAGAGTGACCGGCACAATATAGGACAAGAGGGATAACAATTTCTGACGTGATAAAAGGTAATTGGTGTTTATATGTAAAATAGAATAACAGTCTTTTAAGTGCAGTAGAAGATACAAAACTTCTAAAGTAAATTGATGAGAGACTATGGTGGTCTATTAATACATTTTAAAAAAAAACTTGTTTTTTTTTCTGTAGATACCCACATGCATGTGCATATATATATAAACTTTCCATAACAACATTTAGAAGGATTTGCAACATTGGTAATTTAATTACAAACTTGCTGCCTTTGAATGGCAGAATAATAAAATGAATGTGAAGTAATATAAAATTTAAAAAGAAAACTAACATGTGACATAAAAAATACATAGGAACAAAAATTGATTACAATTTATTGGTTTATTAATGATAAACAAATAATTTTTTTTTTCCTTGAAAAATATGCCCTCTAACAAAAAATGTTTAACTTGAATATCATCTGACAAGATTATGGAAATTTTAGGGATTTATATATAAGATTATGTTGGCAGTTACAAGATTAAAAGCAAAATATTATAACATAAACAGTATCTCTGGCATTATTAAAAACTTAAGAGGGTTAAATAAAGCTTGTGTAAATACATTGCCAGTAATATAATTATAGATAACAATTGATGTTTTAAATTGGAAAACAAAAGAATACAAAAGACGAAAAAAAAATTGTAAGGATATGATAAGAATGTTTTTCTCAAGAAATTTATTAAAGTAATTAATACCTATGTTACACTATTTATGAAATGAGTATAAATATGGGTGATACATTACAAATATGGTTAATGAAAAATTACAATATTAGATGAGTTATGGGACTAACATTATTGAGTTCAAATAGGGTTAGGTATTTAGTGGTTACATTCTTTGTTAACTTTATTGGAGAGTCTGATATAGCTTCCATGTCTCTTGAAAAAGAATGTTGTTGCAAGAGTTTTGTCTCTTTGTTTAATTTTTTCTATGCTCTGAATAAATAATGAGTTTTCATCTGGCTTGGGATGTTGGTATTGTGCCTTGCACCTTACAATCCAATGACATAGGTGATGAAAATTGCCAGCCTGATTGTAGGAATATCTCTTCCACGAATGCATTCTTTTATATTAAGTATTATAGTAGTCTATCTTTGAATTGTTAAATATTATTGTTTTAATATTATTGTTTTAATATGCATGTTTTATTTATGTGGTCAAATGTTTCCTCATCCCTGCCATAGCTGTGGCAAATTGATTGGACTTTGGTGATAGATCTTTTATATCTGAGGAACCAGTTGACCAGCATGGCATCCAGATTAATTTTAAGTAAGTAATCTAAGTATTTTGGTTCTAGAGCCCAATACTTGAATAGGATAATTAGCTTGTGATTAGTTATTCCTAATCTTGTAGTAGACATTTGATTATTTTGTTTTAGGATGCGATGGGATCCCATAACTTGATTTTGCTTTGATAGTTGTTACGGGCATTTATATTTTGTTGCATTGTTGACAGGATTAGATGGTCAAGCCAGTTTAATTTTTTGGAGGGTGGGGTGTCAGTAGGAATTATGGATTCAGTAATCTGGTCATGGCCATACTTTTGGACTAGATTATATATCAGAGTGTGTGATTTCTGATATTTAATTGAAGTGATGAATGTTTTTGGAGATAAATGGCAAAGAAAAGATGTGAATTGGAAAAATTGAATTAAAGTTAAACCTACCTCTATTCTGTAGAAGATTATTATGAATTATAAATAATGTATTTTTTGTCATTGTATATTCTCTTATTTTTCTCATTCACTTTCTTTGCATATCTTCATATATTGATATATATTGCTTATAACAGTTCTTTCATATACACTTCAATGCAAACAAATTTTCTTAAAAATTTAAAACAGAGAAAAAGCATAGAGGTACTCTGATGAAGACTGCTGGACAATCAAAACTGTAAGGAAAATAAAGAAGTTTTTAAGAAAATTTGTTTGCATTGAAGTGTATATGAAAGAATAGTTTTGTCATTGTATAAAATATTATTATAAAAATAAATTATATTTTCTGTAAATTTAATTATTTTTGTCTCCTTCAAACTTTCATGGACGTTTTACTTTTTGGACTCCCTTTTTAGCCTGTATTTGGTCTTTATTTATTTTTGAATGCATATGATTTAAACAGAAAGTTTTCAAAAGCCCACAGATTTAACTGTGGAAATTTAATGAGAATATACTGTATTTTTATAAGAATTTATCATTAAATTTCCAATATCTAAATATAGATATTCTGTGATGAAAAACTGAAAAATAGAAAAGATTTTTGAAATAAATGCATACAGAATATATTTAATTTCCATTTAAAAAATAATTACATGTTGATATTATGATGAAATAAACATAAACATCACATGATTGTTATTTCTTATGCTATCACATTACTGTTATTAAAATAGGTAAAACTCTCCATACAGTAGTGCCACTCAGCGCCAACCAGAGTAATCAATGGATGCTAGAAGGTTGTGCATAAAATCCCTATCTAGTGCTTACTCATCCAATATCTCCAGACTAGTTTCTGGCTTGTGGCCTTTGTCAGTGAGGAGCTTTGGATCTGAGAGTACTGCTAGATCTTAGGATATAAGCTATTGAGCTTAGATTGAAAATATTATTGTGTTTTCAATTTTGTTCTCATAGTTTTGTAGTTAAGTAGAGATAAAAGATGGCTGCTGGAAGGTTCTAAGTGCAATGCTCTCAGATCCAAAACTCCTCACTGATGAAGGCCACAAGCCAGAAACTAGTCTGGGAATTTTGGATGAGTAGGCACTAGATATGGATTTTATGTACAAGCCTTCTGGCAACCAATGATTACTCTGATTAGCACTGAGTGTCACTATTGTATGGAGAATTTTGCCTGTTTTAATGAAATAAACATATTGTATATGACAACCACTTACAACAAAAGAAAAGTGAAGTTAATCAGATTTACACTTTTTATTTTTAAAAAAAATGCTTGATAAAATAAGAATTGTATTTAATTTTAACATGTTTATTATATTAAAAAAACATTAACATAATCACAGATACAGTAATAATACATTTAATGAGAAAATACTTAAAATTATAGTGTACCATTAACTTGGTACAAAGCGTATTTAGCTATTAGCAAGGGGGGGGGGTCACTGAAAAAAATTGCTTTAGAAAAATAAAATAAAAATTATGATTATTAATAAACAAGAAAGTTATTTGCTCCATCACCCAGATAAACAAATGCACATGAAGATTTAAAAAAGATAAAAAATGTGATCAACAGAATTACTTATAATTAAAGATGGTGGCAAGGTGTTATATCTCTTCTCTTGATTGGAATATCAACCAATAGTAAGGGTAATTAATGGATTTATATAAGTTGAAACTTAATAAACAAAAATGTAGAAACTTGTGTAAATAAATTATATATATTAACAATAATTTTCTTCTTGTAAAGTATACATTTCTTTTGGCTGCCTAGTATATTATTTTTGCAGCTATATATGAGTGCTACATTTAGAACATAAAAAATATATATACTCAACTTATAATTTGGCTGTGGGCCATAAGTGCAGGCCGGATAGACTGAGTGTGTTGTGTAGAGAGTGACATGATCTCTGGAAGAAGGTGAAGGAGGCATGTTATATCAAATCAGATAAACACACGATGAACAAGAAAGACTCATTTTATGCCATATCGAAGAAATGGCAAGTTTAAACATTCTCATCCTGATTAGCATATTTTGCCTATTTGTACATCATGAAAAATTAAAAGATTTTGTACTTCTTGAAAATGAAGATTATACCTTCGAAAACATTTGAAGAATCAATGAAGTTTATCATTTATGTTTTTGATTTGTTTTGATTTGATTTATATATAGTTTTGCTTTCCAAATTATATAAGTATATGTATTTCTAATATCAATGCAAATATTGAAGTTTTTACAATTAGTTTGAAATCAATGATAAAAAGTAAATTTTGTGCAGGAATGAAATTTCTAAAAAAAAGTGTGTGACCAACTACATGCATGGAAGATAGGCAAAAAGATATAAAAGGTGACCTGAGAATTTTGTTCATGGGGTAGTTTTTTTTTATGATTGTGATACTATTTAGTTACATAAACTAACATTTGCTACACTGCTTTTTGCTTTTATTGGAGTTTCTGCATACATCATCTGATGGCAAATTGCACAGAAAAGATTCCCAGATTTATATAGAATGATTTATCGTGTGTCTGCCTTTACCTCTGGGAAAGTCACAAACCAAATGCATTGCTAAGCCTCTAGATATGATAGTCAATGCTTTATTCTTATCCTCATGTCAAAATGACGTCCTGATTTAAACCACTTTGCCTATATCACACTAAGAACCCTAGCAAGCAGATTGTGAAACATTTCATGCAAAAATCAAGGATAAAAGTATTGTATGTCAGTAACCTAAAATCCATGGTTAGGTATATATATATCACACATAACTATATTAAAAGAAATATCCCTGGTAAGATGCATATGAACTCTTTTATCTATAATTTAATAGAAGTACTTTCAACTATCTAAGTAATCATTATCAACTATATTCAAATTCAGTTACACAAAAACGTTATAAATGTATTAAATTATAGTAGATATTTGTTTTTAAAATATTATTTACTGTGTTAATTATTGTATTGTTTTTCGAAATATTATATATATATAAATTCTTAATGAACTGACTAAGCCATTTAATAATAATGATTAACTAGAACTTTATTATTACTATTAATATCCAAGACTATTTTTTATAATTTGTAACAATTTATTCATATTTAGTCTGAATAATTAATGGACTATATATAAGTTAGTAATGTTTAGTAAGGCTGTGTATGAATGAATAATTTGTATTTTGATTTAATTTTTGCAGTTTGTAACATTTTATCTATATTAATTTATATGCTATGTATATTTTAGTAATATTTAGTAAGTGTGTGTGAATGGATAATTTATATTTTGATTTTTGTTATTTCTTGTTTATTCAATACTATTTTAAAAAGTAAAATTCAGCAATCTCCATCATTTAATTTCCTAAATGAAAGAATACTAGTATGCTTAATTATTTCATTATATAAACATAGGGAGGAACATCTTAAAGAAAAAAAAGAAAAAAGAATCTTGAATCAATTAACCTTGGGGCAATGTGTCCACTGAAATGGTTCACTGAATACTGGTACCTTAAAAAAGTGGTAATAAGTTGTTTTCTTTTAGGTACATTTTTGATATTGTAAAAATACAGAATATAAAATAATATTATTCAGGGTTTGGTTAACCAGGAAAGATAATAATGTTATCCAGTATCCAGATACTTCTCTATTCATTTATTTGAAAGAGAGAATATGATTTGGTTATACTAAAAATCATTAACTATTTATATTTATGTGTAACATTGGATACATAGAATTATATAGACATGCGAGTTGGAAGATGTATGCATAATATGGTAAACTAGGTTAAAACTCCATAGTAAATGTCAGCCCAAAGTGAGGCTATGAAAATATAAAACTTACAACCTTAGGTAAGAATCAACACAACTGAAAGGAAAGTCATAATATTTTTTTTTTAAAAAAAAGATATACAATTTTTTTTTTTTTTTGAAAAATGTTTTATTTAATTGATTTATATTAGCATTTCTCTCAGTAGTAGATGGAAGGAGTTGACTAGGCAGATAAATGGAAAAATTAAATAATCAAGAAGCAAATGATAAAGTAGAAGACAGGAAATTTGATGAGCATAGTACATATTGGTAAATATTAATTCAAAAAGTGGATAGTTTAAAAATAAAGTTAGAGAATTAATTATTAAAAATTGACTTAAAAAAAGATGCATTTGTAATTATACTTAAAAATAAACATATTATTGTGAGTTATTGGAAGTAAAGAAAATAAAAGAAATATATGAAATTACAAACTAGCAGAATAATTCAGGGTGTCAGAGGTTAGCAAAATGGAACTAAAAGAGGATGTTGAATGAGCAAAGAAATTATGAAAGAATTCAAGACCAAAATGTTAAATAAATAGCTAGAGAAATAAAAAATCAAGAGTCTATCAAGGAGACAAGAGAAAAGAAGACCAAAGAAATAGCTCAAGAGATAGACATGGCAATAAGCAGCCTAGATGAGAAAATTGAACAGATGAAATCAGACATTAATGACAACAACAAGAGAATAAAAAAAATCCACAATATAGACAAATAAATAAAAGAAGATATGGACTTATTGCATTATGAATATACAATAATACAAGTGCAAGCATAAATTCACAGCTTAACACAGCATATTGAGGAATTAAAAATAAACACTCAGAGGAGAGTAAAAATATAAAAATAAATGCAGAAAAGTAATAACATGCATCCAGCTCAGTGAATCAGTTTTTTAAAATAAAATTTCTCTATGGTCATAGGAGAGAATCACCCATACAGCATCTGAACAGTTTGGATAGATATATTGACATCAACCTTATGATGAAGGGATATAAGGTGGCAGTAGCAATCAGCCACTTTCAAGCGACATTACAAGACTTGTGAAAGTCTGTTTGAAAAACCCAATAGCTTTATGTACAGTATAAGCAGGCCTTGATGAAATGCTATTGGAATGAATCCATTAGGAGTGCATAAAGCATAAAGTGTCTCAAGAAAAATTAAGACTAGATGAACCAATATGCGCCATTTTTTCAGAAGATATATAGCCAAACTGTGGGCACTAATAGTGTGTCCACTGCAGAAAAGCAATATTATTAAAATGGAGACAGAAATTTCCAAATCTTGTGGAACATTTATTGGTAGGTACTGAGTCTAAAACCACTGAAGAAATGGCTGACTTGCTAGTACCTTTGATAACAATAAAGATGGCAATAAAGAGTATAGAGTTAGCCCCTTCAATAAATTCCTATATAAAAGGAACAGTCACCTGTTAAATGTCTTAAGGTTAAACCATATACTCCATGGTACAAAAAACAGTGGAGAAAATCCACAAGCAGAATATATAAAAAAAATCATGGATTGTCTACTGAACAAGGAGTGGATCTAATATTGCAAGAAATGAGAACCAACAGTCATTATCATCAGATGGGAAGCAAACTGATGTCAATCTAAGACTTAGGATAAAACAGAGGAACAACAGAGGAAGTCATGCTATTATGAAAGGAATAAATCATTTAATTTGTGAATGGGATAGAAAGGAAATACAATTCTTATTAAACTAAATCACACAAAAGTATACACTTTGTTTTATTCAGACAGCTAGATAAATGCGGTTGGAAATTATACATTAATATATTTTCAACCAGAACCCTAGTATTCAAACTCTACTTTTGAAATATCTGCAAGTAACCTTAGAAAATAGCAGAAAGACCCAATTTGGCACCAAGAAAGTATGCATAAAGATATGAGTGAGAGAAAAATATGTATTCCATGTGTTGCTGATCCTAAAGAGATTAGTACATAATGTTATTGGTTATAATTTCAAGCATAAAACTTGGTAAATAATGGACTTTCAAAAATATTGTTACTTGTGAGGGGAATGTTTTAACTTTCTGGATTCAAGATTTGTAACAGTCTGCTGTGGTATGTTGTGAATATTAGGCCAAATGGTAGGAGGTTACTGCCAAGCTTTAGAAGTCTCCACTTGCAAAAGAGAAAATGGAAAAGTAGACTGGAAGACTTTTTCCAACAGTGCAGTATAATTTTTTCAGTATACATGAAGTTATCAAATGTATAAACACTGGATTAAGGTTCAGTGCTGCATCAGTACAGAAAAAAGTTGTAAAAAACACAACTTCAAATGGTAAAGTGGAAGTGATATCTGAGTGTTTCTTGTTATACAACAATTCCCTTGTGATAGTAAAAAAGTCTGATTTCATATACTTTGCCTAGATGTTAGGCAGTTGTATCAAATTATCTTGCATGACTGAAATATATCCATTAATGACTAAAAACATTTTTACTACCTTGAATTTGACTATAAGTTTTGAAAATAAAATTATATCCCATTTCCGATGAGTTAAATTGAATAATTTTTGGATTAAAAACAGCAGAATAGGACTTTTAGAATATTTGGTTCAAGTATTATCACTTGCTATAAACATATTAGTCATGATATACATAAATAATGTTGTAGTCATCACATCAAGTGATATGTCAGAACATATGCACAAATTATAAGTGTTCTTTCAAGAATGCGAGTTGTAAAAAATCTGTGTAGCCACAGAAATAGTGGATTTCCTGTGACACCTGGTGAACACCTGGTGAGTAGCAGGAGTATTAATCATCACTCCAAGAAAGTTTAAGCCATAAATAATTTTTATACATCTTACACAAACTTCTACAATAATTTTGCTATGAACGTGGAGCCCCTACTACAGTTGCTATGAAATAATATACCATAGAAATTGACACTGGTCAGAATGAAGGTTTTGAGTATATAAAAACCTAATTTATCAAACAAGTAATGCTGATAAATCTTAATTTTTAAAGGCCACATCGACAGCAGTGTTTATGGACTTGGAGTCCAATTGTTACAAATCCAGGAGGACAGCTTTTGGTGTAGTGCTGAATTTTATTAGCTGGCCATTGAAGGGCTCAGAAAGGTCTTTCAGAAGTTTTATAATTTCCTCCAGGGTTCACAAAAACTTAGAGTTAATAAATTATAGGTTCTGGATACTCACTCACTGACAGGAAAGGACTAGCTGTGGTGTAGGTCCAGAAGTTTTATCATTTCCTCCAGGGTTCACAAAAATTTAGAGTTAATAAATTATAGGTTCTGGACTAATAGTTTCCTCAGTCATTGCAGTCTGTTTCTGCAAGAGTTTAATTACACAGTTAGATATTGTAAGAGATCAAAAAATATAGTGGTAATCATATTGAATCACAAACTTGTTCTAGCTAGTTGATGTGTGACTGAATTCCATTGAACTTAAAAGTTTATAACTTCAAAGAAAAAGAATGGCACTCCTTATTAAATGAAAATGGATTCACAATACCAGTGAATTATTAAGAATCTGGAGAGTAAAGAATGTGACAAAAATGTGAGCAAAGATGAGCAGGTTGGAAATCTTAAGAGACAATATCAGTTTAAAGAAGAAGAGCTTCAATATGGAGTTGATGTAAGCAGAAATGGTGGAGGACAGTGGTGCCCAAGGACATGTGTAGTCAGTTATTTTCATATACACTCACAGCCTATATGGGAATTATGGGGTGAGTAAAGTTGAGCATCTATTCCAAATCTGGTTTCGGGCTAAGAATGAGATCTAATGTTATGTCCATCCTCAATGAATGCGAGGTTTGTCAAAGGACCAAATCAATTAATAGATCTTATGAGAGATTATTAAACCTCATTATTCCTTAAAAACCCTATCAATTTCTGGCCATAGACTTTTATGTACTATTGATTTTATTTAGAAGAATGAAATATTTAGTGGACATGTACAATATATTTACCAAATTTGTGATGGCATATTCTGTGCCTCAGGTCAATATGTGAAATGCCATGTAAATATTAGAATCCCATCACTTTGATCTGATGAAAAACCCACTGCTTTTATGTTCAACCATGAAACTCTATTTGTATTGTCAGAATGACGGGAGTGGATGGAGAGAGTGGAGAATAGCCGTATCTTAACATCATTACAAAAGGCTGCACCCACTCTTGCAAACATGTTATATGTGAGCTATATCAGTTATTTCAAGTGAATGTGTCATCCTATTGAGGATGAGCAAAGCACTTCCCCAGAGAGTAAATTATATTAATTGGACAACTAATGAGTCCATCAGATATGTACCAATTTGACTATCTTTTGGGTATTGAGTAACAAGATTATAGAACTAAACTGCCCAGTATGGACCAAAAAGATACATCATGCAAGTTAAACCAGAAAGTTGAGCACAGAAAATGTATAAAGGAATGTCATAACTTTTGAAAAGGACATAATGTATGTATCTGGTTCACACCTACTAACCAACTAAAAAAATACACATTCATATTTCTTGATTTATATGATGACCCTTATTAGACCCAACAATCTGAATATCTTCAAAGGAGCAAATGAAAAAAGAAAAAAAAGGGTACTTATAATGATCAGTTGTTAAAACCATTCAAAAAAGTTTAGGTAGTTAAATACAATATTGCCAAACTAGCCTAAAATTATCCCAGCTTGTAGATCCATAAAACATGGTGAGCACAACTTCAAATTATATATCAGATAATTTAATGTAGACAGTTTTATACAAATAGATTAAAAATAAAATCAGCTAATATTATCCCAATTTTGATTCTTCACCGAAATTGAGGAGATACTGTACTTTAACTGGGAAAAGTGTATTTAACATTCTGTGAAAGTGGGGAAAAGACTGATGAATTATATTTCTAAAAAAATTTAAAAAAGAAATGTGTTTCATTAATAGACAAGAAAGTTATGTGTTCGACCATCCAATTAAAAAATATACATAAATATTTAAAAGAGATAAGAATTAATGCAATCAACACAATTACTTATAATTACAGAAGGAGAGAATGTGTTATATCTCTTGTTAATTAAAGATGACCAATTAGAATGTCAATCAATAGCAATGGTATTCAGAGGATTGATGTAATTAGAAACTTAATAAACAAAAATGTAGAAATATTCTATAAATAAACTGTATATATTAAACATAGTTTTTTTCTTGTAAAGTACACATTTCATGTGGATACCGAGTATATTATTTTTTGAGGTAAAATGAGTGCTACATTTAAAACATAAAAAAATCATATATATAGCTTATAATTAATTTGAAAAAAATTATAAGAAAATATGTTTTGTGGTGTATTAGATCTTAAAGAAAGAAAAAAACCACACTGCAACAAGGTACATGCATGGTATATAAGTTATAGGAAATATCCTGGAAACCTTTTCTTGTGATTGTGAACCTATTTACTTATATGAAGTAAAAATTGGTACACTGCTGTTGGCTGTGATATGAGTTACTGCATACATTATCTGGTAGCAAATTGCATAGATACGATTCAGAGATTTATACAGAATAATTTTACATTTAGCTGTCTTTACCTTCACGGATGTCACAAACCAAATGCATTACTAAATCTTCGAATACGATCACCAATTTTTTTCTATCCCACTGTTAAGATGATGCCTTGATTTAAACTGCTTTGCCTTTATCACACCAAGAACCCTAGAATGCTGATTAGGAAACATGTCAGCCAGAAAGGATGGGTAAAATATTGTGTATCAAAAATCGAAAATCCATGGCTACTTTATGTATCATACATAACTGTATTAAAAATAAATTTTCCCAGTTAGATGAATGTAGGGTCTTTATATTGATTTAATTTTTAATTGAAATATATATAAACTCTTAATGAACTGATTAAACTAATTAATAATTATGATTAACCAGAACATCATTATTACTATTAATATCCAAGATTATTTTCTCTAGTTTCTAACAATGTTTAGTAAGGGTATGTACGAAAGAATAACTTGTATTTTGATATAATAATTTTGCAATCTTCTCAATTTAATTTCCTGAATAAAAGAATGTTTAAGCAAAATGAGGGACCTCCAAAAGGAAAAAAAAATCTTGAATTAATTAACCTTGGAATACTGTGTTCAGTAAAAAGGTTCACTGAACCCTGGCCCATATAAAAAAATATAAAAGCTATCATAAGTTTTTTTTTAGATATACCTTTAATATTATAGAAAAATAAAATATAAAATAATATTATTTGAGGTTTGGTTGACTAGGAAATATAATTGTATTATCCCAGATATTTTGCTATTAATTTATTTGTAAGATGGGATGTGATTTGGTCATGCTAAAATCATAACCATTTATACCTGTACATAACATTTGATAAATATAATAAAGATATATTGTCATGTGAGTATGCAAGATGTATGCATAATATGGTAAATAAGGTTAAAATCCCATAGTAATTAGATGCATAAATTATTGCAAAAGAATAACCCCATGTACAATAGTTTTATTGAACATGATTGAATAATAATACACAAAATACTTTATTTAATTGTAAATGACTATGAAATTGATGCTTCAAAAATATTAAAGCTTGTATTTCATTATACTGATGTGAAAAAAAGTTAAAATGTTTGTTATTGCCACTCCCCCCTCCCCTTGGAAAAAGGAAAAAGAAAAATATGGTTTGCTCAAATATATAAAATGGGAGGCTGATACAACCATAGAATTTAAGTTTCAATATCTTGGTCAACATTTTATGACTCAGAAATAATGTGTAAAAATGAAGGAAGATGCAATGTGTTTAATCTAAAAGCAAGCTGTTTAATATTTTTGCACTATGGTTATTGATTAAATAATTTGATATGAATTTGGTAAAAATAACTGCTTGAAGATAATTGAAATATTAAAAAACAGGTAAAACTTTCCATACAGTAGTGCTACTCAGTGCAAGCCAGACTAATCAATGGATGCAAGAAGGTTTGTGCATAAAATCCATATCTAGTGCCTACTCATCCAATATCATGTGATATTAATGAATTTGTGAATTGCTAATTCTTAAAATGATAATTATATATTATAGTTAGAAAGAAATCAAACATATTTCAGATACAATATTATTTGTATTAGCATGTTGATTATTTACTTATTTTTTCTATAATAAAAAACAAATTGTGTTTAGCAAAATTTTCTTAATAGATTAGCAAAAGTATTGTGATAATCAAAATTTATTTATTTATTTTATCCCTTGCTGCTAAATGACAAATCTGAATTTATCTGAGGTATAAATTAAACAATTATTTAAGAATATGTTTTATTATTAAATTTCTTAAATATAATTTTAAAATATCTAAAAAGAAAAAATAGAAAAGATTAAGATTGACAGCCTATACTTTTGGCACATCAATTAGGAAAAATGAATGTTGTTTAGGAGATATGGATGGATTGTTTTGGAATATTGATTACATGCAAGGACTTTTAAAATAGATTTGCAAATGTATATTTGGAATGCTTTTACTTAACTATTTATTTATATTAAACTGAGATGCATATTTATTTGAATACTTATGATATTGTCATGTGCCAAATGTTAATAATAGAGTTTTTTGTCTGATATATATATATGCTTTCATTGTATTTATATGCTGAATTAAATACATTCATGGATTGCTATTATAGTAAAGAATAGATATGAGAAGATAATATCCACATAAATAGAAATAACCTTTAACCTTTTATGTTATCAAGAAATTATCAATTACTACTAATTGACAATCCCTGAAGCCAAAGTGGTTTTTCTATTAATCTTATAATAACTCTTTTGTTTGAGTTTTTTCTTGAAAAAAAAATCTTATACTACAAACCAAAAACAAAAGAGTTATTAAAAGATTAATGGAAAACTAGTTTGGCCTCAGGGATTGTCAATTATGAGAAATTGATAATTTTCTTCCTAACATTAAAAGTTTTTTTTTTCATGTCACAGCATCTGCCGGGACGCGAACCCACACCCGTCTGCATTAAAAGTTAATGGTTATTTATGTTAACATGGATATCATTTATTCTTTATATATATATATAAGTAGTAACAGTAGCAGAAAGAGATTAAAATTTAGAAACTACCAATATACACCTTTACCCCATGTAGCAATTGGCTACTTAGCAATATTTTACAATAGTGATCATCATCAAGTTGTACCCACTACTTTGATTTACAATCGATTACTCACTATAACACTAGGAAAAAATTTTTAAAATGTTTTTTGGCACCCATCTTAAATTTTGCATCACTGATGACATCAGAGAATAGGTATTTTAAATTCATTTTACCCAAAAGCAAAAGTACATTATAGTAATACATATGCAGGTAATGACTTTGCTGTAATTGTATAGCATATACAATATTTTATTTATAAAACACAATATTAGTACTGCATTCAGTATTTTTATTATAAAACATATAAACTTAAAATATATATAATTATACTGTATACATAGAAGTGTTGAATGTCTTTAGAAAAATTAAACTTTATTTAAATATAATGTACAGTACTTGGATTATTTAAATAAAGTTTAATTTTTCTAGACATTCAACACTTATATTAGATGATGAAAACAGTATAACTAAAATACCATCATCACAAACCTTCAGGAAAACACTAAATACTAATATTAAATTGCATGTGTGTGTTCCTTAATTATATACACACAAGTGGTTTCAAATCAAAAGAAAAACAACGTTTTAAAATGAGAATATTGAATTAGAAAAAAAAATTAAAAGAAAAACATATTGCATTTAAAATAAGTGTTAATGAATAATCTTTCTACATGAATGGGAAGAGGGGGGCACTATTACATTAGTAAAAATATACAGTAAGAAAAATAAACTTAACTCATGTTTTAAAAAATTAGAACAGTTAGATTTTTTTTCTTTTAAAATAAGTTGAATTTTGTTTTTCTAAAGTACACATTAAGCCTGTTGTTACTCTGGAGTACAGTAATAAGTCTTTATGTTCAATTAAATAATTTATAATTAAACATTGTTTTTTTAATTTGAATAATTTCACATAAGTAATAAACATAAATGTACAGTACTGTAATACAAATTTTAAAAAAATGAACTTCAGTATGGATTTTTTTTTTTGCAGAAGAATATAAAAAAAATCTTAAATTCAAATTTAGTTTCATTTTCTCTTTCTTTTTGCTGTATTGTACTTTTTAAAATATGCATTTTTTTTCTAGTCATATAAAACTTTTCTTTTTAGATACCGTATTTAGTCATCATTGCCATGAAAAAAATCAAGAAAATTTTTGAGCTTGGAAACCAATGTGTATATTTTTTACGTTGACTGGAACCACTGGAACTGACCAATTTTTTTCCCATAGACCCCCATTATAAATACATATTCTGTATACGATATTCTTGCTTAACGATGAGTTTTAGAGGAACAATTGCCATCGCTAAATGGTGTAAAGGTGTATATATATATTTCCAACAAAATAATTTCCTTATGGCAAACTAAATGAAACTATTTCATTATTAATTTGAAATCATAATCAATCTACCATACATATCTTTTTATCTGATTTTCAAATCCTTCTGATTGATCAATACAAGTATCTCTATTTATAAATTTAATTAAAAAGGGACTTAAACTCAGACTCTCATGCCCCTTAAAGCTATCCACTCTATCTTATACAACCAATACATATGACCAGATGCATGTGAAAAGATAAATAATTTTCAATATATGCATTTCATGCTGAACCAGCGTTCATTATTTGGTCCAGATCACTATCTCCCACACACACATACAATTAGTACTCAGTTTACATTAAGATAGTAAATCGTCAAACTTTAATGGACAAACATCAATATGTCATTATAAACTATTTGGAATTAGATAACTGCATAACTCAAACAGTAATATTCCAATAATCCTGTATATATATTTATATTGACTAGATAGTTAGATAGATGGAGTATTAAATAAATTTTAATACCATATAGAAGTTTTTCATTATTTTATTTGTGCAAAAACAAAATTCCAGCCCATTCGGATTTGAAGTCACCGGGCCGTAAATAAAGGGATTTTATATAATATAGAGATAAATGGAAAAAAATACTTCACTTTACTTGTTTCTTAAAGCTGTCGGTCTGACAATTTTGGTTTTAATACATTATTAAGAAAAATATGAATTATCATAATTTGTACTTATTGCTTTTATCAGCTCAACATTTTATTTTTAACAGTGAACGACAAATATTGTATTTTTTATAGGAAACCTTCTAGAAAGAAGTCTAATAATCCTGTAAGCTCACACATTACGTGTTGCCATTTAAAACAATCAACTGTCAACGTGTTAGGGAATGATTTTAATACTCCATTTAATATTATACTTTCCTTTTTTCTCTCTGCTTGAACATTTAAAATTTTAATTAATAAATGAATCGCCTTTAAAGTTTTTTTTTTTACTACTCATAAATTACAAGATAAAAAAATTGAATTTGAGTGATTTTCTAAATGAGCTTTAAAGGGAATTTGATCTTACATAAATACTTTTGAAAAACTGATGTTAAAACAATAAACATATATATATAAATTTTGATTATATCTTGAGAATACTAAAGTACAATAATAAAAAAATAAGCACACATAAAAAATAGTCTAATTTAAGAGTGATTTATATTTTAGATATTTTGTAGGAATATCGATATCACATATACAATTGAAATTAAGTTTCCTTATGGTTACATAAACACACACACACACAAATATAATGAACAAAAGATAAAATAATCTCTATGTAAACTCTTGAGTGTAAAATATTTTTTCAAACCGATCTCAGAAAAATACAGAAGAAAAAGCATTTCCCATTAGTTGCCAACACAATTGTGGTAAATGTTTGAGCAGAATTTCATTATCGTTTTACGCCCGAGCTTTATTAATAAAAACTAGATAGCCATTTACTAACTATTACTAGATTTTTATGCAGATAAAAAATTGACTCATTCTCTACACCTTAATTTAAGTTTGTTTTAAAAAAATGAAAAAAATATTTATATTTTCCTGGATTTTAATCAAGATTGTAAAGAATAATAGGAAGATGTATTGTTATTTGACCAATAGATACTACTCACAATATCATATTTATTTAAAGGGGTTAATCATCCACTTCATCCAATATAACTGATACACATGATCACATGCATTTGAAAAGATAAATAAGCTTCAATACACGTAATTCATATTGAACAACTAAACATTAATTTATATTGAACCACTAAACATTACATGACACTAGTTGGGGATATTAGATGAGTAGGCACTAGGTAGGGATTTTATGCATAAGTATTCTGCCATCCATTGATTACTCTGGCTTGCTCTGAGTGGCACTACTATATGGAGAGTTTTGCCTGTTTTAATTCATATTGAGCAATCACTCATCAGTTGATCATCTAAAATTATTCTATTAGAAATACATTTATAACAGATATTTAACAGGCTGAATATGCAAGATTGAAATACAATTGTGATGTATATTCTGCTCATCCCTTATCTGGGTATTTAAATGGACATATTAAGGTCCTACATAGGAGGGGTCAGATTGACTTAAGGTCAACATAGGTATTACTATAATATTGGCATCATCAAGCATTGAGCATTCCATCATCAGATTTTCAGCGATATCAATGACTGAAGAGTTGGATGGTGTAGAGGACTGAGGTCTGACCATTAAAGTTTGTAGATTTTCTATCTTAATATAAACTGAGCACCGATTATATATGTGTGTGGAAAATGATGATCTGGACCAATAAATTAGTGCTGGTTCAGCATGAAATATGTATATTGGGAGATCATTTATCTTTTTCACATGGATGTGATCATGTGTATCAGTTATGCTGGTTGGAGTGGATGTCTTTAGGGAGCTTAAAAACCTGGATTCACATCCCCTTTAATTAGATCTAGGTTAAATATATATATATATATATATATTATACTTGTATGTCAATATCATATTTAAATATATATATATATATATGAAGGCATCATGTATTGAATGGAATGAGTGTTTCCATAGAAGAATTCACTAAAAAGTTCAAAAGCTTTAAGTAAAATACCTACAAAATTGATCTAACAAATTGCATATACAAACGTAAAAAAAAATCTCTAAACTATTTTGCTAAACAAAAAAAAAGAAGAATGAACTTTCCAAAGTCATTATTTTTTGTATGGAATTTCTATTGACTTTCAATTTGTTTTTATATAAGGCAAACAAAGAGTTTGACCATCATGTTAAAGTTAAAATTTAAAAATGTTAAAAGCATTTGGAAAATAAAAATATCTTGATAATATATTGTCTATACTTAAACTAGTCACAGTCTGATTATGGAGATAAGAGAGTTCCATATTTTTCTCTAAGCGATTTTGTCACACAAAAAAAATGAATAATTCAAACTCATTATTTTTGTATGAAATTTTTATTAACTTTTATCAACAGTTGAACTGTTTTTATATAAGGCAAGTAATGATTTTGATTATAACATTATTTACATTATTCATTGATTACAAGAAGTTTCAAACAATGCTAAAATGTAATTAACCCACTTATATTTCAAATGACAGAGACATGAATTTTGGCCAATTCACCCCCTGGTGAAATTTTCCATAAGTATTATACATTAAAATACGTGTAAAATGGTATACTGTATTATAATAATCCCCCCCCAAAAAACCATGAAATTCAAAATTACCACTTTTACAATAGACATAAGCCCCATCCTGACATGATCAGCAATCATGTATTGCCAAGGCTGTAAAATGCTCTGCATATTTTCCCTTAAAATTTTCAATGATACAACAATATGTTTATTTGTGAATTTATTATGGTTTTAGATAATTTTTTTAAAATGATTTACACTATATTTATTAAATATCAACAAATATAAATTATTAATAACTTAGTTTGACTTGAAATACTTTATTTTCAAAAATATAATCTTATATTAGCAGCTAATATAAGTATGGCCTGAAGCAAATTTGGAAAATTGTTATGATGTAAATAATCTACTTATATTTAAGAGGAAGAAAATAATCACAATTTTGCAATAAATATTTAAAAAATTTAAACTTTTAAAACATAATTCATTAGATATTAGAGAAATAAATAATTGTTCATTTAAGCTGGTAAAAATATTCAGAAACAAAGAAGATTTCATTGATTTTATAAACTGAAAATAATCTTTCTAGAAACAATGGCGTATAATGGCTTTGTTTTGATTACAGTGTATTTTTTTTAATATATACAGAAACAAAATTTCAGTATTAAACAAGAATATCTATCAAATGAAGTTAAATTTGTTATTTTTTGATAAGTAATAATCATTTTATCATATATTTTATATTGACATGTGAGACAAAGAAAAATGTCAGAAATAGCGAAATTCGGTAGGGTTAATAATTAAAACTTAAGAATTTTAAAAGGATTTAAAAAATAAAAATATTCATAAGATAGTTCCAGATTTTTTTAGATGTATGTAATAGGTATATATTAGCTATTACATAAAAATTATTGCAGCAAGTAAAAAAAAACATTATTAAAAAAGATTATGTAGTGTGCTTCCCTTCCTAAAAAAATCATGCTTTGTCACTGATATATATTAAGGGAGTAATAAATAATCCACATTATACATACTATAATAATAATAATAATAATAATAATAATAATAATAATAATAATAATAATAATAATAATAATAATAATAATAATAATAATAATAATTTACAAGTCATATTAAAGAAAATAGTTGTAACAAAGTCATTTCTAATTCAGTAGTTAGACAAAAATAATTTGCATGTAGCAAATACCTATCACATAGAGAATCAATTAATTATTGACTCTTAGGTACTAAAATTTTTATTAGATGTGATTTTTTACCCATATAACAATGGAGAAATAACATAGAAATATATTATTCTGGGTTCTATTAATATATTAATTTTGATACAGGGAATGAGTTTCTATTCCAGATTTATTGAAATTATCTGTGAATTGTAATGATATAGACAATTTAATGTTATTATATATTGTCAATGCTATATATTAAATAGCTATATTACTATTAAAATTATTAGAATTTATATCATAATGTACATGAAAATATATATTTGTAATAAAAACAAAATTCCATTGAATACATGATTTATAAAGAAATTTACAATTATCTATATACTGTAGTTGTATTGATAATGGTAATTCTGTATTAGCCTGTTGAGTCTAAGGCATGTAATTCAAAGTAAGGATTGTTACTGAGAGATTTTCTTGACAGAGATTTTTTATACTTTGAAAGACAGAAGACTAACATAATAAACATTATAATATAAAAAGAAAAGTAATTACATTAACAGTTTGATAATAAAAGAAGTTATTTTTAAAATGAAGAACTATAAAAATAATATATAGGTAAAGTATTTTTTGATTTAAACCATAATTCTTTTGTTTGGATTCAAATAAAATAATATACAATTTAAACCAAAAATAAAGAATTTATTTACATTGGATATATAAACTCGTAAACATTTAATATGGAATGTCTTTAGAAACCAAATAAACTTTATTTAAACTTTCCAATTACATTCAACTGTCAAAATACACAGATTTTTTATAAATGTGATGCTATATTTACCATTTAGTTATCTGTTTCAATGTGTATCTTAAATATTTAATTTTAGCAAGCAACTTACACAAAATAGAAAATCTCTTAAAATTACACCATTCAATGGCTATAAAGACAACTTTTTTAAACAAAGCGATAATCCTCAGACGTGCTATTATAAGGTCAAACTTACAAAACCTCAATTTTAATAAATTTGCAAATAAAATTCTTGCATGTCAATGTAATGTATTAATTAGATGGAAAGAAAGTACCCTTCATCTAGCCTCCAATATTATATTAATGAGTGAAAATTGGTCATTAATATTATGTGAAATGTTGATAATTGGTCTAAATCCCCTTTTCGCTTTATTAGTAGATTGTATTGATGTGAAAGGTTGTTATTACAAGTATATTAATATGATTGTAGTAGTCTGCCTAGTAAAGAATTCTTAAAGCATGGTCATTTGAAAATTATTATTTTAATAAATATTGCTGCCTGTATTCAGTGTTATAATTTTAATTATCAACGTTTATTTATGGTATTGGGAAAATTAATAAAATATATTACACTTTTGATACAAAAATCTGCGTATATTAAAATTTAATATTGTTCTAAAAATGATATATTAAATAATGTCTAGGATTCCTAACACTAGATTACAAAAAAGTATATGAAAATAAAATACTAAAAAAAAAAATAGTAAATGTGTATTCTATTTTCTTTTCTTGAAAGAGATATAAAATGTTTTATTTATTTGTTAATCATCAATATTATAGCAGTTTAAATAGCAACAAGAGGTGGGGATGAATTACTCACTCTTTTTTTATACGGGGGAATAATAACATCTTTTCATGGATCACTCTTTTATTCAGCTGGATTATAAATATCTAACCTCCACAAAAAAGCAAGGAACCAATAGAAATTTGAACATGAACATAACTTATTAATTGGTAATTGGGATGTATAATTGCAGATAATTGGGTCTGAGAAATGAAGAAAATCATCATGTAAACAATGTGCAAAATAAAAGAACGTTGACAATAAGGGTAAAAAATGTTTTGATTATTTTATTATGCTTATTTTTTAGTTCTTGTTTTAAAAAAAAAAACATTTTGCTTTAATGATTTACAAATGAATCAAATATTTGATTTCAAAATAATCATAATAATAAAAAAGATTAATACAAATATAAATTTTCATAAATGCATTATATTTAATTATATTAACGTATATTTTAATTATATTAAAGAATTGCTGAAATACCTATTTTATACGTAAATTATATATATACATATATGATGTCTATAAAAAGTGAGGTAGATATACTTCTATAATGAAAACTTAGAAGAAAGAGTTTCACATTGATAGTTCAATATAAAAAGTGATATCAATTTATAAACAATTAATTATTTTATAAAATTTAGTATGCAAATTTATTTGCATTTATTATATAAGAGTACAAATTGTGACATGTAATATGTTACAGAGTGATTATATTTTTAAATCATTAATTTATTATAAATTTTTTATAATAAATTTTACGCCTCTATTGCATTTGCTTACAAGTTTAGATTTGATGCATAAAAGTCCATTAGCTTGTTTACAGCTTTTTTATAATTTGAAAGTTTAGCTTTCTATTGTTAAATTTCTTAATTTAGCACTTTTATCTTAGTAAAACAAAAGACGATCCACAAGCCAGATTTTTGGAAATTATCTTACACCACACATACCTGGTTTAATTAGTGAGAGAACCAAGCACAAGGTTTTAAAAATAAATTCTAAAGAGATGCTGTCAAATTAATTTTACTGGCGTCTTCTTTAAAGTAATAAACTTAAATCTTGAAACTACAATTTGTTAATGACTTTTTGGTTTTGCACTAACAGAGAGATATGATCCAGAAAGTTGGTAATATTTTTAAAATTCTTAAAATATTGGTAAAAAATTACTTAAATAAATGATAACTCTAATATGTATTAATATGTCTGTTAATAAGACTTGCTTATTATATCTCTGAGTTAGAAGAATGATCCCAAAGCCATGTGTAAAATATTATATATTTTTAAAAGTAGTTTAATTAGGTTTTTTATTTGTTGATACTACATGAAATAGTATTGAAAGTCAGAGAAGTTTTTTTTTTTTTACATTTAGTGCAATTCATTTTTCCTGCCATTTGAGATTTAGCATTATACTTTTTAAATATTATTTTTTTAATTTATAATACTAATTTAGTATATACTGTTGAAAGATAGGAATAGGCTTTTGAAAGTAGAATCTATTATTTTTCTAATTATTGCTAAGTAAATAGCATTTGATTATCAATTAGCACTTATGATTTTTTTTTAAAAAATGTACTGCAATTCATGTGAATACTTTGCCTTAATGTACATTAATTTTTTAAGATTTACTATTACAATCTTTGATTATCACTATATAAATTAGCATTTCTGATTTATTTTAAAGGTTTTGTAATTTTTTTAATCTTCAATGTTACCACTTTTTTAATTGTAGTGCCTTAGGCTATTTAATTTTTTGAAACTAAGTGCTTCTACTCAATGTCATACTCATACTCAATGTCATTTATTGCTTGTATGTTCCAGCAGTGTTTTTGGATGTTTAAAATTCAAAATGGCCACTGAGCACATACTATATCAGCACCTAAATTTCTTTCTTTTTTAAACATATACTACAATTATGTTTTGTTATACATCTAAAGATTTTTTAATCATTTCATTGTTTTGATCGATAAAACATTATTTAATTCTTATTACATTTTGAAATGTTCTTTAAAAAAAAATCAAAAGAATTTATGAGATCATATTACCCTGAGATATTCAAATATAATTTCACAAGCCATATTATTAAATTTCTTTTGATATTTGAATCTACATTCAAAAGATAGATTTTAAATTTATTCAATGTTAACTAAATTCCTAATTAATATAAATAAAGAATAATTTAGAATTACACTATCATGTTAAGAATGTATAAGAGATTTTGTAACCATCCTAAACATCTTAGAATAAATCTACTTAAACACCTAAACATAAACTAGGTTATTGTGAAATTAAATTTTATCTTAAAATATTAAAATGATCTTCAAATATGAAATTAACTATAAAGTAAATATGTACAGTGATTTGAAATAAGCAAATCAAATTAACTCAAGTGTGATCCAAAATGACAAATCCATTTATAATTCTTTATTAAGAAAATTACATCATTCTTAGATGTTCAATTAATGCTTAAATGATTGAATAAGATGACACTTATTAATTTAAAAGTCATAAACACTTTTAGCAAATACACTTAAAATAATTATATAATATTTTATAAGTACTTAGACTTCTAATCATTATGTGGAATGATTTCTGTTTGTTAAGTGGAATGATGTGAAAAAACACTTATGAAAAAATTCTCAAATAATAACAACAAATATTTATTTACAGAAAAAAATTCCAATTAATCTATATTGAAGTCCACATATCCAATGTTATCCCAATTTTATTTCTTCAAAATTTAACAGAAGAATCAAAATAAAATTTACATCATATTTTATTAAAAATAATTGGATTAAGCAAAATAATCCAGAATTCTAAAGTAACTTTCTATTGTTCAACTAATCAAAAGCTCTCATTTATCAATTCATTCATATAATGATAATAACATTCATATAAGTAGTGTCTCTTTTATGAATATTCATCATATTCAATAATAATACTATTAACTTACCAATCCATTAAAACATATGTATATTGTCTATTTATGCCTAAAATAAACTTTAAATTTTTTAAATTAAACATTTATCTTATTTTGTTCTGATAATTAACAAAGCTCCAATATAGGACTTGCACATTTACAATGTATTATTCACATTTTAATCCAACCAATAATGTTATAGAGGTAAAGTAGAATTCCTCATTATCTTGATAAGACCACTAAAAGTGCAAAATAAGGCTATGGCAAAATCTTATACTTGCTTTATTAAACATTCTACAAACTACAAACAAAATCCATCTTGAATAATAATAAAGTAAGGCAAAGTGAAATATGATGGCATATCTCATAGGAAATACCTACTTCTGAAGGCTAATAAAGAATCTAGGACTTTGTGACTAATCATAAAAAATAATGATAATGTGCATCAGGAAAAATGCCTCTAAAATAGAGAGGGTCTAAACTTCAATCCCTAAAATATATTCTATAACCATATAAATGCCAGCAAGATGACAAATAATAAAAGAAAAACAAAATGCTACCATCTCTTTTTGAAAAATAAGCTAGAAAAATAATGATGGGATCTAACACTACTATCTTTAAAGATACTGGCAAGTAAAAGAGAGAGAATAACTCCAACATCTCAAACAAAATACAACAGTTAACAAATGTGAAATATGATAAATAACAATAATTAATGCCAAATATGGCACTACTAATATTAGATAAAAAATAAATTATAAAAATATACATCTCTTTATTCAACTTACAGAAAAATAATATACTTTCATAAATAAATTACTCATATTTAAAAAGGTAGACACATACTATTTTTAAAATATGTAAATATGATAAAGTACAATTCTGAGAACTTCAATCTCTAATATTTCAAAATATAGCTTATAACATGAAAATAATATACACATAAATAAAATATAATATGAAAAATCATAATATAAATAAAGTCAACTTAATGTCCTACTTCCTTCTTGAAATATTCTCCATTAAACTTGAATATGAAGAAGAATTCTGTCAGCAATATCTTGTGGACAGAAAACATGTCCATTATATAAGACAATTGAACTAATATAGTAAAATCTATAGTATAATTATGCAATGTTGAACACATTTCTTTGGGATATTTTTAATAAATTTTATATAGTTCTGCTAGCAACTATAAGATAAATCCATGGTCATTCATTAAATGCATTTATGGGTTTAAATTATAATAAATATTCATCATAATGCAGTAATTACATTTTAAGTTCTTGAACTCAGGTTTTAAATTAAACCATAATACAAATTATTCACATTTTAATAGTAATACGAATATTGTATAATAAAATTCTAATAAACAGAATTTACTAACATTGTTAAATATTTGCAAGAGTAAATATTTAATTCCAATCTCATATCTGTAATCTCAGTAGTATCCATAGTAATACACAAAGTGAAAAAATAACTTAAAGTTTTAAACATTATTGCAGGCCTTTATAAATCTTTAAAGTGCAGAAAAAATATTTAAGTTTATTGAACATAATGTCATATTTCTGATAAATTTATATTTCCAAAATTTTATCTATGTGAAGTATTTTAAATTTCACCTTTATTAACATTTTATTGTAGATTGGTTATTATTATTTCTCTTCCTGGAGAGAATAATTTATTTTCTCTTTCAGGGGAAGAAAATGGAAATAGTTATAGTAAGTAAAGTCGTTGTGGTATTTTTCCAATAATAATATATTGTCTTTTATCACAATATAGCACAAATAAAGTATTTTACTGATGCATAAAATTATTATTACATTATCATTATCTTTTGTAGATTTAAGTCATTGTTAAACACCTGACAATATATTTGTTGCATCAATACACAGTTCTCATTTTGAATTTTTAAAGTCTACTTACTCAAGTAAATGAATCAAGATGATTTGACATAAATGAATATTTAAATAAAATACCAAGAAATTATTAATATTTTCTGCAATGTTTCTGCCAGTAAAATAATCAAATATTCTATGACAGCTGTATTTATAGCACAGACATTCGGTTGGACTTTAAAATTGACAATTGTTCTTAAGTCATGATAATGGTAACAACAATAAATTTCAAAGTTTTGTCTTGCATTGATGGTCGAGAGGTCAGCGCGACTGCCTTGCACTTGCAGGCAGTTGCCTGGGTTGCAGGTTTGTGTCCCGGCCGATGCTATGACCCTTAAAAAAACAATAACTTTCAAAGTTTTCCAATACAGTAAACTTTTAAAAATAATATTCTAAACATTCTAACAATAAATATATTACCATTAAGCTGGCAGATATAGATTTCAATTCCTTTTTGTCTATCCAGATAATTGTGTCAAGATAGTTTTAAATTATCCTATCATACTTTAAAAAAATAAATTTAAAGAAAATTACACTTCTTAAAATTTTAAATATGGACTGCTACATATTAAACAATTGAAGTGAAGTGAGACAAGTGTGTGATGATATCTTAGTGATCTCCTGAATGAGTCAGTTGTTTATCTCATGTTTTTACACTATTGGTCATGTGACCATTTTACCAGACTGTTTATTAACTTTTTAGCCCACAACCTCTTCCCTGATTAGTTCAAATCTTTGACCTATTTATCATTAGGGAATATAGTTAATCACAAATTATATAATTAATATTCAATTTTACAATAAATCAATTTTTCTAGACATTTGAAATTAATTAAGGGTGTAAACAAAATTAATCAATTAAGAATTATAACAGGATAAAACAAAATAGTACATAATTAAAATTTACATTGCATTTTTAATAAAGCAAATATTACAAACAATATTTAATACACTTAGGCAAGTGCTTTGGAATATTTTTAATTGTCTTTTATAATATTTTAAAAATAAATAATATTAAATAAGTATAATATTTATTCATTCATTCAATATTCATTTATTCATTACTTTAAAGGTCTACCTTTAATTCCTAGCTTTATTGAACTCTCTTATAATTAATATAGTCTAAAATATTTAACTACATTATTGTATGTTAACATTAAAAGCAATTAAAATATTACAGCTTCACTTTTAAGCATCAACAAATAAAATATAGGGTTTGAACCAGGTTTTTTTAACTTTTAAAATTAATACAACCTTTTTAAACATTTTAACAGTTAAACTAAAACTAAATTAGTATTAGTAACTTAAAATTGCATTGTTTATCATGAACATTACCCACTATTTAAATATTTAAAGATTTTTATCATCTTAAATATTTATTTTAAGTTAAAACTCTTAGTATTTAAGCTGTATAAAATTATTTTACAGCTGTATAACAGATAAAATACTGATATAGCATCTCTTGTATGTAATATTATGACATTATAAAATACTATTAACAATTTATCCACAACAAAATTAAGCAATATAATTTATTTTTTAGGTGTCATGGCACAAAAATTTTATTTAACATTTAGCTTCTGTCAAAGCTAAAGGTTATAATATATATTATATTAGTCACTTTGATCTTCCTTTGATCACTGAGGGTGGCACTAGGTCACTAATTACCTAGAAAATTTAATTTATAGTGATTGAGAGTTCATGATGATGAAAGCTACCAGCTAGACCCAGGGAGAGAAAGAGATCTTTAACCTTGTTCAGACAATTGAAAAAAGAATTCAGAGACAACCATTACCCAAAATAATTGTACACAATTTTAAAATTTCTCCAGCAGATTTATCAGAGAGTGTAGAAGAGTATTGTAATATTGAACACCCTGGTAGATAAGTTTATTTTCTCACCCAAGAATTAAAAAGGATTTACGTCTTCCTGCTAGCAATTTATATAAACAAATTCCAGTTTTTCTTTATTTAGATATTTCAAAAGAGAATGATTTTGTACGGAAGTCAATGAACAGTGTAGGCAAGATTTCCTTAGCCTGAAAAACAAACATTGGGACTTAAGAATGTCAAATGCCTGCAAACAATCCTCCAGGAAAAGATCACATCAAGAACCCTATAGCCGATATGGACAATAGAACAGGAAAAAATTATAATTTTATATAAAAAAAAAACAAAACAGAACAACACACTCTATATATCACTAGTCAAAATATTATGGTCCACAGGAAATACAAACCAAGCTTATCTAAATTAATTCTAATGAAAAAGGGACAGGTGAGTTAAAGTTTGTAATATAAAAAGAGAAAACACTAAGCATATAAAATATAAACTTGCAATACCCTCTTGGATAAATAAACTTAAAATATGAAGTTGTAAAACTAAGACTTCAATACATATAATAATAAGAAAAATGCATAATAAAATAATTAGTGATATTTAAAGAAGTTTCATAATATATTATAGAGACAATTTTCCTTTTAGATTAAGCTGAGACTTTAACATAGAGATTTAAATAAGAAATTTAAGTCCTGGTTATAATATGGAAATGTTCATTTACCTTGAGGCATAATGTCCTGTCTGACTGATTTCTTCCAGTGGGATAGGCAAAGTTGAAGTTTGCATAGAGTTCATTTTGATGGTTTTGAGTTCTATTTCTTTGGTCAAGAATATAAAGGCAATACTTAAGATTAACTCTGGACTAGGTTCTTACATCGTGTTCATGCTGTTATAGCTATGGAGCTCCGGGATTCATCTTTGGATTGCTTTAGCAATGCATTTTGTTAAGATTTTTATGGCATATATTTTTGTCATGGCAAATGGATGGTCACTATTAGCAGTCTGCAGAAATCCAACTTTGATGATCCACATTGAGCAATTAGCAAATATGAACATTAGAATCGCTCTGAATAAGAAATCTCTGAATCAGAAATGCAATATGAAGCCAAATAATAATAAGAACAGAATAATTCCCAATAAAAAGACAATAATAAATCAGTCAAAAACCTAAGGCTATTTACGTGAATTGTTATCTCCCACCTAATCTTTAATTAAAAGGTTTTGACCAGGGTAAATCTTTATGCCCCACTTAATCTTAATTAAAAAACATCTGACCAGGTATCTTATTTTATTCAAAATTAATTAAAATAAAAAATAAATGAGAAAATAACTCTCCGCTTTTAAATGTAGATGAAATTAACAAAATAAAAAAATTTGCTTGCTTTTAATTATTAGAATGGAAAAAAAAAAAACCAAGAGTCAAAAACAAATTGTTTTAAACTAAAATTTATTGAAAAAGTAAAAGTCATAGAATTTTAAAATATAAATGAGTATATGCTTTATTGCACATATTCTTAATACATAAAAAAATAATATAGAAAACTTTTACATACAGTTTTTTTTAAAAAACTTTATAAATATAAATGTTAGCTTTAATTTTGTGATGGTTGCCTTTGAAGTAGATAAAGCATCCAGTTCAATTGTCACATCATGCCGCAAAAATAAAATAAAAGTAAAAGAATTTCTTTATTTTTTTCTCTTAAAATTTTTTTTAAACATTTAACCCCCCCCCCCTTTAGAACATTTGTCCTGCATTCTGTCTAGTGAGCTACCACTACTACTTTAACTTCTAAAAAAACATTTTATTCTCTTTACTTAACTTTATCTCCATTCTTATAATCATGTAAACAATTTTTAACCCCCCCCCACATTTACAGCACTCCTTTAACTTTTTTGTGTGAATCTGTCCTATTTGTCTACTTTAATATTGTTGTTGCTATCTTCTCCAGAAACTTCCAATTTCCAGGAATTAATAGCTTTAGATATTTCACTCATTGAATGGTTATGAATATTTCTTTTAAAACAAGAAGCAGCATCTCCAATCATTTCTGTGATGTATACTTGAAGACCCTTTTGCTGAGAAAAACTCAACATTTTAATGAAAAGAAGCCATCTTCTCTAGCCTTTTTGAATGTTTTAAATAAGATTGCTCTATAAGTAGCTTCTGTTTCTGCTTCAAAATCATATTTGCTAAACTTTCTTCTAACCCTTTTCTTTGTTCTAAATTCATGTTCAAAATGAACAGTTATTTTAGTCAATTTATTTTTAATCCCTTGTGGAAAATCATTTACATTATTTTTTGTCTTTAACTTATACCTTTCTTCTATATTTTGATCTACATGCTCTAACTTCCCCCCTACATTATTTATCTCTATCCACTCTTTGCTCACTTTTTATTTTTATTTCCATCTCAACTTTCTTTTCTACTTCCTGACTTTCTATATATTTTTCTATGATTTCTATGACTTCCTGACTATTCTCAACTCTTTCCATTATTTCTTGTCTCATTCCTTTCATTTTCTTTATCATTTCATCTTTAAAGTCCTTCATCATTGCTGTATTTTCTTCCATCATTTCCTGCTGACTTTGTTTCATTTCTTGTAACACTTATTTTCTTTCTCTATTGTCTATCATTATATCTTGCTGACTTTGTTTTATGTCCATTATAATTTTCATCATCATCTTCACCATCATCCATGTCTCACTTTCTTGCTTTCTTCTAACAGTACCCCCTATAAATTTCTTCCTTGACTTCCATTTTCAAAATACGATTAACTCTGATATATGTAACTTTTATTGGCAATTTTAAAATTTTTCACTTTAAAATATATAACTACTTAATATTTATTTAACGCTTTCCTATATTCAAAAAGCTTTTTTTTTTTAATTATAGAAATTCAAAGGAAAAAATGCTATTTAACTGTTTATTTAATTATTCATCTGAAAAAGAGGAACTTCCTACTACAAACTGCTCTAACAATACAAACCACAATTAGCACGAATTGATCCCTAATATTAAATCTTGTCTTACTACCTTAAATCATTCCTCGACAGTCTGAACAAAATCTCATGTGTGACTGAACTAAGTTCAGATTTACCATATATTAATCACTTTAGACATATAAAATCACTAAAGCCTTAAGAGCAATGACAATAATTGCAAGGAAATCAAGTCATACATCATGTGACTTCATTTAATAAGCTTGTATTATAAATGTTATATAGTGAGTATGCCAATAGGTCTTAACAAGCTTTTCAGAACATCCCTATCCCCAGACCAGTTCTATCTCTGGAAAGTATTAGATCTGGAAATAGGGATGTTCTGAAAAGCTTAGTAAGAACTATCAGCATGTTCATCATATAACATTCGTAATACAAGCTTACTAAATTAAGTTACATGATATATGATTTGATTTCCTTGCAAGACATATATATTATAATTTGGACAAGCACTCTTTGATATTGATAGTCTTTAACCAAACCAATAAATGATTACTAATAACTTTTTAGTGGGTCAATATTTATTATATATTTTTTAATATTAGATATAGAGTATATTATTTATTTTTAACAATAAAAGATGCCTTTTATTACTTATACAGCCTCATTCTTGCCATGCAATGATTATTTCCTTCTTAGTATTCATAGGCTTCAGTAGAAGAGAATTTAAAAATTATTTAATGATGGTGAATATCATTTTTTATTATGTCTTTAAAAATGTGGTTAAATATAATTTTTATATGCTGAAGTCAAAAATTAAAATGATTTATTCATTCTAATAAATGTAAGTATTAAACCTTTTTTTAAAATTAATAGTAAAAGCCTCTTTGGACTTTTTTGTGTTTACCTAGCAAAATATCTATCTATCTATCTATCTATCTATCTATCTATCTATCTATCTATCTATCTATCTATCTATCTATCTATCTATCTATCTATCTATCTATCTATCTATCTATCTATCTATCTATCTATCTATCTATCTATCTATCTATCTATCTATCTATCTATCTATCTATCTATCTATCTATCTATCTATCTATCTATTTATCTATCTATCTATCTATCTATCTATCTATCTATCTATCTATCTATCTATCTATCTATCTATATATCTATCTATCTATCTATCTATCTATCTATCTATCTATCTCCTATCTATCTATCTATCTATCTATCTATCTATCTATCTATCTATCTATCTATCTATCTATCTTTATCTAAACATCTGTCTATCTTTCTTTGTATTTATCTATCTACCCATCTATTTACCATCTGTCTATCTATTCATATATATATATATATATATTGATCTTTTTATATATTTATCAATCTTATCTAATTATCTATCTACATATTTAATTATCAAAATTTCTATATTTCTATTAATTTATCTACATATCTGTCTTTGTAGTTGTATGTCTGTCTATTATTTATCCATTTATCTATCCATCTCTATATTTTTATTTATGAAGCTATTGATATACCTATTTTTATATGTTTATGTATCTATTTATCTATATGTATTTTTGTATGTCATATTATATATCCATATATCTGGCTATCTATTTATCTAACTACCAAAACCATCTATCTATTTATCTATCTCTTCATCTACTCCCAAATATTTTTGAATTATGTATATATCTATCAATCTCCTTAACGAATTACCTTCCGGCTTTTTACGCTACCTACTTATCTAATGTACACCTCACACACACATATATATATATATATTCTTGTCCATATACACACTTATCTATCAGATAAGCTTCATTGTTGGATAATTTTTCGTTTCAGTTTACTTCTGCTACTCATCTGGACATCATTCTATCCGTCTATCTGTTTCTCTATCTTTTTATTTTGTCTATCTATTTTTTTCTATCAATCTATTTATGAATATAATTAAAAATTACATGAATGCTATGTTTTTTGATTGGATATTATTATAAATTAAATTCGTTATTTCTCTTATTATTTTAATTTACTTTCCAATAGTTTGCAAATTCTAAACAGGAAAATTAAATTAAATTAATGATTATGATATTATATAATAGCTATTTAACATGGCGTCTTGAAAACATTGCTTGTAGAGTAGGCTTTTAAATTTTTTATAATTACATCTGAAATATATAATACGTATTTTACATTTGCAAGTTGCTATTGTATCAAATTTGCGCAGCTATTAAAGTTCATTAACAGATGTGATTTTGCTTATATAATTGAAATGAATCCGTTTTTGATTTTTCTTTATTCCCAGCTTTAATAATATAAAAGAAAAACATATACAACGGTTAGTTAGAGAATATTGATCGTTTGTAATAATAAATCAATACGAAAGAAACTTTATCTGATAATCACATTAAGAAAATAAAACTATAGTAACCTTTTAGTATAACAGAGAAGGAAATGAAGTTTAGAAAAAAAAACAAATCTTTAAAATAAATTCGTTTTGAATACTGCAATCTATTATTCTTATTGTGTGTGTTTATCTATCCTTCTTATAGCTAGATCTTCAACAGTGGCGAATAAGGTTTGAACTTGAATCCGACAAATCATATAGAAATTGTACCACTCAAGTCTAAATTTTATAGTCAGGCATAGATCATAACCATGCTAAATAGCCATGTAATTATAGAATGGTAAATAGGTATAGATAAATTATTAGTTGCAAGGGGGTAAACAATAAACCTTTCTTAAATCTTTCTCTTTGATCATCTTTTACATAGACTTTATCATACCTTTGACTACCTAAATGTCAATATATTTTTATGAACACATGATAACATTAATTACATTAGAACAGGATAAAAGTATATAAAAATATAAAACCAAATTATAAGTTACTAAATAGAAAATTCAATACATTTTTAAGTTAATTTACAAAAAAAAAAAGGTCATGCCGGCATAATTTTTTAATCGAAATACTACAATAATTTAACTTTTTTTGCTATTTCTTTTTTCATAAGTTCAGCTAAAAATATGTAAACACATTTTTGTGCAAAAATTCACATACTTAAAAATAAGCTTTCTACTTGCTTTCATATTTCCAGTGGTAAAAAAAATGTTCCATCTTCTCCAGAAGCTTAAATTCTCTATTATCTAATAAGAGAAAGCTGTTACAAACCATTGAATCTTAACATTTAGTTAATTAAATTTATATTTGCTATATATTTTAATGTATGGTTGAAACAAAGAGGTTCAATAGCTTCTAAAGAGTTTGAATAAATTCTCAGCAAAACGGTCGTGAATTGAGTAAAATTGTTGTGATCAGCTTATCACTTTAAAGCTTGAATATTTACTCCACATCAATACCATGTAATGCAATCTTGATTAGCTAGTGATGACCAGATATATATAGAATATCCCAAGAAATAAGAATTTTATATGTATTTAATAACAATTGTTTAATCAAGCTATACTAGATAGTCTTTTAGTGGGGAACTACATTTATCCTATTATTTTCTTTGAGTGTTTAATGATATGTTGTTTTTGTTAATAGATTATCATTTTAAATTTATTCTGGATATAAATTTGATGGTAGAAAATAATATTACATTTCAACATTACTTTTGTTAATCATAGACTAATTGGATTGGTTAATTACTAAATTAATTTATTTATTCCATTGCATATACTATAACTATAAAAATATTTAAGCAAACTGACATCTAATTATATGCTTTTTACTATTCCAATCTCTGTGGTCAAGTTGCAATCTTTAGGGTCTACATAAATATATTGAAAAATTAATAAAGGTAGGATTTCATCTTTATTGTTAAAAGGTGGTTGCCTTGACAAAAGTTTGAAATTGTTGATTGTTAATAGTATTGCAATTGTCTAAGAGTTGACTTGCTTTTAAGGATTTTTACTATTAGTATTTTTCTTAATTAAAATCCCCCCCCCTGACAGTTTAAATACTAAATGATAATAATAATAATAATAATAATAATAATAATAATAATAATAATAATAATAATAATAATAATAATAATAATAATAATAATAATAATAATAATAATAATAATAATAATAATAATAATAGAAATTAGATGACAAGTTGTTCTAGAGCTTATATAATAATAGATAAACATCAAAATTATCAATACAATAATGTCATTTATTTAGCCAAAGTGAAACAATTTACATTTCCTCAACTAACAATTGATTCAGATAGTTTTGGTTTCTGAGAATAAGGATCTACACTGTGATATATCATACATCTTCCAGGAATATTAAGCAATAATTTAACATATTCTTTTATTTCTAAAATGTTGATACTTTGTAATACCCTCCCCCCCCCACTAGCATCACAAAATTTTAAAGAGATATCACAAATTTCAATATCCATAATTTAAGATTTTTAAAATGTTTCCAGATGTGTAAATATATAATCTAATAAATTTAAAACTCTGTAAATAAACATCAGCTATTAAATATGTAGCACTGAAAATGTACAATAATGTTTATAATGCAATAAACTACAAATGCGTTTATCATGGAAATAATTTGACAAGCCATTCTTAATAAATTTGAAAATAATGTTTTCTTTTTGAAGTTATTTTACCATTCCAATAAGAAAGGGATCATTTTTATTTATCTTCTATGTTGTTATATGAATACCATCTCAATTATTGATATTCAAAGAGATAAAACATTGTATTAGTGGCTATATACAATTTTACATCTTGAAACTGACGGTTTGAACAAAATTTTACTGAAGCATACTGCTAACATAAAGTTTCACTTGTGGATCAATTTACAATTGAAATAATTTAATGAATGTTAATATAAATCTAATCATTTTGATCTGAATGGAGAATTGGTTTTGATAAAAAAAAACGCTTTGGAGGCTTTATTTGTAAGTTTATTAAAGAAAACTTTAGAAAGTCTTATCTAAAATAAAGGATTTGAACACAGACTTTCAACTCCTTTCATCCATTCACTTACCTCATATAGCTGATACACATGACCACACATATGTGAAAGGTATAAATGATCTCCAATATATGTATTTTGGTGCTAAACCTGCAATCATCAGTTGATCCAGATCAACATCGCACACGTATATACAATCAGGTATCAGTTTATATTATAATAGCAAATCTTCAAGCTGTAATGGATAAGCTTCAATCTTCTCCACCCTCCAACTTTTCAGACATCCATATAATTTCAAATCCAAGACTGAAACCATCAAAGCCCTAATAAATGCCAATATTATTATCATACCCATGTTGACTTTAAATCACTCAGATCTCTCACACATAAGATCTTAATATGTCCATTTAAATACACAGAAGAGCGATGGGCAGAATACAGGCCAAATATGTAGTATTTAAATGCATATATATATATATATATATATATTATGAATGCTAAACATGTAATAAGAGGGGCTTGAACTCAGAGTTTCAAGATCTCTACAGCCATCCACTTTATCCTGTACAACTAAAACATATGAACACATATATGTGGAAAAGATAAAAGATCAATATATTATTTTGTGCTGAACCAGCATTCATCAGTTGGTCCAGATCATATAATGAACAATCGGTTTATATTAAGATACCAAATCTTTACACTTTAATGGACAGGCTTCAATATATTTTACCCTCCATCTCTTCAGCCATCTACACCATTGAAAATCTGATGATGACATGGTATGATATGGATGGCTAAAGAGTTGGATACCAAAGTAGATTGAGGTCTGTCCATTAAAATGTAAAGATTTGCTATCTTAATATAACAAAGCCCTGATTATATATATATATATATATATGTGTGTGTGTGTGTGTGTGAGGGGATGATGATTTGGACCAAATGATGAGTGCTGGACCAACTTTAAAAAAAACAAATATTGAAGATCATTTATCTTTTTCACATGTGTGTGGTCATGTGTATTGGTTGCATGAGATAGAATGGATGGCTGAAGGAAGCTTGAAAATCTGTGTTTACATTACCTATATTATATGTAGACTCCAGGTATATATATATGAAATACAATCACAATTCATATACTTGGAGATTGAATATAATATAGAAGATTTGAATACAGACTTTCAAGATCCCTTCAGCTATCCGCTCTATCTCATATAAACAATACCCAATGGCCACAAACATGTGAAAAAGATAAATGATCTCCAAAAAAAGATAAAGGATCTTCCATATATTCGAATGAAAAAGGTGCTATACATGAGGGGTCAGATTGACTTAAGGTCAACATGCATAATGCAATAATATCAGCATCAACAAGAGATTTAGGTATTCATCATCTGATTTTTAATGGTATGGATGGCTGAAAAGTTGGAGGATAGAGTAGATTGAAGCGTGTCCATTAATGTTTAAAAAATTTTAATCTTAGTATAAGCACAGATTACATATATGTGTGGGAGATGATGTTCTGGGCCAACTTATGAGTGATGGTTCAGCACAAAATATATATATAGATCATTTACTTTTTTCATATGTGTCTGGTCATGTGTATTGGCTTTCTGAGATAGAGGGAATAGCTAAATGGAGCTTGAAAGTCTGTTCAAATCCCATATATATATATATATATATTGTAAAAGGATGGTTATCAAACTCTGTTTCAAAGAAGGGAGTTTCATATCCATGCGTATGCATATAGCTTTATTATTAATTGTCCATATTTTATATTTGTTGTTTTTTTATGTTTTCTTTAAATAAGTAATTAAAGAGTTAAAACGGACATGAAGGGGGGAGGGAGGTTTGTGCTCATTTATTTCGTTGAAGCATGTGTGTGTGTATATTGTTATATAGACAAATGAATAGAAGGAACCAATTAAAAGAAACATATTTACATGATGAAATTAGCTATATTTCATTTTTAATAAAATACAAAATATATATTTTTAATAGTAATAATAACAAGTCAGATGTCACATGACTTATATATAGCTTGCACTTACAAATATGTAAAATTAAGAGCGTGCTAATAGCTCTAAACAAGCTTTTTTTTTTTATTTATTTATGATAAATGCTACTACAAGAGAAGACATTCAAATCATTTTTATCTTGGATTGTCCCCATCCCCAGACCGGTTTTGACCTATGGGTCTCTTCAGTGAGGAGTTGGGACATTAGATTAAAAAAAAAACAACTCAAGCAAAGCATTTATCTAAAAGTTAATTGTTAGAAGAAGATCTGAAACTTTTAGACATCTACATGTCTTTAAAGTCAGCTCTCCAACTGAAAAAATCATATGGGCCTGAACTTAATTCAGATACTCCATATATTAGTAGGCTTAGCCATTTAATTTAGCCAAAGCCACAACAGCAAAATAATAATAGTAATAATAACAAGTCAGATGTCACATGACTTATATATAGCTTGCACTTACAAATATGTAAAATTAAGAGCATGCTAATAGCTCTAAACAAGCTTTTTTTTTTTTATTTATTTATGATAAATGCTACTACAAGAGAAGACTTTGGCTAAATTAAATGGCTAAGCCTACTAATATATGGAGTATCTGAATTAAGTTCAGGCCCATATGATTTTTTCAGTTGGAGAGCTGACTTTAAAGACATGTAGATGTCTAAAAGTTTCAGATCTTCTTCTAACAATTAACTTTTAGATAAATGCTTTGCTTGAGTTGGTTTTTTTAAATCTAATGTCCCAACTCCTCACTGAAGAGACCCATAGGTCGAAACCGGTCTGGGGATGGGGACAATCCAAGATAAAAATGATTTGAATGTCTTCTCTTGTAGTAGCATTTATCATAAATAAATAAATAAATAAAAAAAAAGCTTGTTTAGAGCTATTAGCACACTCTTAATTTTACATATATTTTTAATGAAAATAAAAGAAGAGAGAAAGAAAGAACTATCTGTGGAATGCCTGTTAACGAAGGCATTATTTTAAGTTATTTTCAAAAAAAATAACTTAAAGGTGTAGAATTTTAGATAAGTGTTGCCATTACCGCAATAAAGAATTATATTGAGACCTTGCATATGTTCAAGCAACTATATAGCTATGAGTGAAAAATTAGATTTTGTTACAATTTATATATATATAAAGCTGCTAATACTTCCAGTACTTAAAATATAACATTTGAGATGAAATCCGTAATACCACACATTGTAACTAAATTAATTTAAACATATTTAGATACAATGGTGCAGATTGATTTAAATATTCATTCTTTCCATCAAAATATTTTAGTCAAATTTCTCTTTCTCTCTCTTTTCTATATATATATAATATGTAAAAAAAAACAGCTGACTTTGATGGTCGAGTGGTCAGTTGTCCTGGGATCGCTTTCTGCGATGTTTTGACACATGAAAAAAAAAAAAAAAAAACATAAATAATGCACTTGAGGCCTTTGAATTTTTATGGACTCAAATACTTTTATGAAATAAGGCAACATGTTTGTTAGTAGGTTTATTTTGCTACTTTTCTACTTTTTAGTCAGCTCTTTAAAAATATATGTCATTTTTAAAAAAAAAATATTTTTTTTACATCTTTTTTTTACTTTTTAGTTATATTTACATATAATTTAAAAAAATAGTTAAAACTACCCAAAAAACTAAGACATGAAACTAAAAAATACTACTCCTAAAAAACAAATTCTAATTTAAATATCGTGTGATCAACTACTATATAAAAATATTTATGTATTGTTTTTTTAATTAAATATGAGTTAAATGAAAATTAACAAAATTTTATTCTACAAATGTAATATTTCTGTTGATTTAGTTGTTAAGAAGTTTTTTTGAGAAAGAGTAAGGATGTAGTTTGAGTTCTATCTAAATGGGGAATGAAATTTTTCTAATTAAAAATTTAAAAAAGATGGACATACTGGCAGAAAGATAAACAGAGGAAGTTAATTTAAAAGCATTTAATGAATTGAATATGGCAATAAATGGCTGTTTTATTTTTGATAAATTTATTTATGTGTTTTAAATATTTATAGTATGGTGGGGGTTTTAATTTCGAATAGTGTGTGTGTATATATATATTGTAATGTAAGTTTAATCTTTCTAAATTGCAATAATAAAAAGAATTTAAAATTTTTATTGGCTTATCATAAAGGTAATTTATTATTTAAGTTTTTTTTCATATGTGACCGGGAAACGAGCCCGGGCCAGCGGCTTGGAAGGCAGCTATGCTAACCACTAGGCCACCAACACTTGTCTATTATTATTTAAGTTTTACAGTTTATAAGACTACCTTTACAGTTCCAATATGTCATCTCAAATTTGTAACTTTGAAATTTTGTAGCAAATTTTAGAGATAGCTGAAAAATAATATGTAGTTGAATTTTAATGTAAGCATGCAGATTACGTTTAAAGTGGACAACACATTTTAAAAAAATACAATAATTTTGACGTGAATAAATCATAATAAGATTTATAAAACAATAATTAATTTTAGTTTATATTTAATATTATAACGATTTACACTAACAACATAACTTTACTATAATGTTGTCTGTATATGGATGAGTGTGTACATATTCTTTGTATGTTTATGTTATCTATTTTTGTATATTTATAAAAGTACCATTATGAAAGTTTTAACATAAATTCATTTTAATTTTAAATGGAATAATATTTATTATAATGCTGAATAAATGAATAGAGAAATAAATAAAATGAATTAATTTAATATTTGTAACTTAAATGTTTTATTGAAATATGACGAATTTTTTTTTTTTAGTCTAATATTTTTAAAATATTATTGGTAGTTTTTAAAATAATTTTATTGTTATGAATGCTGCATTATTTTTCAAGGGCTTTATTCTTATATGCAAATATATGTGTGTGTGTGTGTGTGCATTTAAGCCATGGAAATTTTGACATTAAAGATATTAGAATTTAATAGATTTCAATGGGATTTTATTATTTTTTGACGTCATCTATTATGTGATTAAAAATCTATGAATAGAGGTGTAGTAGTTAAATCATTCTTTTTTACCTGTTATTTGTCTGCTGGTGTAACCCTCAAAACTACTTTTACATAAAGAAAAACCATGATAAATTATTATTTTATTATGCATTATTAGAAAAGATGTTACCAGACATTTGCCCTGAACAAAAAGCCCCTTTGTAAAACAATGTGATAAATAAAACACAATTAAATGGAATTGGATTTTTTTTTTCTTTTCAGAATCGCAAGTATATAACAAGCCTGTGTTTCAGTTAAAAGTATATAAGTAAATTTTTGTGGATGATCTATTACATAAACATCTGTATATTGGATATATTATTTTTTAAGAAAAAAATCCAATTAATGGATTTGTTTTTTTCATATGTTAAAATGCGTTGACCGAGACGCTGCTTGGAAGGCAGCTATGCTAACCATTAAGCCACCAACGCTTAACCAATTAATGAAAATTAAAATGTTTTCTTTTAAAAACACCAATAAAAAAAACATTCTATACTAAATATATCTGCGGAATGAATAAAAACAACGTATTCAAATATTCCTTATTTTACCAAGTACTGCACTAATGGGTTTATTTTTAAAATGGCAATTATCACTTCATTTTGTTCTATTAAAAGATAAGTCATTACATCATCCTTTGGGATTATTACAAACAGAATTACTTAGGATTTTTTTTTTTTGCTTTATTATAAAATTTTCAGATAAATAAAGGAATCTAAAAAGATAAGCTATTATATCATCCTTTGGGAGTTTCTCAAACATAAAACCAAAGTATTAAATAATTTCAATGCATTATTATAGAATAGTCAGCTAATAAATGCATATAATGCTTGTTTTTATGAAACTTAAAGACTTTTAAAGAACTTTAGTTATTAGATTCTTTTGTTTTATCATTTATTATTATTCATTTGTTGTTATCAATATAATAAAGTTTTCATGACAGAAAGATAAGAAATCAATCTGGTCATGCTGGTAGTTAATATTTAAATTTTATAATTATATTTAAGTTTGATATATTTTATGTTAATGTGTATTTGTATTGGAGCAAGATTGTTCCTTAAATGTTATAAATAAGATTAATAAATGAGTGTACCAATTTTATATGTATTGTTATATTTATTGATCGTTATAATTCTGAATCTCTGTATTGTGTTAAACCGTTATCAAATACTTCAATGATACAAAATAACAAGTTTAGCTTCTTACTATTGCTCAATATTATTTTAAAATATTGAAGTAATGTGAGGTACATCTACGTTTTATAATCATATGTATAGTATACTTGAAGTTTATGAAATATCTTGGAGTTATTTTTAATCTTCATGGTGATGAGTTTTTTGATATAATGCTATATCCATTATATCACTATTTAGAAGATGAATAAGCTTCTTTCAAATTACAATGTAAAGTATTATTTAGATTTCATATTGTTATCATGCAGAGAGAAATCTTCTGGTGACATATCTTGGCCTGTAATAGACACATATTTTATAATGCCACGTTTTTGTACAGTTTGCATGTATAGGATAAACATTTTATTATTTTTGCAATAAAATAATTAGTGTTTTGCATGAAAAAATTGTACATTTGAAAGACTAACAGTGAATTAATAGATAAAAATCACATGAACCATTTTATATTAGTTGCTTAATAATGATATTACTTCAAAGCTTATTTTAATGTTATAGTAAAAAAAACAACCTTCTTTAATGAATGGATCATCTAATGACATGTGAAGATACACTTACATATGTTATTAATCTGATCAAATTTGAATATTAAAATTTATTGAATCCCAAATCTTAAAAATCTCTGACATATTTTTATGGATAACTTATTATTGTTATAACTTCCAATTTTGTAAATAAATTTATTTTATATTTATTAAATTATTTGACTTTCATTTGTCTGAAGGTTTGTAATGATGGTATATTATAAGATGTGATATGTTGGACTATTTCCATCATTTATGAGTGAATGTTGAATGTATAAAAAATTTTAAACTTTATTTAAACTTTCCAAATACAAACAACTTATTACTAACAAGTTGTTTGTATTTTGAAAGTTTAAATAAAGTTTAAAATTTTCTATTCATTCAACATTCACTCATAAATGACATTTTCATTCTCTTCATGTAATTGTAATACTTTGTTACATGACATTATTATATTACCACTATTTGTAGCTATACTAATTTATTGAAGTAACATCATTGATATTAATTGCTACTTTTAGGATTTATATGTAAACATGAAGCTTTAGTAGTTATGACAAGTTGTAATTTGAGTTACAGTAAAATTCTCTTGGTTATCCAACTGAATCATTTATAAGGTTGATAATTAAATAATAAAATTCTAAGAATCTTATTTATTATGCTTAAATATTTTAAATCATATGATATCATTAGATTTGATTTACATACATTGTATATGTTTGGATAATCTGCTGATCATATAAACATAGTAGATTTCTTATTAATTTCCATACCATACAGTTTGTGTATATATTATAATTATGAGAAACTCTTAATACACATTTGTATTACTAGAGATGTTTAAAGCCTATACATTAAATGATTTATTTACTACCGACCTTTAAAGTAGATATAACTATATTTTACAGTAATAGAATTAATATTAGCTTATTGATAATGATAAGATTTTAGTTAATTACTATTTAGTTATTTTTGATTGAAATATTTACTTTGTAGATTATCATTTTCATACCATTATATTAGAAGAGACTTGAAGTCACACTTTTAGGTTCTGTACACCTATGGATTCCATCTTATACAACTTATGTACATGACCACATACATGTGAAAAGGTAAATGATCTCCAATATATGTTCTTTATGCTGAGCCAGCACTCATCAATTGGTCAAGATTACCATCTCACACCCATATATTAGATACAAATCTTTAAACTTTAATGGACAAGCTTTAATCTTCTTTACTCTCCAACTCTTCATCCATCCAGATTGAAGCTTGTCCATTAAAGTTTAAAGATTTTTCATCTTAATATAAACTGAACACTTATCATATATGTGTGTGGGAGATGGTCACCTGGACCAACTGATGAGTTCTGGTACAGCATGAAAAACATATATTGGAGATCTTTTTCACATGTATATGATCATATGTATAAGATGAAGTCCCTAGGTATGAAGAGCTTGAAATCTGAATTCAAGTCTCTTTTAATTGCATTGTTTAGTATAGATAATATATTTATATTTGAATATTTTATATATATTATAAGGAACTTAAACTCAGACTTTCAAACTCCTTACAACTATCCAATTCATCTTACACAACCATTACACATGACCACATCCATATGAATTGGTTGTATAAGATGGATTGAATAGCTGTAGGGAGTTTGAACATCTGAGTTTAAATCCCTTATAATTGCATTAAGTTTAATACAAAAAATATACATATATATATATATATTATTATTATTAAAAGCCAGTCAACCTTAGATAATTATCATATTTATACCAATTAACAATCTGTTGTCAAGACACATCTCCTTTTAATAATAAAAGTGGATATATTGTACCCTTTATTTATATATGGTACAAATATATTGGCATTTGGTAAAAGCTAAGAAAAAGTAAATTTAGCGATCTTATTAAAAAGACACAACTAATTTTTTATTTAGTTTGTATAATTTATTTTTTTAAAACGTACAATGAAAGTTAAATTTTTTGTCCATATATTTTTTATCTAATTAAAAATAAAAGTAAAAATTGAAAAGTACAAAAGACACACAAATTACTAATCCAGATAAGTGAAAAGAAAAACTTTTTAGCTAATTAAAGATGGGAGAATTATTCTAAAAAAATAAAGACATTGTAACTGAAAAATATAAAGGAATGCACAAGATTATTACTGTGTATTTTTGACAAAAACAAAATGAATGCCCAGAAGTCTGAAAACTGGATCTCGAGTATAAAAAGGAAGAGACCATTTTGATCAGCATCTTGTCTTATCTGTTTTTTATTTGGTTGGTCCTGGATAACAAAAATATATCCAAGACCACTCTATGCTGAAATAATTCTGCATGTTGGAATGGATCGAGGCTTTTGCTGGCATCGTTCCTGAAAACAGACACCAGAAAAGCTTTCATGACTAACCATTGGGATAGACCAAGATCAACTTGTAACTGATGGCCAAGCTCATTTTCCCACAAAAAAACTATGCATAGTAATCTCCAATCTGCATGAACTCGCTAAATTTAATGGTAAGTTAAGATTAACTATTCCCAATTGTGACTAAATTGTTGGCAAACCATTCTTAAAAATAAGCTTATAATAGAATCCTGATAGAGACATTAAATTTATTATTCAAGAAACTTTTGTTTAACTAAGAAATCTAAGTGGAATATAAACTGTTTGATTAATTAAATTATGCTTTCCAATTAATTAGAAATTTATCTTTAAACATTTAAATTTATTAGAATAAACTATTTATTTCTAATACCAACTTTTCATTGTACATTATTGATGGTTATTATTAAATTTATTAATTTTAGTTTATTAAGATTTGAAAGTAGAATTTACCTTTGCCAATATTTGTTTACTAAGCTCCAGAAATAATAATATCTAGAAAATAACCTTAGCTACGGTAAAATATGACCCAGTTTCTTTTTAAATCATTTTCCTTTTTAATTTTCGAGATGTGATGTGACAGATTTTAGCGGATTCATACATGAATTCTGGCACCCTTATAAATAAAAATAAAAAGCTGAGTCCACCGTTAACGTAAGTGAAAATAATTGGTAGTCCAGTTAGAAATAAAAAGCTGAGTCCGCCGTTAACATAAGTGAAAATAATTGGTAGGTCAGTTAATCAGGAAATATAGCTATGATGTTTAGAAATATGAACAAAATAGTTGTATTTTTCTGTATTCATAGCTTGATTAACTTTCACTAAATTTACAGTGAGTAAAAGAACGCCTAACAGTTCTACCAAAATGTGGAAAACATTACAATATATATATATATATATTGTAACGTTTATTTATATACGTTGCAAATATATTGGCATTTGGTAAAAGCTAAAAAATAAAAGTAAATTTAGATTTTTTTTTGACTAATTTTTTTAAAAAAAAATAATGTACAATGAAAGCTAAATTTTTCTTTCGTATTTTTTTTTACTTAACTGGAAATAAAAGTAGAATTAGAGAGAACAAAAGAATTCCAAAAGCAAGTAAAAAGATAAGCTAAAAGAAAAATATTTTAGCTAATTAAACATGGCCAAAAAACTTGATAAAACAAATGAGAACTTAGTAATTGAAAAATGATAAAGACTGTATAAGATTATAAACACAAAACGCCATGATATTAGCATGCACAGAAGTCCGACAACTGGACCTCTAGTATAAAAAGGAGGGATTCGGTTGGAGGAACATCTTGGTTTAGCTGATATTCTTTTGGTTGGTTTTGGATTAAAGAATCCAGACCACTCTACGATGAAAAAGTTATTCATACGAGAGTAGACCAGAGCTTTAGCTGACATCATTACCGATGGACACCAGAGAAGCTTACATGACTAGCCTATGGAACCAACACCAAGATCAACTAATAATCAAAGGCCGTGAGCTCAATTCAAACCCAAAAAACTATGCATAGTTATCTACTACTGAATTCCCAAAACTTACCGGTAAGTAATGCTTCATTACTCCTGATTGTGACAAAATTAAGCATTTGCAAACAAGTCTTAAAATAATCCCGATAGAGACTTTCGTTTTTTCTGTACAAGAGACTTTTGTTTATACAGAACTTTTTAATTAATTATTTTATTTTATTGATTGCATCCTATTTGAATTAATATGTGTTCTCTCTAATTTACTTGATAAGTAATTTATTTCAAATATTTTTTTAGTCTATTGGAATAAAAATATTTCTAATACCAATTTTCATTTGTGCGTTATTAATAATAGTTATTATTTTTTATTATTAAATCTATTAGTAGTTTAATAAGATTTAAAAATGTAATTTACCTTTGCCAATATGTTTGAATAAGCCCAGGAATAATAATCTTAAAAAAATAATTCTCGTTATGGTATGATGTAATACCGATTAGTTTAAAAGTATTTTTATTTATTTGTGAGCTGTTATATGACGATTTCAGCGAATTCTTAGGAATTCTGGCGCCCAGATTAAATAAATTAAAATCTGATTTCATCAATAGCACAATTCTCAACAATTAATAGGCCGAGTTGATCAGGAAATATAGCTATGTTTTTAGAATAGAAATATAACTCTTCTTTCTTGACATAGCTTGATCAACTCATGCACAGTTTATATTAGCGTGTAGAGGCCTAGCAAAATGGAAAACGTTATAATATATATATATATTGAGGTAAATATCTGCTCTTAAAAATAATACCTACTCCTGTGCCTTAATTACTACTCATTCAACATAAAAAAATATGATAAGTGGGATAAGTGTCTATTTTTTATGATGGAATAAAAGATCAGTATAGAGAAAGATTTGATTTCAAGATGCTAATTAAGAATAATTGAAAGATCCAAATACACTTAACAGATCTTATACCATTCACTGTGATTTCAACCCATAACCCTATTGTATTCTAAAGTTAGTGAAATAAAATTTTTCATGTTATTGAAACTCTATTTTTAAAATTAAACTATTTTTTTCAAATTCTCCAATTCATCTTTGTTTTGGCCTTAAATGAAAAATCATTCACTATCCTGAAAATAGTTTATGTAAGATGAATTTGTTAAACTTGAATCATATGCAGAGTTGATAAAGCATTATGTTTTAAACAGTTCTTCATTAAATACATTTTTACTTTTCTTCCAAGTTTTATTATTTTAAAAGTACATCGCTAAAAAAATAATGGCAACATAACTCATAAGGAAGAATGAAGATTTGGCAACTCAAGTCAGACTAATTTTTTGTGTGATTTAGCAATTTTTCACTGTTATTGCTTTTTAAAGAAAGTAAATTCATCGTTATAACAAAATATGAGAGAAATTCACAATAACAAAATTTTATATGAATATTATAACAACTCGCATTGATTGCTTTTTTTAAAAAAAGAATTTGATATAGAATTTAAAGAAATAAACAGCATTTTTAACGAAGACATTTTTGTAATGAGATATTTTAGTTCACATTTTATAAAAATAATGGATAAGTTTAAAAAGTATTAAATTTTATTAATAGAATATTATTTTAAATATTTATAAACTGAAAATATGTCAAGCACATATTCTTTATTAAAATAAAAGGTCATAATATAAAATGCGATTCATCGGTAAAACTAAAAGTTAGTTACATTCTTGAGGTTACAGCCTTAGTAAATATTACTTATGTGATCAATGTGCGTTTAAATAAATTTATAATTATAACTTTAAATTATCGTAATAGATTTTTCACTATAAAATCTTTCCATTGACTCGCTGTAAATCGAAAGATTTCACCAGTATTAATGTGTAATAAGAAATGTGGACTTCATCAGTGAATTATTGAATAGCTTCACGCTCTCAGATCTAACCTCTTCAGCTTCACCTATTTGTATAGAAAGTAGGTTGCAGTAAAGAAGAGTTCCCCCTTTTTCTTCCTAAATGTAAGCTTGTGATTAACACATGTAGAGGTCCCTACTATCACATTTTTATGCACATTCTTGAGGTTACAGCCTTAGTAAATATTACTTAGAAATAAAGAGTAGTTTTCAGACAAAAATTTCATTTTTTTTTATTTACTAGTACAAATAAACCTACTCCTTGGTAAAGTCATAAGGAAAATAATAAAATTTTTATAATTTTGTTATTTTTGGGTATGATCAAGTCACCATCCGCTCTAAATGATCACATAAATAGCATTTCTTAAAAATAATTTATTTATTATCTGTTTGTTGTATTTGTCAGATTATTTAAAGACACATCCACATCATAAAAGTTAAGTCTACAATTATTTGTTTTCTCTTTCGCTATCAAACTTTGCAAGCTGTTATCATCATTTTCTCATGGGATAATCAAAATAGGGCAATTTACACCTGTTGTAAGTTTTCTTTGAAAATTCCATTAATCAGATCAAAAATACATCACTTGATTAACCTATGGTTAATAAAATTTTCAATTTTGCACATGTCTGTTTTTTTTTTACTTTACAAATAAAACAAATTTTAAATAGCTCCTATAGAAAAACATGTCATTACACCAATCTAGCAAAAATTAATAGTAAATAGTGCAACATTCATTAAACAAGTACAAGACTGAATATCCTATTTTATAGATAATAGTAACAAGATACTTATCTTGCTAGTTTGTTATAAATCTCCTATGTAAAATAAATTTCAGCTGGCCATATAAAAAAATTTATCTTAGACATATACTTAACATCATGGACAAAATAGCCAAATGCATTAATCATTAGCCTATCCCTTGTCTATATTTATGCTTAGATATTGGTATTTTGAATTTTGTAAAATTTGTTCCATAGGTTTTCATAAAGGTACTTATGTATAATCTCTTCATGCAAGCTTGACAATCATATTTTATGTTAATTATACATTTTCAGCCATATGTTATATTTTTATTTTCTGCCATATTTAACATTTATTATTATTATTATTATTATTATTATTATTATTATTATTATTATTATTATTATTATTATTATTATTATTATTATCATCATCACTATTATAAAAATAAAAGAAATTTCACAAAATAATGACAATTAATTATAATTAAAATATATTTAATAATTTAAACTGTAGTATTCAAAAAAAAAAGACAAATGTGGGTTATTCATTATATATCTTTTAAGGAGTTCACTTATCTGTAAAAATTATATTCATTTAAATCAATATTTATATTATTTAGAACAGTGGATGTACATATAGATTTCAAATCTATAGTTTTTCCAGATAGATTTTTACTCAGAAAATTAAAAAAAATAATGTATAGTTTGATTAGTCTGTTAATTGGCCTTATTAACATAGAAAGAGAAAACAGTAGACAAGTCTATTTATTTTTTACTTCACTTATTTATTTTTTCCACACCTAGAAGGATCTTAGTCAATTTTATAATATTTCATATATGTTACTGTTCTAAAAATTTAATATTCAATGTATATTATACTAATTTGTAATAATTATCAATTCAAGGAATTTTAAAAATGAGAAAAAGAATATTTACTTGTTTCTTCATTAATTGTGATTTCATAATTAACAATGCCATATTTACATCCAGTGTAAATGTTATTTCCACTCTGAAAAAGTATCATGTTGTTCAAACTTAGCATATTAACATAAAAAATGACAAAGAATAAACAGGTCTGCTTTATTCTTTAATTTATTGTCATAAAAGTAGTGATTAGCATAAAGATGTGTGCATTTAGTATTTAATATTTATTACATTAGATTTCTATTTCACGTTTTGGTAATGGTTGCTGAAAGTGAGACCGCTATAATCCTCTGCTTAATTAATTATGATTTCATAGTTATTAATGTAATATTTTCAATAGTGTAAATACTATTTTCATATGGAAACTTCATTTAGTTGAAAGGTCAAATAATAGATGGAGTTGATCTATATATGTTATGTTGATTGATTTGTGTATAGATAGAAAAACATTAATCTATCATTAAAATTTGATAATTATTATATTTACTTCTAATAGATTATCAATGCAAGGGTTGTCAAAAACACTTTTCATCTTTTGCTTTATTCATTATTATTTCATTATTAATGGAGAAATATTTTCATTTATATTTCATATAACATGGTTCATAAATTGAATCAAAAGTGTAAAGAGTACTCTACTCAATCTATTTTTTTATTTTGTTCATATAGATATGGTAAATGTTTGATTAGCTATTTTGCACTTAGAGAGAGCTTAGTCAAATCTAATTTATATATATATATATTGAATACTACCCAATGTTATATTAGTAATAATAGATAAAATAAAAATTCATATAACATTACTATACTAGCAAAAAAATAATCTAAACATTACTAAAATTCTTCCACAAACATGGTTTCATCCATTAACAAATAGACTTTTTCAAATGAAATTCATTTAAGTATACCACCTTTATATATCAAACAAAATAGCCTTCCCATCATTCACTTCAATATCCAAATTCCTTTAATATTAAAGAATGATTTCATGAGATTGACAATGCAGAGATTATCTTTTATGATAAAAGTGAATTGAAAAGAAGAGTAATATAAACTTTTATAATAAAGTATTTTAAATCTGAAGTCATCAATCTCATGAAGACATCCTTTGATGTTAAAGAAAGTTAGGTTTTGAAATGAATGATGGGAAGAATATTTTGTTTGGTATATATAGGTAATATGCAAAGTTGAATTTCACTTTCGTCGATTTATTTGTTAATAGATAAAACATGGTTGTGAAATAATTTTTAGTAAAGTTTAGTTCTTTTAGTTAGTATTGTAATGCTATATGAATTTTTATTTTACAATATATATATATAATTATAATAACCATAAATTATAAACATAATATATAAATTAAACAAAGGACGTTTGATTACATTGTAATCATTATCAACTGAAATCATTGAAACAAAAACTATAATTATAATAATTATATGTTATAATTATAATTTAAAATTTACATGTAGTTTTTTTTAAGACAGGACTCCATGTTAGTAAATGTTTTAAAAAAAAAAGGACTGCCACCCATTCCTAAAACTTACTATATATTACTAAAAAAAGGTTGCCTTGACAACAGTTTGAAATTCTTGTTTGTTATCTCATATTAGGATTGTCTAAGTGTTGACCGGTTTTTAATGATTATATATATATATATAAATTAAAAAAGAAAAAAAAATTTCTATTGCCATAAACAAATAGTACTCTAACATTTTGAACAAAGAATTAAAAATAGAATGAAACTACCTTCTCTTGGAACTTTTGTTGTTTATAAGACTACTTTTATCAAGAGTGGTGAAAATGTGGAGTGAAATTAATTATTCAGCCAGTTAGAATATGACATTTAATAATTACATTAATAATCAACTAAATAAGAATGGATATAGAATATTTCTTTTAATAATTTTATTTTTAATAATTAAATAAAATTCAATAAATGTAAATATAAAATTAAAATAGCTAATGTATATATAAATAAAAGGGAAAAAACATTCTCACACAGGCCACATTCCAGCTGATTGATAAATTAATTTCACTATGAGTTTTCACCAATCTTGACAAAGGTAAGTTTATTTACATTTAAAAACTGCAAGAATAAGTGGATTCATTCCATTCTTAATTATATGTTCAACATTTAGATTGCTATTTGTTAATGGCTTGAGAGAGATTAATTTTAATTATATAGTAAGTTAGGCTGTGTTAATTTGCATATTTACTTTGATTACATTTTCTTAATTATTAAAACAATGTTATTAAAAGAGATTTTACTTCCACCCTCATTTAGTTGATTATCAATCTAATAATTGTTAATGCAATACTCCAGCTGACTGGAAAATGAATTTCCCTCTGAATTTTCCACAATATTAACAAAGATAAGCTTATAAACTTCAAAAGTTCCAAGAAATGGTGGCTTTATCCTATTCTTGATCCTTTGTTTGACATTTAAAATGCTATTTATTTATAACCTGAAAGATCTCCTTCTATGAATAAAGTTGAAATCCCACCTTTATTTATGGTCCAATATATTTTACTGCAGTTTGCAACTTGACCATAAATATTGAAATTATTGATACAAAATAGTTTTAAAAAATCTCCTTAAAACATGTAATTATAACCTGTTCTGAATGCAGACTAATAAGTAGTCAATTATAACATTATAAACTGGTTTATAATTTTTAAATTGCACCCAAGTTATTACTTAAATAATAAGTGTAATAATGCTCAAGGTTAAATATGTTTATAAATAATCATTAAAATCAGTCAACATTTAGAAAATTTCTATATCAATAACAATCAACAATCTCAACCTGTTGTCATGGCAACTTTCTTTTAATTATGATGATTTTACAAAGTATGTTGCTTAAATATACACTTATGATAAAAAATATAAATTTAAAAATTACATACTACACATTAACTCTTTTTCTAATGAGTAACAAAATAGACTGTTTCAATGTTTGCAATATAGTTTACCCATTTTATAGCTCCAATAAAATGTCAGTGAACCTTTATTTTTGTTTTTGTCTCTCCATGACAGGAGTTATCAATAAATAAGTCTTGAACTGCAGAGGTCAACTTTTATAAAATATTGTCACTTGTTTACAATATATTTGTAAGTCAAAAATTAATTTGTTTCTTTTGAAAGTATTTTTATTATTATTAATTTTTAATAAAAAATAAAAATTATATTTTATTTTTATATTAATTTTTAAGAAAGATTTAACTTTTTAAGTGACCACTATATTTTCTTTCCAAAGTATGTGCTGACATTACTATGTTTTAACTTTAAAGCATTTTCTTGCTGCTATCTCTAATGTTTTTTATCTGGTTTTATGTTATTTGAGATAAAAATAGAAACTAAAATATTATTGATTTATTAATTCTGAAAATATTCACAAGATGTCAGTATTGTACAAAAATTAACAGTGTTCTCATATAATAAATATGATGTAGCTAGAATTATATGGGAGTTGCAGTACCAGGGTTAACATATGGTAATGATGCATTATGTGTTAGTAAAGGGGTATTAGATTATGTAGAAAAAGTTCAAAGGGAAGTAGGAAGACATGCATTGGATGTAGATGTATGGACAGCAAGAAATGGGATGGTCAAGTTTTCATATGAGAGATGCAAAAAGTAAAATGAAAATGTTTTATAGATTGCAGTTTATGAATAATAAAAGAATAGCCAAAATAGTATTTAATTTGGGTTATGAGTAAAGGGCAAGTAACAAGATGAGTATGCAAAAGATTTGGATAAAGAATTTATATCAGTATATTTGTACAAAAGATGGGATGATTATGTTAAGAGGATTGTTGAGTGCTATAGTAGTAAGGAATGTGATAAAAGAATAGATTTATTAATAAAGAATAGGGAGTTAGAGAGATACAGAAATAGTATGGAGAGTAAAAAGAATTTAAATATATATAGAAATAAACAGAATATTAGGTATGAGTTAATATATGATAATAGTAAGGAAAGTAGTTTATTGTTTAAGGCTCAAACAGGATCTTTAGCTACAAGAGAATGTACATGTAAATGGAAAAATATGGGTGATTTATTTTGTAAATTATGTAAGAAAAAAATAGAAAATATTAGGCATTTGTTAATTGAATGTAAATACTTGAATACAGAAAGGGTACATATAATGAAGTTATGGAAGAATAAATTAGAAAAAAGTGATTATACAGGAAAGTGAATTATTGGTTTTTATGCTGGGTTTGGGGAAAAATAAGGGGGATTTAGATATAAAATCTATAGAATTGACAAAGATTATGTTGTGGAAATGGTATGGAACAGAATATGGGAAAACTTAGAGTGGGGAATGGAAAATAAAGTGGCTAACAGGTTTATCTGGGCATGGCTGAGATATTCTTGACTTTGTTTAAGAAGAAGCCACAGTAATAGTCCATCTCTAATGTTGCTGCTTCATAATTTTTAGTTCTTGGCACATGACTGCTTGTGAAAACTTTTGAGTGCATTCACTCTTTTGTTAGATTTCAATAAGTGAAATAAACATTTTTTCTAGTTTGTTTACATAATAATGATTATTTTTTCAGGAACTATTTGTTTAATATTTATTTTATAGAAGAAAAATTTGATGAAATTAGATTTTATTAGAAAATATTTTCTTTTAGAAAACAACAGAAAGAAATAATGTATCATTGTAAAATGTAATTGGTTGGGGAAAAAAACTTTTACATTAACCACAGTAAATTACTTTAATCATTTTTTAAAATATTATAAATAGAATTTTAAATTTTAAAATAAAATTTTGTTAGCTTTAAATAATCTAAACAAAAATTAATTGGGGCTTTACAAACTAAGTTAAACATTTTTTGTTAAAAAAATTTTAATGTTCTGTACAGTAATTTGATAATTCAACTAATAAGAAAAAAGTAATCATTCTTTATAAATTTTATTATGATTTTCAGTTTAATTTACATATATATATTTGCAAAGTTAAATTAATACTTTTAAAAATAATTTTTGTTTGTAAAATTCACATTTCAAAGATAGAATTGAAAATTTCAAAAAGGATCATAAAGAATAAAGATATATATGATCAAATAAATGATTGGAAATTTAATCCAACCATACCTAGTGCAATTTTTTTTAATAAAATAAATAGTTGAAAGATTAAACTTATGTGGTGGAGAATTAATTAACTATGTTTCTAGCTAATATATCAAGGTAAGCTTTGAATATGTTATTTTAAATAAATTAATTGTTTTTAATATTTTTTAGTATTTCAATTATATGAAAAATTATCTAAAAGAAGTTTTATTTGGCCTCAAAATCTGTTCAAATTATATATATATATATTCCTTTAAAAACTGTTTTTGCTATTTTAAACTTTTTATTATTTTCTAAAAGTGGTGTTTAATAGATATATTAAATTATTTATATCCTATAAAAAGTGAATTTTAAAAAATATAGTAGATAAAAAAGAATACAAAATAAGTTTAACATTAATATTTTAAAAAAAAATTCCTAAATAATTAAAATGTAGGCACCATCAAAATTATTAACAACCTTTTCCTTCATTCTTTTTATAGTTAAAAATAATAATGATAAAATACAAAAGATGCAATATCTAAATAATATTAAATTGATTACCTAATATTTTAAGTATAAAGTTTGTATAGTTCTGCGCTATACACTTCTATTGCTATATGAAAGAATGTAACCTTTTAGATCAAATCAATAATTGATTGAAAACTTAAATAAAAGCAAAAAAAAAAATTCTAATTTTTAATGCATTTATTTTCACACTGTGGATAAGTTATTCAGCAGTTTCAGAAACAGTGGATACCGAAGCCTTATGTAATCAACAATATTTTTCTTAATTTAATATATATATATATATATATATATATATATATATATATATATAGCCATATATATAAAGAAAGGTATAAAAATAATAAAACATGTTTGTATGCAGTTAGTAATAAAAAAATGGGTACCAAGTTAAAATTACAATATTAAGTGGCATTGTAAAATGAATCTCCTGTGTTTGAAGAGCAAATTCAGTCCAGAAATAAACTCAGCATTATAAAACAATAGTATATGCTGAATATATAATGATAAATGAAACTGCAGAATTGTATTAATCATGTTCAGTGCCATGGGTCCAATTAAATCTTAATCCTTTCATTATTAATTCTATATTTATGAACAAATACTCATTCTGTGATTCATATCAAGTGATAGATCCACAGATCACAAATAAGTGCTCAAATAATGATGCTGATTAAATGGAACATGGTAAAAATAAATTTTATCATTTTTCTTAAAAAAAAAAGATGTTTACTGTACTTATACAAATATAGTGTTTATAAATAATTTAATATTAATTATTTTAGCCACTAATTAAAAATTGTTGGTTGCAAACGTTTCACCCTAATAGGTTTTAAAATGTTTTTATATGAAGGATAAATGTGAGATAAAAAAGCTATTGAAGTAATATAGAAAAGAAAAACTATGGATTAGAGAAATTTAAATTTGTCATTCTACAATGTATTGAGAGTGGTTGAAATTTTACAGAAACTACTAATTTTAGATGAATCATAAAAAAAATTAAATAAAATTTATGAATAATGTAAATATATAAATAATAGCTAATTTTTTTTACTGTCAAAATTTTCACTGAAAAAACGAAGCAAAAAAATCAAAGAAATATTTTTTATATTTTGCTGTTAAATATAGATTTTTGTAAACATTTTAAATATGACATGATTAAAAAAGATAGTATTTATTTATAAATAATTATTAAATATTTGAAATACAGGCATTTTTCATATACCTGGAGCTTAATTATAAATATAGGAATTTGAACTCAGACTTTCAAGTACTCAACTATCCCACTATTTCATACCACTGATACACATGACCATACAAATATAAAAAAGTCAACATTGAAAAGGGTGTAAGACAGGGTGCTTCCATATCTTACAGCAGTGCTGCAAGAAGTATTTTGTGAATTAAAATGGGAAGCTAAAGGAGCGAAAGTAAATGGAGATTATTGAAGCCATTTAGATTTTGCAGATGATGTAGTTGTTTTTGCAAATAATGCTTTAGAGTTGTAAGAAATGTTGCAGGAGTTATCAGATGAAAGTAGGACTAAAGATAAATGTTAAAAAGACTAAAGAAATGTTTAATGGATTTTCTCAAAATATAAAAATGAAGATTTATTATGTTGAGTTAGAAGAGGTTAACAGTTAGAAATACCTTGGTTAGATTATTAATACATGTGATGGAAACATAATGGATGAAATTAATCTTTTATTGCAATGCTTTTGGCAGAAATAACTTGATACTAAAAGGAAATATGCCTATGGGTTTGAAAAGGAAGGTTTTTAATAAATCCAACTGTTATAGGGTCTTATGAGTTCTTACATATGGATCTGAGATTTGGACACTTAATAGAAGAGCAATACAAAGACTTCAGACCACTCAAAGGAGTGTGGAGAGATACATGTTGGAAGTAACAAGAAGAGATTGAAAACACAATATATGGATAAAAGAACAAGCATGTGTTACTGATCTCATTGAAAAAATTAAAAGACTGAAATGGAGTTGTATTGGACATATTGCTAGAAGAGATGATAATAGATGGAAAATTGAAATCTTAAACTGGAGTCCAAGAGATTGTAAAAGACCCAGAAAGAGACCACATGTGAGATGAATGGATGAAATAAGAAAGTGTGCAGGGGTGATATGGAGAAGAGAAGCTAAAGATTGGAGAAGATGGATTGAACTTGGAGAGACCTTCATCCTGCAGGGTATTGATAATGATTGATGATGATGATATAGATAGATATATAGATAAATAGATAGGTTGGTAGATAGGTAGGTTGATTTGTAAGTAGATAGATAGATAGATAGATAGATAGATAGATAGATAGATAGATAGACAGATAGATAGATAGATAGATAGGTAGGTAGGTAGGTAGGTAGGTAAAATGTAGACCAGTCTTAAAATAATGCATTTCAAAAGAAAGTTCTATATAATACTGCTTCTGTAAATAAAGGGACTAGAAAAAAGAAAACGTTATTCACAAGTATGAATCTAATAGCAAAAAAAATGAGTTCACAATAATTTCCCACATGTTTTGCTATTTTGCTAACATTCATAGTAAATTGATATAGATTGTTATTAGAATTAGTTATATATGACCTTCCAACCTTAAAAATATTATAAATATGCAAATATATACAAATTATGGAAAGTTAGCCATCCATGTTGAAATTTTAATATTGTGGAGATTTAATGAAATTTTGATTTTGGAAGTATTTTAAAATTATAAATGCTACTGGAGATAATAGTCATCATTGACAGAATTCGAACCCTCATATCAGTGACATGGTAGGAGGATATGGTACTACTATTTTATAAATCATTTTGCGTTTTATATATATACTTACATTTATCAGATAAGTAGTTAAATATGTGTGTGTGTGTATTAGATAAATATATGTACGTAAATACATAAATTTTTCACATATACAGTTTGCTTTTTCTAATACTGTTATCTAAATATTATTACATGTTCTTTTTTTTGTTCTTTTTTTAGTTCTTTTATTCTTGTAACATCTGTTATTTTACAAGTATTTCGATAATCTTCCAAGGTTTTCACAGGTCTTAACTGGAGAATTTGGAGATATACTTTTTAAAAAAATAAAATAAAACAAATCTTTTTTCCCCCTTAAGTAATGAAATTAATCATCTGATCTTGAATAGATAAAAATATTAAAATGATTTTAAAATATGAAGAATTTTTTTTTTAATTAATGTTTTCTGCTTTTGAAAATATCTGACAATTTTTTCATATTTTTTATTTTATTTATGTCTCTATTTATTAAAATTTGTCATTTTTTTATAACCAAGAAACATGAACTTACAATAATTATAACGTCGTTTTGTTCACTATCTTTTCTATTTATTTATTTTTTGTAAGTAACCTCATATAAGTAAGTATCTAATACTATTCTTATATGTATATAGGCGGCTAACATTAAAATTAATGAATTGTAAAAGGCTAAACTTTGAAAGAGAGTTTTTTTAAAAAAAAATAGTGTTAGTAGGCAAAGACTACGAAGCCAATCGAAAGCACTACTAGGTGGATAAAAGTTTTTAAAGTTGTGCTTTATATATATATATTTATGTTACTGTATTTATTAATTACAAGTTTTTATATATATATATATATATCTGTGTGTAAGTGTGCGTGTGAGTGTGTTATCAGGTTATTAGGTGAAAACAAATTGAGATAACTAGATCATATGGAAATAAAATCAATTTAGAACATTATTAAGTTAAAGTACTAAAAAATGAATGAAATTGAAAAAACAATAAACCAGCGATTTAGAATCCTTTCTGAATATATTATTTGAATTACAATGGTAAAGGCTGCTTTATATAAGAAAGGCATTTTGATTTTGCAATCTGCCTATGCTCGTTTAATCAATCCCGGTTTATTCAAGGATATTTTAATTTCTAATATATTTAGCTAAATGTCCGATATATATCTTTTATGCCAATCAGCATTACAGAAAAATAATGAAATCAAGACCAATTGGATGTCCATAACACCAAACATAAACCCCAATCTCTATAACTGACTGTTATGCACAAATCCAGTTCAGGGAACAAGAGCCCTTTAACTATAATGAAAAATGATTAGTTAAATTAAATATATTCAATTTAGCAAGGAAAAAATATTAAGTCTATATGTAGACTCAAAAATTGCAGGATTCATCAGTCTAAAACTTATACATTTGGTCCTAAGTAAGGTAGACATACGTGTTAAACACTGTGTATCTAAACATTTTTACTATATTCTATCCTAAAACAGTTACAAACTTCAATGAAGTCTTTAATTAAAATCTACACGCTATATAAAGGGACGCACATATGTATATTAGTGTAATTTTTCAAAAAGCACTCTTAGATTCAAATCAGCTTTCATTTATTATTTTCAACTTCATGCATATACACATCTCGTTAATGAAATTTATTCAACAAAATATCGTCCATATCATAGTATTTAATAATTGAAATCAATATTTAAGATATATTAATTACAATAAACATTCTCGATTTCAGTTGTTTTGCAATTTTCTTGTCTAACCCTTACTAAGCTGTCATAGTAGATGTCGTTTAACTGTAAAAATAATATAAAATTAATAATATACTAAAGCAAAATCAAAATACATTTATAATTTTTATTTATAAGAATCTCGTTTTAATATATACATGTAATTCCATTAATGTTTGCAAAATAATATTATTTGTTTATTTCATATATATATATATAGTATATATATATATATAGTATCCTTCCTTAAAGGAAAAACTACTGAAGAAAAAAAAATCCAGCTAACTAGGATATAACTATCTATAGTGAAGATATAATAAACACCTCCATTACTTCCCCATTCTTTTTAAATTCATATAAATAAAGATATAATAAAAGACAAATGACCCCCAAAATGCATTTTGTGCTGAACCAGCACTCATCAGTTGGCCCAGGTCACTATCTCTCATATATATCTTTATTATATGCACAGTATTTATCTAGAGTGAATTGTTACATTTTCATTTACCATTGTCAAACTTCCTCCACTCACAGCTTTAACGCCATCCATTTCAGATAAATTCACTATCGATTATTACACGAATCATTTTCGAAACTAGAGAGAGAACAAACTATAGTGAACTGCAGTTAAGGTACATAAACAATGATTATTAAAATAATAGGGTTCTGACTAGATTAAGATACATTGCTAACATACAGTATCTAATAACAATATTTTTCAACAATTACATATAAGAAATTTAATAGATTAAATGTAAGACAACTTATATTTATTTATAATAAATGATTAGGGTTCCAACTATAATACTTAATCCATTCATTTTACTATTAAATCTAATTTATAACTAGCTCAATATTATAAGGAAATAAGGTTCTATCAAAATAACAAATACAACTATAAAACTTTCTACATGAGTCATTCAGTAAGGTACACTGTATTAAACATTGAGAAATACATCCCAAAAGATACATTCCCAATGGTATAAGAATATTACCCCACCAGATTGACATAACAAAACTGCCATGTAATACTCTCATGTTTTTAAAATAAGCATCAAATTTTTTAAAAAAAAAAAACAAATAATTTATTAGACAAGAAAAAAAATTGTTACAACTGTTAAAATTTACATGACTTTGAACTACACTGTCTTTTGCTTCAAAGAAGCCACTCTGATTCTAGTCCCAAACAAGTTGTTTCCTTATAATTTCGAGGTATGCTTTGAAAAATTGTTTATATAAACAAAACCTTATTCCACATGTTCCAAAATAAATTTGAAGGTGTAAGCATTTTGTCTCTGTCTTTAATTTTTTTTATTACTCCAATGTAGGCATTCTGGGCACTGAGGGTGTTTTGTTCAAAGACTAATTGGCATCTGATAATCCAGACCGCATAGATAAGGAAGATGGCCAATCTGATTATGGAAATATCACTACTGTTGATATCTGTCTTAATAGATAATAACATTCTAATATCAACTGTTACTTTAGTTGATATCAATGCTTTAATGGTATTAAAGTAGGGACATGTGTAAAGGAGATGTTGAATAGTTTCATCAGTCATTTTACAAAGTTGACATTGAGGATCAATTTTATTAAAACCTCTTTTCCACACTAGAAAGTGGTTAGTGGGTAATGCTAGTAGGTTCAGCTTTATGATAAAGTCGATAAATTTTGATTCAATGTACCAACCTTTGAGTTTTTTGATTAATAGTTTGTTATTTAGACCAATTTCACTATGAAGTAAAGCTTGATCCATATAAATCAGGCCATAAATTTCCCAATATGTCTTTTTTCATTGGAAGGAAGACTGTGTTACATTTATGAATCCTTTCGCAAAGTTTAAAATTCCCAAAATCCACTTACTCTCAATGGAAAGGGGGGTATCTGTGGGTTCTATTGGAAGAGGAAAATTTGAATTTCTTTGTTCCCTGTACATTGCTTGTAAGTTTGTGGGCATAGCATGTGGAGACTGAATGTAGTCCCATCCCATTTAATTCTTTAGGCATATGCATTTTGGCTATACTAATAGCAACCACTTTGCCCTTCCAAAAAAGTCTGGAGCAGATGGAATTGATCTTATTGATGAAGACTTTGGTTGGTTTGATTATAGGCAGGAAGTAGTTTATTCTTGGCAATATCAGCATATTTACTAGTGAAGTTTTTCCAGGTAGGGAGATCAAAATTTGAGTCAGTGAATTTACTGTTTTCATGGTTTTCTCAAGAATGTTTTGTTGAATATTTTTTCTCATTTGTTTAAAAATTTACACTTTTTTATCCTATTAAAACATATATATTGTCACTAAATATTTTTCTTTTTTAGGTAAAAACCGCTAGTTTATTCAAAAACTTATATTAACTAATATAGTTTTAATCTTTTAAGAAGATATCTCAGTTCATTATATCAGTATCATCCCTTCTCCTGTAAAATTAAAAAATATCTTTATGAGATTTCAAATTAAAGAAAATCTTAGGAGCCAGAAAATCACTAGAATAAAAAATTAAATAAATACATCTATGTAATTATTTTACTTTCCATAATTTTCAAATTTCATTTAACTTACATTTTATTTATTTTTACCAGAATTAAAATTTAATATAGAGCACTTCTCATTACATAATTCTAAAGAAACTATATTTTAAGATCATTATTATTTAACAATATATTTTATTTTAATTTAAACTCATATATTTTATACTTTTGTATTTTATATACATACATATGTATTTATTTTAAATAGATGTTAAACATATTAATTTTTTTTTCATGTGTCAAAGCATCAGACGGGAAGGGAACCCGCAAACCCGGGATAACTGCTTATATGGCAGCTGTGCTGACCACTCGGTTACCAATGCTTGACAAACATATAAATATTTATGAATGTTTATATAAGAAATATTAGATTAGAAAAATATATTTAATATAGTGACAATTTTAGTGTTTAACAATGAAGAAAGTTTGTGTATGTGCAAGTATATATTTTTTCTTTCTTAAAATTTAAAACTTTATTTACCATATTAAAAAAAAAGATGTAAAATTATATTATTTAATCAAATGAGAAATCTATTATTTAAAATGAATATATAATATATTTGTTTATTTGAAAAGTGATGTATGCTATTTTAAATATTTTATGTAATAATTTATCTAATATTTTTTGTTCTATCATGTCACAGCTTTAAAAAAATATTATTTTGAGCAAGTGGTAAAAATATTCAAACAATGAAATGAGAAGATAAAAGGACATCCAAAACACCATGGGTATTAATTATCTGATGATCTAAATAATGATGTAAACAGGAGTTTATAAAAATAAGCTAGAATTTTTCAAAATGATAACTCATCTTTCTTATTCCTTATTATTTATTCTAATACTACAGATAACAAATGTTCATGAGAAAATAAAAACAGTTATATTATACTTAGGGACTTATTTGGTATTCATGGGTTATCTATTTTCATTACATCTGACAGGAAAATTATCCACAAAAACATCTAATTTCACATGGAACTTAAAAAATGAAATAAAAATCATGACTAAACTTTCCTTTAAGAGTTTTTCAAGGATAATTCTTTATGTACTTGTTTATGTCTTATCATTACTAGATTTGCAATGGTTAACAAATAACATGAACATTTGACTAATTGCTTAATCTAATTAACATATGTATGTTAATTGACTTTTAAAAATATATACATTTCACTTGTTATTTCTTTCAAGTTACTCTTAGAAAAGAAAATAAACTCCATAAATCAGCTTATAATTTTTTTAATTTTTGACACTACTACTACTACTACTACTACTACTACTACTACTACTACTACTACTACTACTACTACTACTGCTGCTGCTGCTGCTGCTGCTACTGTTACTGCTGTGGCTGTGGCTGCTGCTGCTATTGCTACTGCCACTACCACTACCACCATCACCATCACCACTATCACTACTACTACTACTACTACTACTACTACTACTACTACTACTACTACTACTACTATAATAATAATAATAATAATAATAATAATAATAATAATAATTGGTATATATTATGTTTATTTAATATATCTATTTATTTTTAAAAGATTATACTTTAACAATTTTGATGATTATTTATGATCTTGATGAACGCCTGCATCTACTTAGTAATAGGATAATAATGAAACATATTAACATGTTTTAATTGCAAATATCAACATTTCTTTGATGTGTAAGTATTATTATATGTTCTTGAGTGGAAATTAATAAAATAGGTTGTATTTATAATTTATATTATATTTATATAAAAAATGCTATGTTTTTTATTGTTTTATATGAATTTATTTAGGTTAAAATATTAAGGTCTTTTATATAATTTGTGGTTGTCTTATCTAGAAATTGTTACAATTGAGGTAATCCTCCTATGTCTATTAATGTAGTAGAATATATATATATGTGAATTAATGGTATATAGCAAAAAGGAAATTGCTAATGTTTGCCACATACCTTGAAGATAGTAGAATATATTGTAGTAATATTACAGATATAGAATTTGTTCATTGCGTATTCATAGTTAGGTATTTTAGGTTGAGAGAAAAAATACCGATTTTAATTATTCTTAAAACCTAAGAAAACCTTCTAAATAATTTTACTTATAATTAAATTTAGTTTAATCATACTTTATGCTTAATGATAGTACAACCTTATTTGCCAGTGCTGAAAACGCAATGTTTGGTATCGTTAAATAGCAAACTATATTTAAATTTCAGTTTCGTAGAGTAACATCTAAAATTTTATTAAATGGAAATAATGATAAATATTTTTTTTGTTGATATAAATAAAATTTTAATTTTATTTATCAATTAATTTGTTTTTGTATTTTATTTTAGATAAGGTGATATCACTTATTCTCACAGGATAGATTACAAATACCAATATGATTCTAAAACTATAATCTATTGTTTATAATTTAAAATCCCAAGAACGATATTTCATAATTTGGTACTTGGGTATTATTCCTGCAACCTAGGAAAGATAGGACGACTTTTTACATACGCGATAATGTTGCGAAAATTAAATAAACCCTTGAGATTTTAGGTTTTTTCCTCATCAAAAACGTGTTTTTGAACGGGCACAAAATGTGCTTTGAAACATGTCAACTGAAACTATTATATAGGTGCTTTTTTGGACATTTTGGTATTTTTTTCTTATTCAAAAGTTTTTTTGTACATTTTAAACTTACCATTTGTTATTATTGTGAATTTGATTTAACATTTTTAATTTCAACTGCATTATTTACTTTTGTGTATTTTTTTCCAATTTCAACTTGGTTATTGTCCGACTTCTGCGTTTTTGAATCTTTGAATTAAAAGTTTATTATTTAATTGTAATTGAATGAAGACGTTGTTTATTCCAAAAATTAGATTGCCTGGCAGAATTCCATTTAGAGCATGTACTGGGCAATCACTTGTTCCACAAATCTTTCGAAGAAATAGGAAGGATGGTGGGAGGGGGGTACTACTGACAATCGCCATTTTGTATGTAAAAATCGTCTGCATAAATGTATATTTCATAGAATATTTTTTCTTTTTTACTTTTATAAAAATATATTTATATTGGCTTTTTTTTTTTACGGACCACGTTTTTTTTTTTTTTTTAAATTGATCGAATTAAGTAAGCATCAAAAGTTAGTTTGTGTCCGTGTACAATTTGTAAAAGTACGTGTATATCTCTCATAATATTTTTTTTGTTTTTGTAAAACCATTTAGTATTATTTCTGCAACCAAGGAAAGATAGAATGACTTATTTGTTTATTCGAAAAATTAGATTGCCTGGCAGTATTCCATTTAGAGCATGTACTGATCAATCACTTGTTCGACAACTCTTTCGGAGAAGGGGGAAGGAAGTTTGGGGGAAGGGGTTGCTACTGACCATCACCATTTTGTAAGCAGAAGTCGTCTGCGTAAGTATATATTTCATAGAATATATTTACTTTTATAAAAATAAATTTTTATGTTGGCTTTTTTTTTTCTCATGCAACACAGACCACATATTTTTTTTGTTGAAATTGATCAAATTAAGTAAGTGTCAAAAGTTAACTTGCGTCCGTGTAGAATTCATAAATACGTATTTATCTCATGTACTATTTTTTATTTTTTTTTGTCTTTGTAAAACTGTATTGAGTATTATTTCTGCAACCAAGGAAAAATAGGATGACTTTTCACATTTGTATCAAAGCATTGCTAACTTTCTAATGTTTTTATAATGTTTGATATTGCCAAAATAACAACATTAAAAAGTTAGCATTGTATTGATATGAATGTGAAAAGTCCTCCTATCTTTCCTTGGTTGCAGGAAAAATACCCGAGTACCCATAATTTACTTATTATTTAACATTGTAATTATAAATTTATTTAACACACAATGATTATGTAAGTAATATTTCCTAAGGCAATAAATAAACCTCAAGAGTGTATGTTTGAAAATGCAAAGGTAGAGACCTCTACAGGTCTTAACCATAAGCTTTTCTTCCAAAGCGTATTTGTGGTTAAGACCTGTAGAGGTCTCTACCTTCGCATTTTCAAGCATACATTCTTGAGAGGTTTATTGCCCTAGTAAATATTACTTCATCATCATCATCATCATCAACCATTATCAATCCACTGCAGGATGAAGGTCTCTCCAAGTTTAATCCATCTTCTCCGATCTTTAGCTTCTCTTTTCCACAACACTCCTGCACATTTTCTTATTTCATCCATCCATCTAACATGTGGTCTCTTTCTGGGTCTTTTACAATCTCTTGGAATCCCGTTTAAAATTTCAATTGTCCATCTATTATCATTTCTTCTAGCAATATGTCCAGCCCAACTCCATTTCAATCTTTTAATTTTTTCAATAAGGTCAGTAACACCTGTTTGTTGTCTTACCCATACATTGCATTTTCAATCTCTTCTTGTTACTCCCAACATACATCTCTCCATACTCCTTTGAGTGGTCTGAAGTCTCTGTATTGTTCTTCTATTAAGTGTCCAAGTCTCAGATCCATAAGTAAGAACTGGTAAAACACATTTGTTAAAAACCTTTCTTTTCAAACACATAGGCATATTTCCTTTTAGTATCAAGTTATTTCTACCAAAAGCACTCCAACCAAGTTTAATTCTATGGTTAATTTCCTCCATTATGTTTCCATCTGTATTAATAATCTGACCTAGGTATTTGTAACTATTAACTTCTTCTAATTCTTCATAATCAATGTTTATTTTTGTATTTTGAGCAAATCAATTAAACATTACTTTAGTCTTTTTAACATTTATCTTTAGTCCTACTTTTCTACTTTCATCTGCTAACTCCTGCAACATTTCCTGCAGCTCTGAAGCATTATTTGCAAAAACAACTACATCATCTGCAAAATCTAAATGACTTAAATACTCTCCATTTACTTTCATTCCTTTAGTTTCCCATTTTAATCCACAAAATACTTACTTGTTATTATAATTTGTGAAATTTAAAAGAAAAAGATTTTAAGGAAGAACAACATAATTAATTTAGCAATGATCTTTTCCAAAGACTTTGTCATGTGTTTGAAGTGTTAGTATTCAGTCATTTATAGCTAAAATCTGCAAAGCGCATGTGCAACAGTTTAATGCTGTTTAAATATTACAGTTTATAAACATCACGCTATATAAAATAATTGATTTATTTACAATGATATTTAACTAAACTCACTATTATCTAAATAAACATGTGTATACAGTTTAAATATTTAGATGAGATAATATGTTCAACTCTTTCCATCAACATTCATTAAATGTTGAATGTATAAAAAAATTTAAACTTTTATTTAAAATTTTCAAATATAAACAACTTGTTAGAAACAAGTAGATAGCACAGATTAGTAATTACACAAGATTTCGATTAGTATCATTGTCCACTCTTTTTCAGGTGTTTCTGGCCTGACCAGTGACAATATTAGTCAAAGTTACACTTTTATATTCTCGAATATCGAATTTTAAGGCAATCTCTAACCAATTAAGCTATTCTGTCAGAGGGATGCCTTAAAACTTGATATTCAAGATGTTAAAGTTGTGAATTTCACTCCTATGCTAATATTATAACTAGTCCCAGCAATACCTGAAGAAGATTGAAGAATAATACTACTTGAAATGTTGTGTAATCGCTAATCTGTGTTGTCCATTGTTTGTATTTGAAAAGTTTAAAAATAACTTTTTATACATTCAACATTTACTGATAGATGATGGAAATAGTCTAACATATTATCATATCTAATACAGCATTATCACAAACCTCCAGGCAAATACAACGATAGATATTTATGTAACACATCAGATATGTTTAAATATTTACTTTATCTAGTGTGGATAAATTAAATTCATGCATTGTGTAGTTATTTTTATAATGTAGTTAGTAACAATAAAATAATCTTTGTTATTGAAGTTATACATATAAAGATTATGTATACTCCACTAACCTGAGACTTATTATGGTGACCTAATGTTATATTACAGATTTATAGTATAATATGTTTGCCTACTAATAAAACAAATATGAGTAATATTGAGAAATTCTTTTAACAAACTGCAAATTTCCTCCCAAATTTTTTTTAGGTAGCAGATTTATAGCTAAAGCAGAAGGCCATTAAATTTTCTATTGTTCAATAACTGTTTAGCTGCTCCAGACTAAATAAATATAATTAAAACAATGAAATCAAATGGTTTATGGTTCAAAATTCATTCAAAATTGACTACTAAAACAAAAGAGATGAGCTATGATCAACAGAAATTGAATTCCAGAATCCTTTCCTATAATATTCCACCAAACTATGAAGGGCATAAAATAACTCACTAATTGTCATTTTATTAGTATGGGGAAAATGGTCTATAATATTCGTTTTTGATGAAAGAGTCTGGTAACTGAAAAGACCAATTTAACTTCTTATATTTACATTCTGATAAAGCTGTTAATACTTAATTTATTAATTACAATTACTGCATCATATTTATAAAATATCAAATATATCCATTTATTTTTAGAATATAATTGCTTTCTATTTTACAATTATTTTATCTCCTTAAATCATATGTACCTTATGAAAGTAATCTTGAATAAGGGTTTAAAAATATTTTTGGATTTATCAAATCTAGTATAAACTTATCTTCTTCAAATAGTGTTTTCTTTTAAAAGTTATAATCCCTTTATATGTTCATATAGTTAGTTAAAACATATAAAATAGTCTTTCAGTAGTCTATAATCGGAACAACAGCTATCTAAAAACATACAATGAAGATAAAGCATGCATTACTTACTAGGTATCTAAATTATTAGATCATAAGGGCTAAGGTTCTTTCCATGATTATTCCCAAGCTAAGAATATAAACATTCTTTTTCCAACAATAATTGAACTGTAGATAGCTAAAAAAAAATCTAAGACTGAATTTCATTTGATATTTTTTTATTAAGTAATTTATCTATCATCCACAAATAGCAAAACATCAAATATCTGTGCTAATCACTAGCAGTATAATCTTAACTATTACTGAGAGTTGCATAGATATGTGGATAGATATATGAGTAGATGGATAGATAGATAGATAGATAGATAGATAGATAGATAGATAGATAGATAGATAGATAGATAGATAGATAGATAGATAGATAGATAGATAGATAGATAGATAGATAGATAGATAGATAGATAGATAGATAGATAGATAGATAGATAGATTCATAGATAGAATGAATAGAGGTATATAGATAAATATATAGATAATAGAGAGACAGATACAGACAGAGAGATAGAGATATAGAAAAGATAGATAGAAATGCAGATAAATAGATGGATAGACATATGTACAGGCGTACACTTGTGTACAGATAATTAGACAATAATTAAAGAGTATTTGAACATAGACTCTCAAACTTCCTTCAGGTATACACTTCCTTCATTTTATGTAACTGATCACATGATAATTAGATAGATTATTGTATAGATAAATAGATAAAAAAAGATAGATAAATATAACAGATATAAAGACAGCTAAATCGATGGACAGACATATGTACAGACATACAAATATGTATAAATAGTTAGATAAATATATAGATAGAGAAACAAACAGATACAAGTAAAGAGATAAATAAATATATAGCATATAAACAGGGATATAGATAGAAAACCAAAAGTAGACAGATATATAGATAGATTAGTAAACACAATGAATTTCTGGACATATGCCAATACATATATTGAGTAATTTATAGACTGTATACATCATGTAAACGATGTTTTTTTTTTATTTATTTTACGGTAAAAATAATAATTGCTTAAGAAAAAATGTTTTGTCGTTTATAATTTTTTATGATAACATACAAAATAATTATAGAATGGGAAGTTTCTTGAAAAGTTATATGACGTTCAATCACCAGAAGTGTCAGATTGAGACTGAACTAGTAGGTGTAGCCGGTCAAGCGTAGTTAGCCGAGAAGTCATCGCAGCCGCCTTGCAAGCACGTAGTCGGTTGCAGACGGTGTGGGTTCGCCTCCCGGACGATGCTATGACATATGAAGAAAAAAAAACTAGTAGGTGTAGCTCTCGATGACATCACTCTATATCTGTATTACACTGTACATATAATTGAAAGGTTATAATTGTATTATGGTTTATTATATGTTTTTTAGACTGAAAAAATTATAACAGTTAAAATAGTTAATGCAGAACATTTTTCTCTTCAATAGCCTTTTATATAAGAACTGTGATAAAAAGACATTTCTGATACATTATTTAATCATAAGGTTATAAAGTTTTAAAATTTATTCTCCAAGTTTTGTTTTTTCTGCTAAAAATTGCTAATTTTTTATTCGCCGACAATAATTAAATCTCTACCTGGGGGAGATATGTTAGTACATATTGATATAGTCCGGATTCAAATACTAGATCTCGACTGTCAGATGCACGTACTAACAGTAACGCTATCATAATTTTTATTTATAACGAGAAGTTTACACACACGCGCGCGCACACACACACACATATATATATAAGAATAGATGCTATAAATGAACATGCAAAAAATCTATCTTATGAATATTTACCAAAACATACAATTCTTTTTATTTTTAAATCTTTATATATAATTGAGAATAATTTTATTTTTAATTTTATGATAAAAATAATATTATATATAGACTTTTTCCTTTTTCTTTGAAGAAATAAATAACTTTAAATTAAAATTCATTCATGCAAAAAAGACGTACAAATCCTCTTCGCTGTGTTTAGAAATTCTTTATATCCAGCCATTGATTTTCTACACCCTTATCACAGCTTCTTCTAATACTTCAATAATGTTTAGAAAGATTCGCAGATAGTATTTACTTTAAGCAACCATTACTAGGATTATTTTCTCAATAGTAAAGATATTTTCTTTTCCCTATTTATTAATTTCCTGCAGGGATCACTTATAGCTTATTGTATGCTATAATAATATAAAATAACTTTAATATAAAATATTAAAAGGTTTGAACAACATTTTTCCTCATACACACACGTATATAAAAGTGGTGGGTATTAATCAAAAAGTTGTATTATATATAAAACTTTTACATATATATATAATAAAACAAAACATTGAAATTAGCTTAAAATGGTTCAAATATCAATATTTATAAAATGTACAACCAGCCCACAGTGTGATGGTTATCCAAATTAGCATTAAACAATTAGACTTTAAAAAATCAAACTCTTACTTTTTTGTAAGAATGATAGAACTTTCTTGTAGATGTGTCCAGGTCAAATATATTTAGGAAAAAAAGAATTCATAAGTTTCAGATTTCGTTTCCGAGAACCAATCCTGTCAATGCAACTAATTAATATTAGTTAGGAAATGGGTAACTAGCTATTCTTAATTACAGACGAAAATAAATTTAAAAAACATCCAATTCATAACTACTACTACTTTCTTTATTACAGTATATTCTATAGGAACTATTGGAAATATCATTACTCTGCAATTGGTGTTGTTAATAGTTTGTTGATGTATCTCTCTAGCCATCCATTCCTTTATTATTTTTGAGAAATATCGTCTATCACTCTTTCATACGGAAAAGTTTATAAGACAAGTAATAAAAGATTACTGCTTAAAGTCTTCAAAAAAAACTTGGTTGTTTAAAATCTATAAAAAGTCCTGATCTATAGATACTTTTTTTCTTCTCAGAAGTAGAAAATTAATATTTATTTCTTATTAATTCTTTAAAATGATATATTGTTGTGTCTTAAATAACAACCAGTCAGTGTGTCAATTAAAATCTTTTCATTATATTTGGGAGCTGTCCAATGACAGTTGGAGAGACTTTATCAGTACGTATTGTTTCTTTTTGTTTACAAAGTCAACTGAAAAGCGTAGATAACATGTATGACATGTATATTGAATTTCTGTTTATATATATATAAGTAACGCTTTTTTTTAAAAAAAAAACAATAATGACAATATTGTTTATACTAATTTTTAAAATTCTTAAGAAATGGTTTCTAAATCATAAGGTTAAAATTCCTTTGAATGTTATGCCATTTATTAAATGCCATGCCCGTTCTATGCACTTTTATATTTTTATATACTGGGTATACAAATGTAGATATATAATACAATATTTTTAATGAATGTTTAGATAGATATCTTGAATATGTGGAGTTATCCATTTAAATCAACTTAATAAAAAGCATTTAACTAAGAACAACTGCCCCAGGCCAAGAGTCAAAGGAAACTGACAGACTGATGCATCCAAAAGGAGGTACCTCTTATAAATGCCACTCTAGATTTAATATAGAGCTCAAAGTACTGCAGTTTGCATTTATAGGTGTAAGAAATCAAAGTATAACAATTGTTTTACTATATAATAAACTCTTCCATTGGTATATATATATATGATTTTTGGGTAAAATCGTATGTTATTGTCTATTATATACCGATATTTCGACGACGAACTAGCATCCTCCATTGTCAAAGTAAAACTCTTGAAAAAAGTTGGTAAATTGTAAATTAGCAACTGTACATATGGTGGCGCTGTTTCTGTGCAAAAACGTTTTAATATAAACTTTCCTGGCTGGGACAAAATAACACTTCTTTTTATTTTAAAAAAAATTTCATTACTTTTCTAATAGTAAATGAAACATTTAAACAAACAAAAAAAAAAATTGATCAACAAACTAATCAGCCCGAATCAAGTGAAACTGCATTCCATTAAATAGCTGGAATGGACGGGAGGGGGTATCTGACGGTTTGCAGATCCGAAGGATTGTACAAAAGATGCATTATTCTGATCAAACCACGCTTCATTAATAAACTAATCAGCCCGAATGAAATGAAATTGCATTCGATTAAATTTCAGTGTGTAGTGCTGTGGGCAACGGTTTGCAGATCCAAAGGATCATACAAAAGATGCATTACTCTGATCAAACCATGTTTATGATTTCCAAAACAATGTCCAACCTTCAAAAAATCGCATAAAAATAAAGCAACAACGTAAAATTACTTTAAAATTCACATAAAAAAAAAAAGAAATAAAATATAACTAATAAAAAATTTCAAATTTAAAAAGAAAATTGATACAAGACAAACTTTTTATATTTTTTTATTAACTACAGTATTTAATTTTATTCAAAACAATATATTTTTATGTGTAATTTACAATATTTTACATTTTTTTCATACATGTATGATATTTTAATCATTATCACTATTTGAGACATCAGATTCATCACAAGAGTAAATACAACTAGTACCCACTTCATTTTTTTAAATTGCTTTTATAGTGGATTCACCCAAATTAAACTGTTTTCAATCACTGTTGATCCTTCCCATTTCACTAAGTGATTTAAAATTTAAATTTTTATTTCCCAAAAAATTCATTTTCTTGGATGTTTTTTCCTCCCCATTAGAATAAGCTAAAAGTTTAAAATAAAAATAAGAACTTAGACTTTTTTTTTTCATATGACATAGCATCACCTGGGAGGCAAACCCGCATCAACCGTCTACAACTAACTGCTTGCTTGCAAGGTGCTGTGCTGACCTGTCAGCTAACAACACTTGACAAGAACTTAGACTTATGATAATAAAAAAGATACCTACTCACCACTGTTGGGCAAAATTTAATTAAAACAAACAAAAATTAAACTCTTATTTTTGTTTTTAATTTTCAATTCTGTTTAAAAATCAAATTTCATTGTTTCATGATCACATTAATTTCAGATCACATTATGTAATTTTTAAATTGTTAGTTGCAATTAAAAATCAGATTTTAATTTTTAATTGTCAAATTTAATTATGCCCAACACTATTACTCACCTTCTAAAATAAACTTGCAGACACTAAATGATTAATTGATTATGTACACTTTTTTAAAAAAGCAAAAATAGAATGTGATTTAAAATGCAAAAACAACAACATGCATAGTATAGGCATCTATAACATTTGAACAGATTTACATTATAATTTTGTAAAATTTATTACATGTGGACACTAAAGGACTAATTGATTATGCACTCTTTTTTTAAAAAGCAAAAATAGAATGTGATTTAAAATGCAAAAACAACAACATGCATAATATAGTCGTCTATAATGTTTGAATAAATTTACATTATAATCTTGTAAAATTTAATGTGTGTACATAAAATGGGGAAATCATGATTTTAAGTGAATTATGAACTTCTTTATTGCATAAAATCTATTACAGTACTTTTATAAAACACTGAAAATATTGAAATTATTAAATGGAAGTTGAACTCCGATAATGTGCTATTACTTTAAATATGATGTGAGTGTGAAAAATTTATAATATTTAAAGTAATATCACATTATCGGAGCTCGACTTCTGATCTAATAATTTTTATCCCATAAAAAAAACCGCATACAAAGATATTAAGGAGAAACATGAATCGCATAACTTCAAAATTGCATTAATAAATCCACATAAAATGAGACCTGGTTGTATTCTACATCTAATTTTTATGTTCCTAACCATTTATAGATCTGAAAAAGTATAAACTATTTGTTTTATACATAAAAATCAAATAATCAAATGATTTATTGCTTATCACATGACAGTTTATAAAAAGTTTGAGCCACAAAATTATACAATTAGATTATGTTCCATAGTTGTAGCGTCCCAGATTCTTCAATACATCACCAGAGTTGACATTTTGTAGATAATGTCATAGTTAATGATCAATGCTTTGCATTACATTACATGAGGTATTTACTATTTCTGTTATATAAGTACTTCCTTATATTAATGTTTTTATCTGGTGATAATATAATACAAATATATCTTCATGTCTTTGAAAATGAAAATCAGCCAGAATATTGTGTGAAACAAGGTATAACAAAATCACATCACTACAATGTGATCTATAAGAGTGAAAATTCCAACACTCACACTAGTGACGCCATCTACTTTAGAAAAAATACATTATTTGATTAAAAATTATCATGACATAAATGAAGATCAATATATCTTTTATTAAACTAACCATATAATATCATTAATCAAATCAATACTAGTTTTTTTCATTTGCATTTTACCGTAAATAAATTTAATACCTGCAACAATTAAAAATACTGACTCACATAAAAATATGTCTTGGAAGTTACTTATCATTTTTATATGTCTTTACTGACATGTTTCAAGAATGTGTGGAGAAAAAGAAAGTTTTAGTTATTTAAAACAAAACTATTTTTATTTTTCTAGGTTTATTAATTCACAAAATGTTAATACTTTTAATGCAAATATAAAATAATGAAGTTATAAGTTAATGCTTTCAATTTCATTATCATTACAATTAATTAATCAATTAAGAAATTACATTTGATCATCATTATCTGTCTGTGCAACTTTTGATATTATTGTTATCTTTATTAAGAGAAACAATCTAATCTATTACAGTATTCTAAAGCTATCTACTATAAGTGTGACTAATTGATAAACATTATATGATAGTTGTGAACAATCTCCAGGTTCAATTTTAGATGTAGAGAAGCACTACATTTAAATATATATCAGTGTTCAGCAATACCATATTATATATGTTAATTTTCAAGTTTACAATATACATCTATGCATTAAAATAACAGAATTTATTATTTTATTCTAATATAATAGTTGATCTTAATCTGGAATATTATATGATTCTTGATTTATTATACAAATTGAGTTCTTTAATTGATATATCCTTGAATATTAACTACTTACACAAAAACAACAGTAACAGTTATTCTGAGGCATTACTTATTAAACCATTTCAATTACAAATCTTCTAAATCAACTTCATATGTTTCAGTAATTTGTCACATGCAGTCCCACAAAATAATTAAAATACAAGACGGTTTTATCCTGATTCATCATTGTACCTTAAATGATTTGTAATATTCAAACCTTGTTTATTCCTGAAGTTTATATTATGTTTTTCTGTACTTATCAATGTTCAGAAATTCTACTTAGTCTTATTTTTCCAAATTTAATTGTATTGTTAGACAGCTTTGCATCATAATGGATGAGAATCTACTTCCTTCAAAGTTGATACAAATAAAACTAATAATAGACATTAGATTAATAATAAGCATTTTTAGTTTGAATTACATATTCTAATTTAAATAAAGCTATAGGCTTTGCATGTGCATATTAAAAACATTACAGAATGTATCCTAATGATTTATTATTTATAATATGCTTTAGTTATATTAAAACATTTTAACAAGGTGAATCTTCCTAATTAATGCCCATGAAATAATTAAGGATGCTAACTAAACCTTATCTTATATGGTATAAACTGTTAATTTAAAATATATCTGAGTGTATTTAACCTACAACTTGTAAGGCATTTTATACCAAATATACAATTATATAAAAAAAATAATATAATATTATCATAGACAAAAAGCAGCCAGTATTACCACTAAACTTATAGAGATATTGTAAAGTTTAAACTCTTTTTAACAAATTTGCCTTTTTTAACTAACCAGTTTATAGACATCCTAAATAAACATTATCCATAGCTAGTAAATGGAAATTTACCTATTCTTGGCTAAAAAAACTAAAAATATATAAACCGTTAAGGATTAGAAGTTGCTAGCCTTGTAAGGAATGCTTTCTAATTCCTTATTTTTTTTATAAGGGGATGTTAAAAAGACTTATTTACAATAGATCATTTAGCCTTTTTTATTTCATTGACATACGTATATTGGATATGTATCAACATATTGTGAGGATAAATTGAAAATTGTACCTACACCAAACTTTAGAAGCCTATAGTGTTAGGTTATGTCAGGTCAATATTTATACCTGGCTAAATTGATGTTTTGCTTACATACTATTTGTGAAATCTGAGTAATTAAACATGCATATCTATATAGCATAATATACCAGTACTATATTAACACACATATCTATAATATACCAGTACTATATTAAGTAGCTGAGTAATAAGACATGTATGGCAAAATATATATATATTGAAACAAAGGAAATCCCAATTGTTAGAAAAAGTAAGATCAAACATTAAAAGAATTAGTACCAGTATATATGTATAACAACACTTAACTTGCATACACACAGGGAAGAAAAGGATAGAATGATGATGTAGACTATAACAATCTAACTTAAAATGATCAAAGGTCAAGTCCTTTGCCAAACAATCTCATATAAGAATGAAATAATAATGTATAATGTAATGTATTGAATCGATTATCACAATATATAAATGGATAACAATAGACACATACAGCAAGGAAATGAAAGATTTTGTGTTCTAAAAAATGGGAATGACACTGACTATAAAAGAAAATGCAATTATAACCCCTGTTTCTTAAAAATTAAGTGTTTGTTATGAAAAGCAATTTTGCTCAAACAACAGGTTTTGAATACCATATGAAATGGAGATTTTAGTTTGAATGTATTAATTGTATAAACCTAATTATAATGCAAGATTTAAAGAAGTAAAAAGGACTTTTACTATAAATAAAGTGAACAAATTCATTCAAGTAATCCGATACATTTTTAGAAAACATCCTACATTTTCAAAAGAAAATTAGAGAGAAGTTAAAGTAAAATGTATAATCAAGGTTGAATTTGGGAGAAGTATGTCTATATAGCCAGCATAGTAAATGAGTGGATAATTTAACTTTTTTTTCATTGTGTGAAAAGTTTTTATTTCTTTTACTCCGAACTGGAATTAATTTAAAACTTATACTTGTCAAATTAATACAATGGTGTCTGGTTAAAGAAATTGATTGCTATCAGTGGGATCATTAATCTGCTAATGATGGAAGACTAAATATCTATATAGTCTACATTTGAATTGCCTAATAGAAAGGTGACCAACATGGAGTCTTTCAAAATGAGCCATTCAGAATCTACAATGAGTAATCCATATCTACATGAAGGAAATCACCTAAAATATTAGTCAGGATCTGTGAAGGACTCTGTCAAATCACCAAATAAAATTCAATTGATTGATTCATGAAATTATGATTGTTACATGTTATGATTTTTTGTTTTTAAATATCTGTGTACACATTACTATTATTATTTTTTTTTGCTTTATTTTATTCTTATTATTCAGAACATGAAATCCGTAAATTCAACATTTTAGAACAGTTCATTTTGGGAAAGCATGAGAGGAACCAGGAGGAAAGTTTAATTTTAGTTGGGATTATTATTATTTTTTTTTAATAATAAAATTTAGGTTCAATCTTGTTTCTTCATACTTGACTTTCGTTCATTACTACAATCAATATTACCCGAGACTTGAGGTAAGAATTTCATTTTTAGAAAATTAATTTTCACCCACTTTACATGGAACAGAATTTTATTTGCTGTTTGCTTATCTAACACTTATTACTTAGATTTTATTCAGGGTAAATGATTAATTTTCTGAATGAATCTATTTTCCTATCATGTGAAGAGTTAGATTTAACTTATCAAAGGAAAGGGTGGTCTCCAGATAAATCAATCTTCGACCATTAGAGATTTCAGTTAAATGTAGTTCATTAATAATAACATAGGTACATCCCTGTTAATGGAGTCAAAATGAATTCTCCCTGAGTTCGAACTCTAAGGCATAACAGAACTGAAAGAGAGGGTGAGGTGTAAGTAAACTGATTCAAATTGCATCTAAATTTAATAAATGAGTGTTGAGCTGGTCTATTGGAAGAGAGTGCAATTATAGGTTATGTGCTTCATTGGGTTGTCTCCAGCATCCTACCCAAAGACCCTGGGTCCAAATGTAGTTAGATGTGGCTTTCTCCTTCTATCTCAATGACCAGACCATTACAATATATATATTATAATATTTAACAAATGTTCAGATAAATATATTTTAGTATGTGGAATTTTATGTTTATAATTATTTAACTAAATGCTAATGTTAGGTCAATAGCCAATCAAGGTTAACCGCACAAATAAAAAAAATAGTAATACTATATATGTATTAATAGATATATATCCACTAAAATTTTTCAGATTTATGACAAATTACTCCAGAATTTGTAATACATCTTAAAATATTTCTCAGTATAAAATTTTCCAAACTATTTTTTTTTTATATAAAATATACGTCATAAAAAATCCTTATAGTCCGATGAGGTAGAATCTAAAAAAATCCATCACTTACACAGTCATAACAGTTAGACTCATGTCATTTTGAGTTTGAAATTTGAATATTTAGTAATTAGCCATAATGAATATATATGGTATTTAATCCATCAATGTTCAATATTTTTATCTCTTAAATGATTTTATTTTATATCCACATAAAGCTATGCTGGAGTGTTGCATTAGATCCTAAGATCTAGGTGCAGCACTCTCAGATCCAAAACTCCTCACTGATGAAGGCCATAAGCCAGAAACTAGTCTGGGGATATTGGATGAGTAGGCAATAGATAGGGATTTTATGCACAAACCTTCTGGCATCCATTGATTACTCTGATTGGCACTGAGTGACACTACTATATGGAGAGTTTTGCCTGTTTTAATAACAGTAATGTGCTAGCGTAAAAATGGTGATCATGTGATGTTTAGTGGAATATAACATATATTTGTAGTAAACGAGACAATCTTAAGAAATATGTGTAACTGATCAGGTCTTTCAGATTTATAATGTATTCCTCCGTAGCTTGACGTAAATCTTGAAATATCACCCAGTGTAAAATTTTCCTGATATTTTTTTCTCACTATTCATACATTTTATGAAAGATTCTGTGATATATGATTCAAAACATTTTAAATTTTTTTATCTAGTCACTAATAAAAAGTTTTAAATAACGTTGTTATTGCAAATTACTGAAACATATACCATACAATACAAGAATATAAATCTAATGCCGAATCCTTATAATCAGCTAGAATTTTTTTCTCAACATCATCAACTATAATTTAGAAAGAAGAGAAACTATTGACTGGCAATTTTAGTGAATTTTGCCCTGTGGTGTGTCAGATGTAAAGTCACAATTGAAAGAACGAGAAACCCACAAGGGACTAAATTTAAGAACGTCATGGAGAAAATCATGAAGAGGGATCGACTAATTGCTCCAAGCTATATCACAAGAGCAACATGGGAGAAGGTTGGATCTACTTTACTTCAAATAGATATGTAATTGATATCATTTTTGTATTTATAACATTCAATATAGCTATAGAATAAAATTTTTCTTAAAAAAAACAAAGAAGAGAAACTATTTTTGTAAAAATCTTTATACTAAGAGGAAATATGATTATATGTTTGTCAGATTAAAATACTTATGGCTTAAAAGATTATATTATGCTTACCTTACTAAGAAAACTTATTAGAGTCTTCTCCAAAAGAATTTAAATAAATACTGTAAAAAAGTGTCACTTTCTGTTATAATAATCAGTGATGGCGAGCCTTTTTGAAAAGTGAGTCAAATATTGTTCATAATTTTTTTTAGTACTAGCTCATGGGTCGCTAAGTCAGTGACTTCACTTGGAAAGGGGGAGGGGAGAATGGTTAAAAACTACTTTTTTTTGGTTCTCACTTTTAAAATTCTCTAAAAAGTTTACATTTCCTTTTTATAAAAATTAAGCGTGGGTCATTTAAAAAGCCTGCGTGGGTTAGTATCTAACCTATGGGTCATAGGTTTGCCATCTCTACATTATGTTGGAAAAGTATTATTTGGCCTAATTTGTGCTATAGAATGAATTAATAATTTTAAATTTCTGTTATATCAGGGGCAATCTAAATTATCTTAGAAATATATTATTTAGATTAGTTTGTGTTTTGAAATAATTCAATGTTACACATTTGACAGTTGTGCTACATTTATGCTAATTAAAATAATTAGTAGTTTATAAAAGATAATCTTTGAAATTGTAAGCAAACTTGATTAATTTACAAACATCCCTAATACAACAACTACAACTTTATAACCCGTTAATACCCTTTAACCTTAACCAAAAAATCACCTTATGGGAAGCATACAATCTAATCAACTATAATCAACAACCCATTAAAACCAGCCTAAAAGTAACCAATCAAAGACTCATTACACACTTCAAAAGATGGAGTCTGGAACCCAAATTCCTTGACTTCATCATTAAAATAAATCTTAATGCGCTACCCATGAATTGGTTTCTTTATCACCGAAGAGGTTTTACCAGCATTGACCCTATATGTGGTCTGTGTGCTCGTGAAGATGAAACCATAGACCATATTATACACCGGTGCCCAAGACTTAAAACTCTGAAAGATATAATTATAATCAATTCCAACATAAGACCTGATATGATTTTCTCACTTGAAAATGCCATTCATAATGGGTTTTTTTCAATAATAAGGCTTTCTACCTTTGTCCTTTATTCCATATGGATAGTGAGATGCAAAAGTCTCATGGAATTACCCCCCCCACACACAAATCATACCATTGTTTTATCAAACGCTCAAAAAAATCAAGAAATGTGACCAGCTCCTTGCCTCCAGTAAAGTCTTTGCTGACACCTGGTCTTTAATTGCTCTTTCCTTTTCCTGATTATCAATTCCCACCTACCCAGCATTATAGAATAGTCATTTATAAAAGAAAATATTCATGTCTATCTTAAAAATGCTAATACCATTAAACAAGTTCTTAGAATCTCTTCACTATACCTAACCACATAAGAGTATAACATTGTGCTCTCATAACATAATCTAGCCAGATGACATATAGAACATTATATAATCATATTATTGTACAATTTATTCATTTATGTATCCTTTATTAGTATGTAATCACTATTTATTGTTAATAAAATTTTTATTGAAATGAAAATCACAGCAAACAAAAGGTTTCAGCCTTTTTATAATATCACTATTTGATTTATTATTATATATTAAACCTTGGATACAATAAAAGATGGCCATTACTAACATGTTTATTTAAATGATTTTTTTTTTTTTTTTTGAGATCTTGATTGTAAATTGTTTCTTGTAAATTCTTCGATTAATTTATTCCTGTGAAAAAAGTATTTATTACATAAATGTAAATTGATTATATATACATAAATATAGGGGATTTGAACTAACACTTCCAAGCCCCTTCACTATCCACACTATCTTATACTAGTGATTTCCATAATCACATACATGCATAAAAGACAAACAATCACCAATATTGGTATTTCATGCTAAACCAGCACTCATTAGTTGGTTCAGATTACTTTACCATCTCCCATACATATATATAATCAGTGCTAAGTTTATTTTAAGATAGCAAATCCTTACACTTTAATGGACAGATTTCAACTAGTAGTATGAGAGAGTGTGAATAGTGAAGGGGCTTGTATCTGAGTTCAAGTCCCCTATATTTATAATTAGGATCCAGGTATAAGAATGCCTGGTATTTCAAATCTTATATATACATAAGTAAAGAAAACTTTTTTTTTGGTAATTGGAAAATAAATTATTTATTTTGTTTATTTTAAAACAGATAATTTTACCAAAAATTCATCCTTAATCATTTATAAAATTATATCTTTAAACAATATATTAAAATACTTTGAATCATAAATGATGTATAAAATGTAGTTTTTAACAATGAGCTTTATTTTAAAAGAAAAGAGAAAGATTTATTCAAAATACAAAAAGAGAAAGATTTACATGATGTAAATATTGGCACATATAATATAATTTATGCAATTAAAAATTTTTGCTATCAAAATTTATTTTTCAAAAATCAGTATTATTGGGATTATAATTTATAATTAATGACTGACAATACAGTTTAAAATTAGTTGTTTTAAAATAAATAAATAAAATTAAAAAAACAACATGACAGTGATTACTAAAATATGTAGATCTTCTCAGTTAAGTCTGGACTTAAAAGAAAACATAATAATATCAAATTTAATTAAGAATAATTAATAATCATTTATTTATTTTAATAAAATAAAAGAATTTTTAACTTTAGGGATACATGACCACTAAGATCAGTAGAGATCTGGAGACATTTGCCACTTGGAACAGATAATTCTATCATTTTATATGAACATAGCATGCTTGCATTAAAAGATAAGATTGACAATTTCTTACTCAGGGGTTTGGGGAAGGATTCCTGACAGAGATATTTTAAGTGCTGGCTCTGGCTAAGCATTTATCATAAAGCTTGTAGAGGAATTGGCAATCCTCATTGTTTATAACTTACAAGCTTAAGAAATAGGGTCATGTGATCTATGACTCTTATTTTGACTATTAATAAAGATGGTACTTTTGAAGTGAGTATAATTTAGTAAGAAGGTTGACTTTGGTTTTTTTTTTTTTGCCAGATTGTAACAAAATTGGAAGTATATTAATATTTTTTATTAGTGAGTCATTAGACTACAGATTATTCACTTCATAAATAATATTTATATAGTGTATTTTCCACAACTCCACTCTCATATAAGGTAGGGACTGATTCTATCCATTATGTGATCTGGGCCTACTGATGAGTGCTTGGTCATCATGAAATGGGCATCTTGGGAATCATACATCTTTTTCACATATCTTTGGTCATATGTTTATAATTACACTTCAAACAAAGTGTTAAAAGTGGATAGAAATCAGTCTTTAATTTCATGAGAGTGGTGTAGAGGAAATTATATTACAGAAATATTATTTATAAAAAAAATGGAATTACTAAAAATTTGTTTTGTACATAAATCTATCTCTTACTTAAATATTTATTAGATTTAAAGTGATGGACATTAAAAACCAGTAATATTTTTTTTTTTATATAAAATAGTTTGTTTATTACAAATTGAAATGATGTTTACTGCTTACAAACAAATAAGTCAAAGAAAAAAATAAAACACTTATATTTTAAGAAAAAAAAATGTTACAGAAAATATATTTTTTTAAAATGAAAGATATGATCAATGAATTAAAAAAATGACAACTATCTAGTGTGACTGTTTTTGTAAAATCTATGGAGTTATTAGAAGTATTCACAATTAATGGGGCTTTTGTTACAGCAGCTCAATTTATTAGGCTCTTCGGCAATCAAAATATTTTAAACCAATTTGCATAATTGTTAATACATCCAGTCATCACACTCATAACTTTGGATTCAAATCTGATCTAAGTCGCACATAAACATTTTTATGTTGCAAAATGATTAGGATATTTTCCCAGATAAATAACTTTTATCAGTAATGATAGATTGATTGGTATTTAACTCTTCTTAGCTAGGTGATCAGAGTCCTAGATTAATCATGATTGGTCAGAATATTATGGATATGATGTCTGTGAAAAATATAATGGTTGCAGTGCCATGCAACTTTAACTATTAATAGAAATGAGTATTACACCTAAAGGTTTTTGGTCTATGGTTAGCTTAACCTTTTTACAAAACACATTTTTAACGTAATATTTTAAATGCATCATAAATTTTTGATTCATATGTGCGTTTTTTTTAAATTTGTAATTAATTACATAATATTTTTGTTTTGTATTATAAGATGTTTTTGAGCGTAATGATAAACCGATTGCCTTATGTGCTAAAGTTACGATACCTTTTTTTTTGCTGTTCTGCATCCAATAAAAAAATCGTAACCCGAAACCATTAAAATCAGTCATTAATTAATAGTAAAAGGCATACAGTTAAAAAAATAATAAATTAGTATAAAAAATCATCTTTTTTATTAATTTATTTAAGTTCAAACTCGGTATCTCAAGCTGTTAACCTTAATTCTTTTGATGAGCTCAGAAATATTTTGATGATTTTTCAAAGGTAAAATTTTATCGATTTTACTTGTTTTAGCACAATTTCAAAATATAATAAAAATTTTCTCTATTTGTGAAAATTTAAATCTATGAAATAACATATGGTCTGATTCTTGTCTTCCCAATAATAAAATAAAAGATATTTTTAGATTATAACATGAAGGATTAAGCCTTTTGTCAATCAGCTAATGTTTTATTTCTTTAAGAAATCTCTTATTTTGACATTCTTAATATTTTAAGTATTACGTTTTAAATAGTCTATCCCACCTGCCTCTATACTTTTTATTTTTTTATTTCTGTATATCAAATCTTTTTTTTAAAATCCGGGTCGTAACCATTTGTCTATTGAAGGTAATTTGGCGAATAATATATTTTTAGAATTTTAAACAAGAATAGTTTATTCAGAGGCTTAGCAAAAGGATTTTTTTTTTTTAAAGTATTAACAAAGTCGATGCGAAATTCAATATCTTTGTACACTCAATATTATTAATAAATGGTTAATCTTATAAAAAAAAGTTGATTTTCAAAATTTTTAGATTTCAATCAATTATGACTACGAATGTGTCCAAAACAGATTAAATGAAAAACTGTCACAATCAAATAAGTAAAAAAAAAATTCTTCAAATATCCTTTTCTTTCTAAATGTCTCTCTTTTTTTCTCTCTCTCTTACGTTTCCAATAACACAAATAAAAGCACCTAAGAATATATACACATATTTATATGTATATGTACTCTAGAGAGAGTGCTACTATATGCAAATTAGGCAGCTGTCTACGGTGCAGAGTTTAATAAAGGACTCAGTACTAACATTTAAATTTCTCATTTTAATACAAAGTAGATATTTTTGCGAAAGATATTCCGTTTGACCCTTTAATTTTTTATTATAAAATTTTTGTTTTTAAAAATTGAAGGGGACAAGCTTTAATTATTTTATTTTATTTTTTTGTAGGGGGAGAGCGCAAGGTGTGACATTTTTTATGTTCAATGTAATTGTTTTTAATTTTTTGAGATCAAACTAATAAATACTATCAACAAATGACATTTGCACAAGAATTTTCTAGTTGTGTTATTTTATGTTGAACGCTATTTTAGCTGCATGTTTTCTATAGAGAATTGCAGTTCACCCTGGATGGTTAAAGTGGATTAAATATACAATTTGAAAAAATATTTTGAAAAAAGCTTTATATTACATATTTACTTAATTCATATAAAATTTATTTAGGGCATGATAAAAACTACCTTCTCTAGTTTACTTTGACTTTCAGACAAGAATACAAAAAGATTGAGTTACTTTAAAATCTTTTCATATCAATATAAAGAAAGAAAGTGATTTTTATATGATTTATTAAAATTAAGAAGTAATAATAATGTCTGGTATAAAAATATATAAATATATTTAAAGATAAGCAAATAAAACAATTTAATAGTAAATATAAAACTAATCCAACATCTATTAACAAAATAATAAAAAAGGGAGTCAAAATCCCCCAAATAGGTTTCTAATGCCCCATGTCACTAAATACAATAATTAAACTTGGGATTTGAAATGTGTTGAAGTTGTCTGCTTTGCCAAATAAGATCTTACTTGAAAAACAAATCTAAATTAAAAAAAAAACAATTGAATAACATTTCTATTGATATAAAAGAACTAAATCCAATATCTCAAAATGATTCATATTTTTTAAATATAAAACTTTACTTATGCATGAATGCAATAATGCTAAAATTATTTGTATGAAGATAAATAATAATAATAAATGTAAAATAGAGAGAGGCATGACAGTTTATCAGGGCAAAAAGTATGAAAATACAAGGCTCATTGAACATGCGCATAAGTTTTATGTTATCAAAGTTCAAGATTCAGAAATGAGCTACTATGAGCTAATAATATGAAGGTAATCATTAATAATATTATAACATATAGCTTTGTGATGGGTTAATATAATAGACCCAAACTGGATTAAGTATATAATTGGTTACTGTTATTTTTATATTTGCATTATTTTATTTTTTGGCAATTACTTTTTGTAATGAAATAATGTGTACAATTTACAAATAATATTGCAACATTGGTCCTTGTATATATATATATTACAGATGTCTAGATATATATGCATATCTTCATAGCCATGCTTAAAATTAACCAATAGAATATATACAATTGCTGGTATTCTATTGGTTAATTTTAGTATTGGTTGAAGAGATGTGTTTTACATATAATAACCAATTACTAATTTGCATTTATGATTATATATATATATATGCATAAAGCTATACTGGAATTAAATACAAGAAATATTACACCACCTACTAACAATTTTTTCAGGAGTATTAATGGATTGTGATTAAACATCCAAATTTATTTTTTTGTCATAAAGGTTTTATTTTAGATAGTTTAACTATTAACAAAACCTTATATAAAAACCTAATAAGATTCCAATGAGAAGCTAGACTTATTAGTGAATTAATTCAGTTCTTCAATTTTGTCACTTTAGTCATGGATTCAACAGTCATTAACTATATAATTCATGATTAGAATTTGTTCAAATTTCTACAGATTAGTGGCTCTTAAATTCCATTTATGAGGTAAAGAAACACATTAACTATAAGTTGTCCTAAATATATTGATGGCATTCCAATTGTAATTAGCAATAATAAATCCAGCTGGAGTTTTGCTGGGTCCTTTTGATTCTTGGTTGAATGTCTGAATTTGAATTGAGTTTTAGTTAATAATAACTGTGTTGAGTAATTGAATAGTCCAGTGGTTTAATGGTTAATTATACATTTTCTGTGAGACAATTTCTTTTCTGATCTCTGTTGGAGAAAATTAGATAAACAGAAATTATTGTTAAAAAATAATTTGATTGCCCCAATAATATTTTTTCAGGATAATATTTAATTAAATATCCAGAAATTTTGTTTTTCCATAATACAATATCCATCAACAGACTATTCTAAAACTAAAGAAACCATTCATACTGTACTTGCATCTTAAGTAATGTCACCAGTTTTCTAATAAATTTATTTCTGGAAATTAATTTTGATCTAATCTTAGATAAATGAAGCAAATAACTTCTACTTCCTAAATCAAATCAATGCAAACAACAATAATAAAAGTAAAGAAACTGACATCTTAAATATTTTAACGATCAAAATTTATATTACATTTGCAAAATAAGAGTAATTAATAATTATTTTAATAATTTTTCAAATCAATCTCAAGTGACTCTATAAAAAAATTAGAAAATAAATAAAGCTGTATTGAAATTATACAACTAATATATCACCGCATCTATTATTTAATTTGTCTGCAACTCAATCTATGAACTACAAATTTCCAAATTAAGTATCTGACAAAAAAAAAGCAAAGCAAAACAAAAAAACAAAAACACTTTTTTATTGTCACTAAAAAGAATTGTAGTTTAAATCGACAAATGGATTATTATTTTTCATATTCTTAATTTGGAATTGTATTACACACATGAAAATAAAAAAAAAATGTAATAGTAAGTAGTGTATAATATTGATAAAATCACTGGAAAAATATTCAACTTTTGGTAATTAGCCAACCACTAATTAAAACATGTCGTTCTTGATGAAACCATGTAATTTCATAAATGGTATTAGCATTGACCTATCTGGAGTAATTTCAATATCAGATTCCTTCTAGTGTCAACAATCAATATGATATATGAGTAATAAGTCACACTAAAATACTTTAATATAAGTAGAAACTTGAAGTACAACAACTTTCTGAATCCTATTCAGAATTGAAGCATTTCTCTTAAAAATGCATGTTTGCTATTTACTATATGTTGTTACTGCAGCTTGTTTTAGTTACCCTAATTAGTGGTTGCTTGGGTCCGTCATAGCTGAGATTATTTTCTAGTTTAATACAGATAAATATTCCTTATTATATTTTTAATTTTTACAGATTAAGTTTATAAAAATAATTAATATATATATATATCAGTATGTGCATTTAAATATACAACAAAAATATATGGGATGAGATAGTATCCATAATTTACAGCATCAGCATAAATGCTTTGAAAAAAATAACGTTACTATATTAACTAATTTAATACACTGTACAGGCTTGCACACACCTGGACATATATAATGTAATATATAATGGATTAGAGCTCAGACTTTCACACGACCCTCAACTCTCCATGCCATCTCATATTGCTGATCCACCTGATCACACACATATTGAAAAGATAAATAATCACCAATACATGTATTTCATGCTAAACCAGCAATCATCAGTTGGTCCAGATTACTATCTCCACACATATATAAAATCAATGCTCAGCTTTATATTCAGCAATATGAGATGGCATGGAGAGTTGAGGGTCGTGTGAAAGTCTGACTTCGATGCCCTTATATATTACATTAACTAGTTAAAAACTAAAGATTTATTTTATATATATATATAATTTGCAAGTGTATATTTATATATGTTTATAGTAGTAAATATTTTTATAAAATATTTCACACTTTCTAATAAAATAAGAAATATATACTTTGTATTGATGAGTTGAGGTTGATAACAATGAGAATGCCACTTGATTGGAAATTTTAACTGCCATATGTCTGTTTCTTAAATTTGATTGGCTTTTATTGTGTAATTTTAACTGCCATATGTCTGTTTCTTAAATTTGATTGTCTTTTAGTGTGTAATATATTCTGACTTTTTATTTGATATATTTTTAAATAAAAACAATTCTTTATTCTATATTGGATATATAATTGCTTGTTAAATATACTTATAATATTTTCAATTTCGTTTAAACTTATAATTATTACTTATTAAATATTCTACATATATTTAATGAATAACAATATCCATATAAAATATATGGGAACAATGATTGTAATCCAATGGAAAAAAGTAGCCTGTTTAATCTGGAAAATATGTTACTATTTTTTTTTAAGTGTCATAGCATCGGCCGGGACGCGAACCTGCAACCGGGCAACTGCCTGCTAATGCAAGGCAGTCGCGCTGACCTCTCGACCACCAATGCAAGACAAATGATTACTATTGTGTATTGAAATAACAAATATTTAAATAGTATATATAACAAATTACTAATTTATAAGTAGATATCAACTGTGAAATTATTTTAAAAATTGTTAGAAATTTATTAAATCATTATATATTGTAAAGCTAGATCATTTTTCTGTAAAATGCGGGTTTATTTGGTGATAAGTAGGAAACAGTATAAAAATAAAAAAAAGAAAAATTTACTTTGTATAAAAAAAAAAAAAAATTATATCTTCAGCCTATTTTCAACATATTTCAAGGTAATTTGGATTATGATAAGTAGTTGTTGTGCATTTACTACAAAAAAGGCTGAGATATAATATAATGTAGTTTTAATCATTAGTGAGATAACTGTCATAAATATAATAAAATTGTGGTTTACATTTATATGCAATTAGTAATCATGAAAAATATGAATTTACACATTTATAATTCCTACTTTATTTAGTACTGAAATAGAATTACAATTTTAACTAAAGGTTCACAGGTCAATTTTCAGATGAGAAAATAATAAAAACGATCTTTGTTAATATATGTCAAAATTAGCTGTAGGTTTTTAATGCATATATATAGACCTTGATTTCCTTACTATTATAGTTTGCCTTTTGAGTCATTGGTGATGTTATATTGCTAAGATTATTAATATATGGTGAATCTGAATCTTCTTCACTTCCTGTATAGCTATTTAAGTTAGATGGCTGGATTTGAAGACATAAAGATGCTTGAAACTTTCAGATTCCCTACTTAATAGTTTAAGTATTTTATAAATGCTGGGCTTAGTTTGTATTTTAGATCTAGTGTCTGAAGGTTCTAGTACCTCACTGAAGAGAGCCACCAGTTTGAAACTGGTTTGGGAATAGGGATAAATCTAAATATATATTTTAAATGCTTTTTCTTGTGGAAAAGCTTGTTTAGAGTTATTAGCATACTCATTTTATTTACATTTATAAATACAAGCTTATTCAATTAAGTCACAAGATGTACGACTTGATTTTTTACTATTATTAATAATATATATGTATATATAAATATATGTGTGTGCTAAAGTAAACATTTTCATGTATTTATTATAATGTTAAACATTTCATTCTAGTTATAAAATGGAGATATATCAATTATTTAAATCATATCATCATCATGAACATTTTCAATTATTAACAATCCACTCCAGGATGAAGTTCTCTCCAAGTTTAATCTATATTTTCTAATATCTAGTCTCTCTCCTCCACATTACCCCTACATACTTCCTTATTTTATCTAACCATTTCATAAGTGATCTCTGAACAGACTACCCAATGAAGTATGGAAAGTTGTTTCTTAGGAGTAACAAAAAGAGAATGAAAACATAATACATGAGTGAAAGAACAAACAGGTATTACAGATAGCCTAGAATGAATTAAGAGTTTGAAGTAGAGTTGGGTTGATATAATGCTAGAAGAGATGATAATAAATGAACATTTGAAGTCTTAAATAGGATTCTAACAGATGGTAAATGACTGACATAGATTGTATTATTTATATATATATATCAAAATACAGTACAATTTACATAAATTATATTATTTTAGAAGTACTTTCGACTATACATTTTGTAGTCTTTATCAACTATATAATATTGAATAATCAAAACGAGACAACCTTTAACAATACCCATAGTTCAATTCAGATTTCCCACAATTCTGTTATCTTAACATTTAATAAAAGACTACAAAAAAAAATGTATAGTCGAAAGTACTTCTAAAATAATATAATTTATGTAAATTGTACTGTATTTTGATATATATGTATATTGATTTGTATATTACATATATTGTGAAACGAATACAGATATCAAACTTTACATATATATATATATGACATTTAGATTAGGTATTAATGTGATATAATAACCTTTTTTAAGATTTTAAACATTATACATAATATTATTTATTTGTTCTTTTCTAAAATATTTCAAACAATTTTAAAGATGAAATTATAAATATTTTATAATGTGCAATTTTCATATTCACAATTTCTGTTGTTAATGATTGGGAAAAGTTTAAGTAAGGAAAAACATCATTTAAAAAACAGATAAAAATAACTTTACTGTTAAAATTTTGATTTTTTAGATCATGATACAATTATTTGGGGCTGTGAACACAAATAAATGAAAAGCGAATAAGTTATGCAATTACTTTCAGTAATGAAATTTCAAATTTCTGATTCAACTCTTCTTTTATGATTTTTACATTAAAAAGTATTTTTGTGCCTGCACATATTTTTGTACCTATAACTCTTTAATAAAGAAACCAGTTAGTGTGTGTAATAAAAAAAAATGTATTTTATAACATATTTTTATTATATATACAGTCAGAAATAGTAAAAAAAAAATATAAATAATTTTAAAACAATATATATATATGGAATCTTATAATTAAACATTAGTAAATACAGTTATCAAAAATTTTTGAAAAACACAAAAAATATAATCATCACTTAGGAGCACAATCTTTATCAACTAATAAGTTTAAAGGTTAACCTTCTAATAATTCCATGATATTAACATTTGCTGCCTGCCTATTGATTAAGTCATGCTTGTATTTATATTTTAGCATAGACATTTTTTATGTTCCTTTTATTGTTATGTCTTCCAATTTGCAACATTTTGACATTATTATAATTGAAATTAAAACCATATATACATTATTTATTATGGTCATAAAAAATGGAAGCTGATATATTATTATTACCTTTGCAATTTTGTTTCATATTTTGAACCCTTTTTAATAAAAGCCAGTGAGTGCTCTTTAGTTTCTTTCTCCAATGTACATATTGATTGCCCTATATATAGGCTACCACACCTAAATATCCATTCATAAATGATGCAATTTTTATTTATGAATGAGATTTTATCTTGAGAGTTATTTATTAATTTATTTAATATAATAGGTGCATAAAATGCAATGTCACATATACCATTATAAATTTTCCTTATGAAATTTGCTTGTTGATTCGAAATATATGGTATTGATATACAAATTTTTTTATTAGTACAAGAAACAACCTTATTATTAATATTTTTATTTTTATATTTTGTATTAAAAATTTAATAGTATTATAAAGATGATTGTAATTATAGCCAACATTTAACAAATCATTAGAATACATTACAATATTTTTGCCTTTATCCAATGAATATTTACAAAGATTATCATTTCTAAATAAGAAATACTTCAAACCTACCATTTTATATGACAATGGTACTCTTGATTTATATGGAATATAATTTCTTGTTGCTATTAGTTTTATAGTCATATAGTGATCTAGCTTACATTTATTTCTAGTTATCTTAAGATCAAGAAACTGAACACACCTTAAATTTTCATCAGTTTTAATACATTTTAAACCATTTATATTATTTAATTCTTGGAATAATTCTTTAATTGTATTTAATTCTTTAATTTTATTAAAAAGGGTTCAATGTATGAACAAAATTGCAATGGTAATAATAATGTATCAACTTCTGTTTTTTTATTATCATAATAAACAGTGTATCACATGATCACATTTCCTATACTAGCTCTGTTAATAAACAATGTATATATGGTTTTAATTTCAATTATAATAATGTCAACATATTGCAAATTGAAAGACATAACAATAAAAAAAAAATAAGGAGGCTATGCTAATATACAAATACAAGCATGACTTAATCAATAGGCAGGCAGCAAATGTTTGATCATGGAATTATGGGAAGGTTAACCTTTCAAAATATTAGTTGACAAAGACTACAAGGAGAGTTGAAAGTAGTCCTGAGTGATGATTATATTTTTTGTACTTTTCAAAAATTTTTGATTACCATATTTACTAATATTTAATTATAAGATTCTGTATATTGCTTTGAATAAATACAGACATCGATTTATAATATTTGTACATAAATATATAATTGCATATTTCTCATCCTGAATTATGTAGAAAAAAAACAGAATATGGTAAAAGCTAAACATGATTAATTTGTTAAATATTATTAATTTAATAATTATTGATGACTTTAGAATAAAAATATTATTATAGCTTTTTCATGTATAATAAATATTTATGTTGTTTCATAGCTAATTTTTGTAACAGTTTCCTACATAAATTCATTTTTTTCTATTATGTAAACAATTTTTTGCTTATTTATAGCTTCCATCTATTGGCAAAAACTATAGTATTATTAACTGCATGAATAAAAAAGCAATTACTCCCTTCTAATTGTATTAAAATTGTCAATCAATAATAAAACTTTGAATAGAGCAGTAGTGATAAAGTAGCACTGCTCAATTATTCACTGAGAGTCACAGAAGTCAATTTAATATTGCTCTTTTATAATTTTATTCCAAAATGAATAAAAAAAAGACTTTACAGTTGTTTATTAATAAACATAGAAAACAGAGGAAAATTATTTAGCTCTAATATATTTTTATTTTCCATTCCGTTCGAACTTCTTTGTGTTATTTATTAAACTTTACAATTAAGTAATACTTTTATCTTTATAATTGTGATATAGAGTTCTTATTTTTGTAATTATTTTTGTTCATATCTTAACATGTATTCTTATATTAAAATAATATTATCACTTAAAGTGTATATAAGCAATTAAAAATCAGAAATTCTTAAAATATATTTTCTGCTAGAACTGTATTAATAGCATTTATCACTTTTAATATTTTTGTAATTTAAATATCTATTGTATAAAGATTTTAAATTTTAGTTCCGTTTGTTGTCAAAAGAGGAAGCCAAAAATAAAATCAAAAACTTATTTTTTATTCTTATCAATAGGAAGTAGCTGTTTTTTCAGGCAGATAGGTTTAATCAACTTTGTAGACTTTTTAAAAAGACATTATGCAAAAAATATAAAATATTTTGTTGAATTTAATTATACTTAATGTTTATAAATAATTTATAATATATAATAACTTTTTTTTTAGTTTATAATATAAATCCCAGACAAACATTTTTAATTTATTCATTATATTTTCAGAAAAACAACAACAAATATTTAAATATTTTTTTCTGTAAATGCTTTACAACAATTTTGTATTTGTTTTTTTTTTTTTTAATGTAGACGTATATATTTTTATAAACATATGAAATAAATTCAGTTTTTTAAACATATACCCTAAAAAATTAAACTGAAATATTTTCAAGTGCACTCAATAAATGTTTTTTCCACTATAAAAACAAACAAAACATTATTTAAGCGAACTCACTAATGAAAGTTTAAAATTATGTGTACATATTATGTATATATCTCAAAACATCTGTGCAATATATATATATGCATGTGTGTAAATTAAATATTAGTCTTCTACTATCCAATGAAACTTAGTAACCATTTAGTTATTATTCTTTAAAAATAAAATGCAGCATTGTTTACTATTGATATTTATAATAATAATAATCACCCCCCTCACTCAACAATTTTTTAAACAATACAAATGACAGAATACTTTTTGAACATGTTTCCCAGGTTGTATATAAAATATCATGCCATGACCCATCCTGGAACGCTATGTAATATTATGGTGAATACAGTCACTCTACATATGTATTTATATAATAAAACTAAATTAAATCATCAAAACAGATTGATCTTTTTTTATCATGAGTTGGCTATGGACAAACCTTTTCTTTCTCCAATATAAGAACAATATCTGCCCAGAGGGATGATACGAAAATAAAATATAAAGATGCTTGGATTATTGCAAGAAATCCTCATTCCATCAATAGAAAAAAATTTTGTGTCCCATTATCAAAATAAATGGAACATCTAATTTAGATATTGTGCCTGATTTACATATTGGTCTTTGCCACTATACAGTATATACATATTTTTAATGGTGCAGTTCTATTCACCACTGAGATTCTAGTAGTAATCTGCTGAAAGCTGGATCCATGCTTTTAAGACTTTCTTATGTTTTATTTTACTTTCTCACAGACTTTCTTCATAAGTTTTATTTTACTTTCTCACATTAACTTGAATAGAACAAGTTTGGTAGAATTACATAATTGTAGGAAAAGTGTATATACTATTGAGAATAATAATAATAATAATAATAATAATAATAATAATAATAATAATAATAATAATAATAATAATAATAATAATAATAATAAGAATAATACTAATAATAGTTCTCCAATACATAATCATAATAATACCTCGCAATATTAATATAATAATTCCATAATTATAAGATGTATAGCCAGTATAACTGTAGCTGCATACTAGAGTAATAATAATAATAGGGCCCAATAATGAACATATACATAATAATAATGAATAATAATAATAATTCAGCAATCAATAATAGAGGTTTAAATTCAACCTCAAAAATTAACAAACTAAGATACTGGATCAAAGATATATGACCACACATAATGGGTTTGCTTGAGACAAAAATTTATGTTGGATCTCAGACTGACCTTGCTAAACAATTGTCTGGAGAGGCATTTTGTGCATGCTCAAGGGACTCTTCATCTCCCTCAGCTGGAACTGGTATCCTAATCACCAGAAATTCACCCTTCATAACCTTTAAAATTATTCATATAGATATGAACTTGTTGATTGCAACTTTCAGTCATAAAAGCATAACAATTAATATAGTTTTTGTCTACATGCCCTTCCAAAACAACAAGATAGACACCATAATTGCAAACATAAATTTAAGGCTAGCTATCATAGCAAATCCATCTGTAGTAATTGGAGATTTCAATACAACATACCAAGATTTCACATAACGTTGGCTTCATAAAATAGCCACACCATTAATAAGTGGCCAAGGATTTTTGCCACATGATGCCATTTCTTTTCACAATGGTCATGTCTCTTCACTAATTGATCTTAGTTTTTATTCCCCAATACTCCACCACCTAATTACAATCAAATTAACTCCTGCAGCCTTTTTAGATCATTCAGCACAAATAATTACAATCAATTGTGATCAGATCCAAACATCAACACATCCACTCACAAGAACAATATGAGTTCTACTCCCTACAGCAACCAAGGAATTCATTTTTTCTGAGACATATATAATGCTAAATAAAATTAAAGATATGAACCTTGACCCAGTACAACAATATCTTGCATTTATTGGTATACTATCATTTAACATCAACCATTTAGCCATGAAGCAACCTCCACCATCAAAACTTCTATCTCTAGCAGACCAGTTACATCAGCAGATAATCAAGATAAATTCATCACACTACACAGAACAGTACATATTTAAGCTTACACATGCATACAATAATTCTTGTGATGCACTTAAAAGCTATTTAAAAATAAAAAAAAGTAAAATATGCCATCTCAAACCTCATACTTGGACCAGAGAATACATAAGGTGGGCACTTGGAAACAAGCCAAATATAAAGGTGCCAATGGCAATACATGCAGACAATGCAACATATGCAGGCCAAAATATGATTATGCCCATCTTTGAATTTTTCAAAAAAAAAGTTACAAACACAGGAATCACCTACAATAATGCATGATATGTTTGGCCCTCCTGAGACTGAAACCCCATTTGCTACAGATCTTTTCATGGCTAAACTCAATAGTATTCCAGATGCTTGTCACCCGGGAAGTCCTGGAATCCCACTATTTATATTAAAACATCTAAGCAAATTTACAGCAAAATATTTAAGTTGTTTAGCTAACTATTTAACACAGCAAATCATGACCATTGAGGGGGTCTACACACTTGCCATAGTGCCATATAATAAAAAGAAAACAATCATTCCACTAACTACTGACCTTAGACCAATATCTATGGGACCATTGCCTATCAAGATCATCGAAAAAATCATTAAAGATTGAACCATACATATTGCCACTCATTTCTGAAGCACAGTATGCAAAGAAAGGCTCTTCAACAATGGAGGCAGCCTTGTTATTTAAAGCAATTCTAACAACAGTCAGACAGAGAAAAAAATATGCTCCCATAATGGTACAGCTTGATATTGAGGCTGCCTTTGATTCAGTAAACATATCTACCCTATTAGAAATGCTTGAAAACACTCGAATCCCTAGAACACACATATCTAATAGCTAACCTACTTTTAAATAGAGAGATTCATGTAACACTAAATGGAAAAAACTCCCCTCATTCACCACAACTCAGTCAATATCCCAAGGGTTCCCTCTTAGCTCATTGCTGTTTATATTATACATTAATCCCCTCATTAATAGCATACAGCAGACTTTTGGTGGAATTGAGATACCTGGCACAGCACAGCAAACTGCATGCCTTGCATACATGGATGATGTCACTGTCTTCCTGACATCCAAAAAACAAATACCACAGCTACAAAAGATACTGCAAGAATATTCACAAAAATACAAATTAAAGTTTAATCCCCAAAAAACTACAGCTTGGACGCTATTCACTGGAAAGCAATGTGAATCAAACTACAAATCAAAGCCAATCCCTTTCCTTGGGTTCCCATTTTATATGGGAATCATGGAAATGAGATGTCACATTCAAAATAGGCTGAAGGAAGAAGCTGAAAGAATAGTAGACTCTTTATCCAAAACATATATGTCACTATATGCAAAAGTACAGCTAATTAATCAGCTTATTACAACAAAAATAGTTTATTATGTGCCAATTGTTTCTTTCTCAAAAGCATTTATAGCAAAAATTAAAACCATATATAATAAGCTACTCTGGTCTAAAAAAACTGTAGTGATCTTATCTAAAAAACTCAACAAACCCCTTATCAAAAATGGTCTTGGCTTGCATAGCATTAACATCTTCCAATTACAAAAGCTGAGAAACCTAATAGTCACCACAATTGCAAAATTCCCTAGACTTAAACACTTGGTCGAGGTCACTCCAACAGATAGGCCGCCTCCAAAAAGATTATTCTTTGCTACCATTATCTATCAATACAAAACCACTGTACATAATCCAGATCAGTTTCTAAATAAATATTCATACTGGGAAATTTATGATTTAGTTAACACTCAAACTGATGTGAGTGATTCCCCTCCTATGTTAGAAATTAACAACAAAAAATTGCTCAAGGAATTTAAAAAATGGGCACTTGAGCCCAAATATTTTGACTTCATAATCAAAATGAATCTAGTTGTGATGCCAACAACACATTTTCTATATCATAAAATACTATATCTATCCGTTGATCCCTTCTGTGGACTGTGTCACCGAGCAGAGAAGACACTACACCACCTTATATACCAGTGTTTGGCTCTAAACCAAACAAGACAGATTATGTGTAATGCATACAGAAAGCCTGGTATCATGATTAATCAAATACATGGTGCTTTCTGGAAGAGATAAATACCCAGAATTAGAGTGGCCACATTCATCTTATATGCATTCGGGTGCACCAAATGCACTTTCTTGATTGGAAAAAATCATCTACGTTTAAAAACAAATTAGCATTCATTCAAAATAAAGATAGGCTAATTACCTGTCCACTTTTATATGAAGCAACTTGGTCTCTGTTAAAACAGCCATCAATGTTGTAAGTATATTACACACTCAGTTAAACCAATATCAGTGAAATTTATAAACTTTTTATCAATTTAATTAAAAAGAGAGACATTATAATGAACTATAGTGACATGCAAGAAATAATGAGCAATCAATTAAAATTGGACCATACACAATTACAGTGGTTTATAATTGGAAGAAACGGCACACAACTTAAAGACAAGGAACTATGTTCTCGCTTAGATATCTATAATCAGACGGAATATATTCTCATTTGAAATAGAACTCATACAACTAAATGAACTAACTAATAATGGACAATGTTTTTCCAGTTGAAACATCCATTTCTGGAGCAAATTAATATATGTAATGGTGCTAAATAATTCAATGTAACACAATGTAAAAAATGCAAACAATGTAAACTTTCTTTGAGTTAATAAAGTGCCTTTTGAAATATAATAATAATAATAATAATAATAATAATAATAATAATAATAATAATAATAATAATAATAATAATAATAATAATAATAATAATAATAATAATAATAATAATAATAATAATAATAATAATAATAATAATAATAATAATAATAATAATAAATGAGTGAATGATTTATTTTTGAGAATTCATAATAAACTTGGGCATCAGAAGTCACAGGTGCCATCCTGCACAAAACAACATAATGTATCATCATAATCATAAATTTCAACTGTTATTGATTAACTGTATGATGATTTCTCAAATTTAATCCAGTTTAACCAATCTATCACCTGTGATTTCCACTTTATATCAATATTTTTTCTAATTTTATCCATAAATTCTACGTGTTGTTTCTTTCTAGGACTTTTACATTCTCATTGAATCCAAATTAATAGTTCTACTGTTCATAGCTACATTTTAATCTCTTATTTTTTTCAATGATGTTAATGTTATATAATTATTCTATCATCCACATATTATGATTTTTGATTTTTTTTATTACTTCTAAAATATATTTTTCCATAATTCATTAGTAGTCTGATGTTTATAAAGTGTTCTTCTATTATGTATAAGTAAGACACATCTATTACAACACTTTCTTTTCAAATCTAAAGGCATATTTAATTATAATTTCAAGTTACTTTTACCAAAAAGTATTGTATACAAGTCTAATTCTATGATTAATTTCAACCATTATGTTTCCATCTGTGTCAATAATCTGATTAAAGTATTAATAGGATTAACTACTTCTAATTCATCATTGTTAATTTTTATTTTCTTCTTTTAAAAAAAAAAATTGAATATTATTATAAACATTTTAATATTTATCTTTATTCCTATTTTAGTATTCATCTTTAGTCCTACTTTTTTACTTTTATCAGATATCTCTTGCAACATAAAATAGTATTGCAAAAACAACCAGTCACATGCAATGTTGAGATAATTTAAATAATCACCTTTTTTTTTCATTATCTTCTCATTATTAATCACAAATATTTCTTATAAAATTGTTTTTCAAAGTTTTGGCAATATGAAGTCATCCTATTTTAGACACCAATCATGAGTATTTTGTGTTTGTAAATATTCTTGACAATATAATATACTAAGTTTATACCTTGAAGTTCTATAATCCATATTACTGTAAAAATACTTATAGAATCAAATGTCTTTTCATTATCTACACATCCAAACCATAATGGCTAATCATATTTATTGGTTCATTTTATAATGTCTATCAGTAATTGGATGTGATCAATTTTATTAAAGCCTCTTTTAATCCAGCTTAATCTTTTAATTACATTAAGTCCAAAATTCATTTATAAACATCTTGGAAAAGATTAATAGGAGACTGATAGATATGTAATTTCTCAACCCTTTTTTATCATCTTTCCTAGATATCAATATTATAACATTTTCCCATTCAATTGTTGATCATGATCATTTAGATATTCAGTATATAATTTTGCCAATAATTTTTCTTTTTCTTCATCTGTGTCTTTTAAAATATCAATAGTAATTCCATAATTTCTTGAAACATTTTCTTCATAATAGATTTAAATACATGTCTCATTTCTTTCTTTAAAATATTTTGAAATTTAGAAAATGAATTTTATAGTGGCTATCCTGTTTTTTTTATTTTTTATTACTATATAATTCCTCAAAAACCTTTCCTATATACTTTGTGATATTATGATGTATCCCCTTTTTTGTAATATTGTCATCTTTTTTGTTGCTCAAATAAGTTATCTTTCATTACTAAACTATTGTTATATACTTCTAAAACTTTTATAGTTCTTGTTTTCTTTTACAATTTACATTTATATTTTTTATATCATTATTAACAATTTTTCTAAGATTTTATAATCTGCATGTAATATTCTAAAAGGTTTTCAAATTCTTTTTTCTTTCACACATTGTCTTGTCTAAATTGAAAATGTTCTGGTAAATTCCTCTTTTCTTGTACAACTATTATTTTTTGGAGTTCTTGTTACTGTATCAATTACCCTTTATTGTCTTAAGTCTGGAACATCTTCAAAATTGGATCTTATTAAATAATTTTTATCTCTTTATGTTGACATTAACATGTAACTTAATTTCACTAATCATTGCTTGTTATGAATTTATTACGAACAGTATAATAATGAAATATATGTTTTCTAGTAATCAACATATAAATCAATTTTGCTACTCATTCTTATATTTTTATTTCCAAGTCAGTTTAGAATTTTTTCAAATAAAGAATTCATAATATTTATTTTTTTAAAAAACAACAACATAAATTCATGTTCTGTCACATTTGTATCACTTTAACTAAATTTACCATACTGCACTTTTATTTAATGTCATCCATACTGTATAATCCAAAGCATTTTCCATATTAATATAAAAATATCTATTTATTCACTACAATGAAAACTTCTTGAGATAAAAAAACAATTACCTGTGTGTTTGGTATTTTCCACTATACTTGATATTCTGTTTAATATATCAAAAATATGCACATTATTATTATTCTTACAAATTTTATTTTTAATTTATAATAAATCTCATTCTACTTTTTCTTACAATAAATGTTCGTTTATAATTAAATTATATCCCATTTTTTAAATCCATTGTCTCCTACCTCTTTTTTTCTAACTTCATAAAATCTGACAATGTCTCATTTAATATTAGACAGTTTTTGCAATTCAAAAAATCTCTCAGAAATAATAAGTAACTAAATAAAAAATTTATATCAAATGGCAACTTGCATCTGCAATTAGGATACTTTCTGTCTTTGCCTGATAGCTACTACTTTGGCCCATGATATTGCAATCTTCTAAGAATTAGATTCTTAATTTAGTTTTGACCGTCATGATTCTAAATATATAATAAAAAAATTATTCAAACACATACATTTTTCTTATTTTTAAGAAAACACAAATAAAGAGCTAGTTAAAATATACCAGAAACTTGTTACAATGATTTTTTTTTTGATCTTAAACTTAGAACTAAAAAGCCAGTAAGGTGGCCATTTTTCCCAGGGTGTTGTTAGTTAGCAGCTCATACATGCTCTTTCTGATATGAGTGATCTTATTGAATTCCAATGAGAAAGACTATAAATTGGACATCAGAAATTTGCCCTCTTCATTTTCTCTAAAGCTTCAAGGTGGAATCAAAGGTTTTCTTCCTGTTACACCAAACTTTCTTCTTCAGTTATAGGGCGTGTATTTATACCGTATTAATTTATGAATTAATAACTTCTACAATAAATATACAGTCAAATATGTTGTATTTTTTTATAATAATTGTAAATATATATATACTTTACAATGCTTACGTTACTTGTTTTCTACAGTTATCAAATTATTTAGCATTCTTTTTTTTCCAGTTTTTGAGTAGTCAAACGTTATTAGAATATAAATACTTTAAATACTTTTTTACTTAGTAAATTTAAAGTATAAAATATATTGACATATTTATTAAAACTGAATCTATTTTTTTTTTCTTTTACAAGCATTAAGCGCAAAACACATATATTATTGACTCATTTTTGTTTCTGTTTTTTTTTTTTTATAAATACTTTCTTTTATTAAATAGCATCTATTAACAATTTATTATTTATTTGATTGTTCATTTTTGTAAATGTTTACATATATTTAGCAAAGATAGAAAATGTTGAAATTTTATTTCTTCAAATATTACATTTATAAGCACTTTATTACACCCAGGAAGAAAATTTAGATAGTTTATTTTATATGCATATTTTTAAAAAAAAACTCTTTGAGAAATAACATTATTTTTCAATACTTTTTGGACAGGAAGCTGTAAAAATAAATTACCAACTATTTTATTTAATAAAATACTATTACATCCGTATACAAATAAATAAAGCCCATGAGCAGTAATGTGATGTGATGTGATGTGATGCACTGTGACTTCTCTTTATACAAAGTCAGGAATCTCTCAGCAACTATGTCCAGAGAAACCTGTTAACTACTTTACCTTCCCTTTCCAGTCTACCACCCTAAGTTTTCCCATATTCTGCTCCATCCCATTTCCACAACATAAGTTTTGTCAACTCCATGACCTTCATATGTGATGTGATGTGATGTACTGTAGCTTCTTCTTAAACGAAGTCAAGAATCTCTCAGCAATTATACCAAGAAAAAACTTGTTAGCTACTTAATTTTACATTCCCCAATCTAATTTTTCCCATATTCTGCTCCATCCCATTTTCACAACATAATCTTTCTTAACTCTACAGCCTTTATATCTAAATCCCCCTTATCTTTTTCCAAACCCAGCATAAAAACCAACAATCTACTTTCTGTATAATCACTTTTTTTTATATTTTCCATAACTTCAATATATGTGCCCCTGTTTTCAAGCATTTACATTCAATTAACAAATGCCAATATTTTCTATTTCTTCCTTACATCATTTACAGACTAAATCAACCATATTTTTATATTTACATGTATATTCTCTTGTTGCTAAAGATCCTGTTCGAGCCTTAAACATATACTCATCATCATACTGTAGAGCTATTTATTGTAAACTTTAGTAAACAATAAACACATATGTTGTAATATCCATATTCCCAAAATAGTTTCTAAACGTTTTGTTTGTGAGTGAGAATCTAGAAAGAAATTAATGCACATACGCTATAGCAATCATCTTTTACACTTTTATATTGTCTTTTTTAATAACTAAAATTAAAAAAAACTATTCTAAGGTTTTAAGTCAATTAAATCTTTTGCATTTTTATAAAATACGATATTAGGCGAGTAGGTTTAATCCCAAAAGTGGACTCAATTATTACTCTTTTTTTTAGTAGTTGATTGTAGAGCAGGCTGAAGAGGTCTATGCATGAAAGGTTATAAAAAAATCATGTGCTAGTGTTGTTGAAAATAAAGAAATTAAATAAATAAGCAGTTGCTTTGCAATAAAAACTAAAAGTGCTGGAAAAAGATATTCAGTTCTTCTTTATATTTTTAGTATATTATTGGGGTTTTAATTAAAATTCTTTACCTTGCATATATTTAATATTGAAAACAAAGGATAGTGAATAATAGAAAACTATGACTAATAATAATTAAGGATTATGCTTTGATTGTAATTATATATTGCCAACAATAGCCAAAATATAATAGAACCTCAAAATAACAAATGTTTTTTTTTAAAAAAAAAAAAATCAATTTTACCAATATATTACTATTATATATTTTCTGCAAGAATTTTTATTTTAAAACTAAGAAATATGATAACTTTTATTAAATAAAGCCACTTCTCATGAAAATAGAATTATATATTTTTTCTAAAATGTACAATTTCAAATCATGTTTCTTTTTTTACTTTCAAATCATATTTTATATATATATTTTTTACTTTATTTTACACTTAATGACTATAGATTTAAGCTATTTAAATCTTGAAAAGTATATTACTTACTCAGTAATATATATATATAGAGAGAGAGAATTTGAACTCAGATTTTCAAGCATCCTCCATCTATCCACACTATCTCATACAACTGATACACATGGCCACACACCTATAGAAAAGATAAATAATCACCAATAGACGTATTTTGTGCTAAACCAGCACTTATCAGTTGGTCCAGATTATCATCTTCCGCACACACACTCACACACACACACATATATATATATATATATATATATAATCAGTGCTCAGTCTATATTAAGATAGAAAATCTACATACTTTAATGAACAGGCTTCAATCTACTCCAATCTCCAACTTTCAGCCATGCACATCATTGAAAATTTGAGTTCAAATCCTTTATATTTTCAATTAAGCTCCATGTTTATGAAGAGCTCCTGGATTTCAAATATTTATATATATATATTACCTAATGTATTGTTGTGTATATTATTTGTTTGAGTAATCAATAGATAAGAGTTGACAGGATTTATTAAATCATTATTTGTATAGCGCTGTATAAATAAATAACCAGTTATATATATATATAATATTTCATCTAATAATGACATAATTATAAAAATTTTCGTAAAAGAAATTGAAAGTGATTATTTAATAGATTCACCTCTCATTTTCAAATGCTTAAGATTTGCCTATACATCTTTGCTTAGGATAACATAGTGGATTCATTCCATCTTTTCTAAAGGCTTTATCTTGTGTTTGGAAAGGAGAATATTTATTAATTATTTAAATCTATAGAGTGCATGTGTAGTGATCTCTAATTATTATTACTACTCTATTAATAATCCCAAATTATTTTTTGCATATAATCCTTATTAGTAAGCAGTTTGGATTTAATTCTAATATCCAAGTTATTCTGGATCTAGTTCACTTTCTATCCAGGAACCACTTTCTATTTTTAAACTATTAAACTATCATCCTAATATTTCAAATTAACTTAATGTTTAAACCCAAGCCCATTTTCTCATATAGCTATATAATTTTAACTTTAGTCCAGTAATTATATATTTTTAAGTTCTCAGTTTAAATAACATTTATAGGCCATAAGCCAAAGAGTAATCAGAATAACATTGGGATGATAGTACCAGATATAAATTTAATAAAGGCTATCACATATATTACCCAATCTTGTGGCACATAGCAGCAATGGAGAAAAAGATGCATGTTGCTTCTGTTAAATATCATGTTAGGTGGAAAACATAACAATTTTTTTTTAGTTTTAAGTTATTCCTAACTTATTCAGTGTTAACACCTTTATTTTTAACTGCATCTTTTAATTGATATGGTTTAGTGTAATGATAGAGTAGTGGACTTGGGACCTTATAGTTCAGAGGTCATTGCTTCACCAATCACTAATACTTCTGCTGCTTAAAAGCTTTTATTAACAATTGAGCATCGTCTTATAATTATTTTGTTGATAATATAACAATTCTTACTTATTCAAATTACAATATTTCTAAACAGCGATAATAAAATGGAAAAAAAATATTTGAGATATAAAAAACACATGTAAATTTAGAAAATGGGAAGTGGTTAACATTTTAAGAGGGCAACAAGTGCATAAAGCAGTAGACCCTGATTAGTGATTTTAGGTATAGATAATGAGTGATGTGGTGACAAAATATTAAAGTAATCATTGCAACACCTAAACAAGCTCTTATTAAAAATAGGATCCATTTGTGTACCATTAAATTTTAAATTGACAAAAAGGATAGACCTGTAGACGCTTTCAATTGGAGTGCAGCTTTATAAAGAAATGAACATTTGGATAATTAGAAAAAGACAAAGGAGGAAATGGTAACTTACAAGGATAAAAATAAAGACATTTAAGTATTGTAAATGTAATCAGGTTGGCTGTTATTTGGAAATTTCTAATCTGTTAGAGAATCAAAAATTTTAAGAAAAGGAATTCATGGATCTATATCTCTCTATTTTAGATTGTTAATGTTTACAAACGAACAACTTAAAGAAAAAAATGATTTACTAAAGTGTTAAAACTAAAAGTATGTTAAGCATATACTATAAAAAATTTACAAATATATTATATATAAGGGATTCAAACTCAGACTTTCACATGACCCTCAACTCTCCATGTCATCTCATATTGCTGACCCATCTGATCACACGCATGTTGAAAAGATAAATAATAAAATTTTATTCATGGTAAGAATAAAATAAACAGAAAAAATAAAATAAAAAGAAGGATGGTACAGTAACTAGTTATTAGTATAAGGACATTACACAAATGATAAAATGGTATGTAGAAGGGTGATGTTATTAATGTGGTACTATAGTAGAAAAACCCACTTCTATCATTGGTATTAAGGACTTTCTTTAAAACATTATTTTGTATTTGGATTTATAGTATATTTTTTTACTGAAACATAATACTATTTGTTGTTTTGTATATTGGTAATTATTATTACACACTGTAAATCAACTTAGACTTTGACTGATCATATGAACAGGTTTTCTTCAACTTACTGATAAAACATTCATTGTAGTGTATATTAGTAGTTATAACATTTTCCTGCAGAATTTGTCATGATATTACCTATTGGTTTAACTATAATTAACAATAGCCAATCATCTAATAATACTGCTGCTGATTAGTATAGATAAGATGTAATAAAGTATTAAGTAAAAATAAACACAAAAAAATTAAAAGTCTATACAATTATTTATTTGCTATAAGCTTATTTCTTTTTTTTCTCTTTAATCATCCATTCAATTTTCAGTTCAAAGACTAGTTAAAAATACCTGAGAATATTCCCTCTTGATGATCTACTTTAATTCCCTATAATTCTGAACCATACAGTGTCTCTGCAGATTTGATCTGTGGATATAAAATGAAATCTTCTCTTTGACGTTTCTCAAACAATTTCTTTATTATCTTTCTGATTAAGTTAGAGTATCTAAGTTTATAGTTATGCAATTTAATTTCCACTCCTTCTTTCAGAGAAACTATCTCTTTCTATCAGATTCATAATCTCATGATTTAGTTTTTTCTCTGGCCATCATACCTTTCCCATTTATCTTCACTTAAACATTTCAAAATTGTTTAGCTTTTAATGTTATTAGATCAAACTGACCAAATCTGCTGTTTACAAGTGAGTTGAATGAAGGACATTTTTTAATTTTTTACAAACATTAAGATTCAATAACAGTGATATCAAGCGACTGGATTTTCCTAGGAAGTCCACTTTGCTAATAACTATCTATCCCTTCTAATGTTAACTTGATATGAATTGGTAAAAAGTGCATCTTGTTTTACTAATTCATTTCTTCTCTTAATAACTTTATGAAATCTGTGTGAGTACAAACATTTTGGTCCTCTTTCTTTTCCAAATAAAAAATGTTTATTTTAATTACACCATTGGATTAAAAATCTATTTTTGTAAGATTCCATAAAAATGTAGTTCTATAATTATTGACATTAAATATAAGACGGATTTATCAAGATTGTATTGTTTGTTTATGTGGTATTAGGAAATAAATAATAAATTTATTAACAGTAAAAACCTATTGCATTAAAGCTTTTACTAGGACTTATTATTTTTAAACAATAGGTTCACTTTTCTAAAGATGCTTACAAAAAACAAATCCATAACATATTATCATTCAACAGATGTAATAACAAAATTAAAAACCCACAATTCAATCATCACACTACGTTTTTTTTCATATGTCATAGCATCGACCGGGACGCGAACCCACAACTGTCTGCAACCAATATTTGCTTGCAAGGCGGCTGTGATGACCTCTCGACAATCATCATAACACTACTTGTCAGTCTATATTACTATTTCCACAAGACATTTTTTGTGAGCTTCAAAATATAACATCATCATCATTAGCATTATTATTATTATTATTATTATTATTATTATTATTATTATTATTATTATTATTATTATTATTATTATTATTATTATTATTATTATTATTATTGTTTCTATTTTGCTATGTATACATTATTAAATGCAAGGTAGAAAATATATACATCTGCTTAATTGACTCATCTCAGAGCAATCCATTTCAACAATTTATCGTAGAGGAATTTTGGAGAAGAACGCAATCTTGGCAATGTCTAAGAGATGAAACAGTCTTTCAGCTTTGTTTTAACATTTAGTTAAGAATATGTAGGTAACCATTTACTTTTTGGAAAATATGCTTCCAATTTGACCAAGCATATATTTAATAATATATATATGTCATGTTTTATATGTATATATAAATTAACATTACAGCCAAACAAAAGGTATATATACCTACAAAATAAAAATATTTTTAGTCACCCAAATAAGTGCAAATATAAAAACAAGCTATAAATTTATTTGTTTTTGCAATATGAGTAGCTATTTTTATTTTGTGATTTTATAAACCGACTATGTGGTTAAAAACATTAACCTTTAGTAGGAGTTTTGTTTTAAATTTATATTATTTTCTCCACACGTTGTTAGCATTTAATTACTTACATTTACGTAGCAGAATGTATGTTTTATAGTTCAGTAAAATAAGACTAAATTCCAGAATTGATCCGAGTTGAACGCTATCTGTCTCCCATAAATTTTAAAGTCTGCCAGTCTCTCTATTACTGACCAGAAAACATGCGCAGTAAAACAATGGACTGATTTATGGCTTAGGTGATTAAAAACAAATCGAGCACAATTAGTGACGCAAACTTGGTGATTCAAAACCTGACACTCCTACACTAATAACAAAAGGCATCATATAATTGTATATATAATATAAACATTTTATAAAACTTTATTCTCAAATATAGTGCTATTCTTGTTATTCTAAATTATAATTAATTTTTACATATGCAGGTGTATGTTTATGTGAACAAAATTGAATTAATTTTTATTATAAATCATTTGCGAAATTTATATATAAATGTACTTACTTCTCTACATTTTGTACAACAAGTTAGGTTCAACCAGCGAAGTGCATAGTTTTGTTGCTAATTGACCACGCACTTTGATTGCTTTTTTTTAAAGTTGAGAATTGATATATAAACCTTTAGCTTTTAAGTATACAATCTTTAAGATAGATCTAAACTGGTGAGGAAAATTTAATATTGTAAAACAAAAAGTGCAGGTGGTGATGGAAAGGAGGATAGATCAGTTCTAAATTACATATTGTAAGGAGAACTGGGGGGAAAGGCAATTGACGAAATAATCTGGTTAAAAAAAATGTAATTGCAATATCATTAAGATATCTTGAATATGTCAAAAAATATCGGATTATAATATTTAAAAATTATTTAAATGACAAGAAAATCAATAAGAAAAGGATGTCCAACAAAAAGTGTGGTTGGGGAAAATCAAGAAAACTTAAAGAAAATTAAAATAGAAGAAGCAACAAAAAATTATAGCAAAACAAAAACAGAGAAAAGTAGAGAAATGATTCATAGAGCTAAATTTTAGATAAAAAATTTACGTACAAATTTTTGTTTTCATTCGTGGATTTTCAAATTTGCGGGTGAAGATGAACAAAAGATCTGACTTGAATGATTATTAAGTTTATAACTCTAATGTACTTCTCGATTACTTTTTCTACACGTAAAGAGTTTTAATTTAAATTTAGATAGTGCAAACGTTTTCAATTTAATAGATAAAAACTTTAGCAATTGCATTTATTTATTATGAGCGCAAACACATCGCAGTTACATAAAATATTATATAGATTTGTTTTTATTTATTATATGTATATAATTCAATATTTTAATAAATCAAAATATTAAAACAGGCAAAACTCTTCATACAGTGATTATGTACTTTTAGCGGTTTAAATCAAAATATTGTTTACCCACAGATAATTAATTATTTTTGAAGATAAAAGTCATTTCATGAAATAGATAACTATTGCATAAATGACATAATAATTTGAAAAATAAAAGAAAGGGAGCAAACGAAAAAAATCACGTGACTTTTGTAATCGGTGTCTCCAATTTGTAAAAGTTTTTCCATCGATTCCTTCTTTGCTTTTTCATATTACATCGATGAAAAACACTCTCTTTTGACCGACAACAGGAAGTTACCTTCAGTATTTTTTCAAATTTCATTCATTAAAAACGCATGCGTCTTAAAAAGCTAAGAAACTACAGGGTGGGTATTTTCTGTTTTCTTAATGACCGACCTAAAACTCTTTCATTTTTTCAAGTCATTAATCTATTTGAAAACTATATTAGAAATTTAAAAGGCAGAAATATTTTTCAGGCTAATTTAAAGGGACGATGTGAGGTCTGCGGAGTCTTTTACAAAAATAAATAATATATTTATAAAAAAATGATTGAAGTTAAAAAACAAAAATCATAGATTTAAAATTTTTTTAATAAAAAAAATACAGGTAGATTAACAATTTGTTTAAAAAAAGAAACGACTGATGTTAGTCTAAAAAAACTTGTACTGTAATGGCTAGATCTTTCACCTGCAACGTTAGCGATCATAGGTTCAAATCGGATGGAATTTGATTTTTTTTTTTTCATGGTGAGAAACTTTTGCCAAAAACATTTAGTTTTTTGGCAACCATTTCATAGCAGCGTATCTAATTTATATGTTTATTAAAACTCTTTCATCTGGATAGTTAAGACTCAAATAAAAATATTGATCAATTATATGATTTTTGAATGTAAAAAAAACAAAACAAAAAACAAACATATAGTATAATGTTCTTTGCCTGGAAAGGACATGTAATGGAAGTTACAACGGAAACTAAAGACAGGATTTATCATTACTCATTTATAAACTAGTCGTCATTGCTTGCCTACCATTCCAAAATATATTTTGCAAATGTCTGTAACATCACTACTACCACAATGTTTTTCTTTTTTTCTTAAAAAATGGAATATTTATTATATAAATCTTAATGAGTTAAAAATTATTAAAATTTATGCTGCAGACATCTTGGGGAGAGCCTAATCTCCAATCACGTTTTTACACGACATACTATTGATAATTCAAAAATTTTGAGACACACAGTTTAAATTATTTATAGTCAATTACACACTTTAGATGCTATCAACCTTATTTATACAACTGTTACATAATAATACTTAAAAAAACATTAATTAGTGACCAAAATTCCAGAACATGTTCAGCTACATATTATGGAATCCCTGGTTCAATTCATTACCAGCATTTGTAAATGAACAAACTTTTTTATTTCTTTCCCATATCATGTGGTACATTACATTCTTAATTTTATGAGGGCACACAAATATGCCCAAACTGTTTAATCCCCCAGCCACTGTAGGAAAAAAACAAAAGAAATTATGTTGAGGATTGCATTTAGACTTATTATTTGCCAAAGTGTTGTCTAAGACTTGCAGACAAACTATCGGTAGTTTGTTCAAAATAAATACTTGGAAGACCATTGTTTTCAAAGTACTGCATGACATAAAATCCAGATTATATTATTCTTTGTATTATATACAAATATATTTTAACGCAAACGAGATATAAAATGTATATAAAGTATCCTCGGAAATATTTTTGTTTTAAAATTTAAATATAATTTAGAAATTGTAAGATAATGAAATTGTATATCTTATAAATCTTAATCTCATTATGTTTTATTAAAAATTCCTTATAAAACAACTTTAAGTGTTTGTATAACAAACTTTCATTATAACCTACTTTAATAAATTATCCAATATAAGTCACAACAATGTGTCTTTAGTTTACGCGAAGAAAAAATATTTAATTGTGTATGCATGTTTTCTTTTGAGAAGAAATCTGGACATAATTGTTTTGTTCAAAAAATGATAGGAAAAGGAAAATTAATGAAACTGGTATATTAGTAATTCCTATAAGATATTTAAAAAGTTTTTTATAATGCGCAATTGAACATGCGCATAAATTTTAGCCATTTATTATTCATTATTCTAAATAATCCCGAATCTGCTATTCAACACTAAAAATTCAGCTGTTTGCATTTTATGTTATATTTATTTTAATTTGCACAATGTCTTAGGTAAGAGTGAGTTATATTGTTTACATATTATATAAATAAAAAACATTAATATATGAGGAGGTACCCCAAAATAACCAGAATTGTTGCCTGAAGAGTGAATGCATTGTTGTATATTATTTCACCAAAAAATGACTTGTGGGGAGACCCCAGTATCAGTCTGATTATTGAGTGAAGTCATGGTGCAAAATGTAATAAATGTTTTTGTTAAGTATGTATCATTTATAGATTTTTGCAATGTATGAGAAGTTGGAAAAATGTGAAATTCTGTTTTCAGTTAGGGAAAAGGGTAGGGGAAATAGTTTTAATGCTTGAAACAGTTTACAAATAAGCTGCTCTGGGAAAAACACATGTTTATGAATGGTTTAATGGAAGTTTCGAATTCGTCACATTCCAAGAAATTGTGGTGATGGAAGTCCAAAGTTAAGATGATGTTGATATTTTTTTGTTTGTAAATATCACTCAGAATTCACCCTTAAGTTCTGAAATGTTTGTACAATGTAATAAAATAAAAATGTCTCAATTTATGGAAAAGTGAGATGTTCAAGTTACATCATGATGACAAGTCTGTGCACAAAGCCTTGAATGTAAAACAATTTAAATTAATAACTGCATGACACAGCTTATTCATCAGCAATATTCATCCAATGTCATTCATTCTGTTGACTTCTTTATGTTCCCCTGAATGAAAAATTGACTCAAAAAGTTTTGCAGATTTGGAATTGTCAAAGAAAATAACAATGGAAATGATAAAAGTCATCACTTTGCAGTGGAAGACACATTTAGAGTGGTGCATTACATCAAATAGACAGTATTTTCAAGGAGATTCAACTTTAACATCTATAAATAAATACACATTTTTATTATAAAAATTGGTAATTTTTGGATATCTTCTTGTATATATATAATCAACTGTAGATAACCAATTTGACTCCTGAATTGTAGTAAAAATACAAATAAATTATGATTATTAATAGTAGCAGAAGCAGTAGTAGTAGTAGTAGTAGCAGCAGCAGCAATAGAAAGAATAGGAAGAGGGGTAGAGATACCGTTAATAAGTGGCAAGGGACTATATACTTTGTCGGGTCTTTTTTTTTGTGGATGATATCTTTTTGTGTGCAGAAAGAAGAGAAGATATGGAAATTATGTTGTGGACATGTGCAATGGTGGGTAAAGAGATGGGGATTAAATTTAGTGAAAAAAAATCAAATATAATGATGGTTAACACTGGGGAAAGAGAAGATGTAGAATTTTTATTGGGGGATATAAAGTTAAGTGTGGTGGATAGATATAGGTATTTGGGAATTATCTTATGTTATCAGGAAAATTGCTTAGATGAATGGGGGAAAAAATTGGTAAATGAAACAAAGAAAAGAAAGGATTTGGTAAAGAAACTAACATTATTTTCATATAATAAATATGATGTAGCTAGAATAGTATGGAAGGGAGTTGCAGTAGCAGAGTTAACATATGGTAATGATGCATTATGTGTTAGTAAAAGGGTTTTAGATTATTTAGAGAAAGTACAAAGGGAAGTAGGAAGACATGCATTAGATGCAGAGATGTGGACAGCAAAGGACACAATTCAAGGAGAAATGGGATGGTCAAGTTTTTATATGAGAGATGCAAAAAGTAAAATGAAAATGTTTGGTAGGTTGCAGTTTATGGATAGTAAAAAAATAGCCAAAATAGTGTTTAATTGGGTTATGAGTAAAGGGCAGGTAACAAGATGGGTGAGAAAGGTAATATGATATGCAAAAGATTTGGATAAAGAATTTATATCAGTATACTTGTATAAAAGGTGGGATGATTGTGTTAGGAGGATTGTTGAGTGTTATAGTGGTAAGGAATGGGATAAAAGAATAGAAGCATTAATAAAAAATAGGGAGTTGGAGAGATGGAGAACTAGTATGGAGGGTAAGAAGAGTTTAAATATATATATAGAAGTAAACGAAATATTGGATGCGAGTTAATTTATGATAATAGTAAGGAAAGTAGTTTATTGTTTAAGGCTCTGATGGGATCTTTAGCAACAAGAGAATATACATGTAAATAGAAAACTATGGGTGATTTAGTGTGCAAATTGTGTAAGGAAGATATAGAAAATATTAGGCATCTGTTGATTGAATATAAATGCTTGAAAGCAGAAAGGGTACAGATAATGAAGTTATGGGAGAATAGGTATGAACAAAGTGACTATACAGAAAGTGAGTTATTAGTTTTTATGCTGGGTTTGTGAAAAGATAAGGGGGATTTAGATATAAAGGCCATAGAGTTGACAAAGATTATGTTGTGGAAATGGAATGGGGCAGAATATGGGAAGACTTAGAGTGGGGAATGGAAAATAAAGTGGCTAACAGGTTTATCTGGGCATAATTGCTGAGATATTCTTGACTTCGTTTAAGGAGAAGCCAAATACATCACATCACATCACAACAGCAGTAATAGTAGTAGTAGTAGAAGTAGTAGTAGTAGTAGTAGTAGTAGTAGTAGTAGTAGTAGTAGTAGATATCATGATTTGCAGATTTTGATATTTTAATTTTAAGTTCTTAATCACTACTTCTAAGATATTTTCTGTTTTTATCACATCTTTAACCTTTTTGATAATTATTTGATATGTTTGTGAAATTTAATTTTCTATTAAAATTTAGTTCCCTGTTAAATTTCTATTGCAGCCAAAAAACTATAATTTATTGGCCTCATAATAAACATTTTTGAACAAAAAAGTAACAAGGCTTCTGCCAATGTATATCAATAATATTTATATAGCAATCATGCCAATAGCACAAATAAAATTTACTTTCTTGCCACTTATGGAAACAAATGTTATAAAGATACTCAAAGTAGTAAAAGTTACTTACTAAAGAGAGTTTGATATGAAGAATTAAAATATTAAAAATTATATATGGATTAACTCTTCCACGTGTCATTTTTTTGCATTTTTGCTTAATGGCTGTTTGAATTTGTAGTTCAACATTGATATTTTAGCATTAGAACTATTTTTTGTATTAGGAATGAATAAATTGTTTTTGATTTATTAGAAATATAAATTTACAACTAAAAGAAAATCCTAAAACATATTTTAACAATGAAAATATATAAAAAAAATACATATTGAGAATAACTTTTTTTTTCATATATCAAAGCTTTGACCGGAAAGCAAACCCAGGCCAGCTGCTTGGAAAGCAGCTATGCTAACCACTAGCCCACCAATGCTTGACAATATAATAACTTTTTCTTATTGAACAATTACAACAATGATGCCCAAAAAAATAAATGAATGAAATTTTGGTTAATTGAACTTCATTTCTCAAACCTGAATGTATTATTGCTTACACTCATTTATTCTGACACATTCTGTTATTTCATCTGGTGAATACTTAAAAACTGACTTTATTCGGTTAATCAATTTTAAGAATTCTATAGGCTGATTGAATTAAACTTCAAACTTTTGATTGGTCAATTACAAAATAAACAGAAAAATATTTTTGCCTTTTAAAATTATACAATTTAATAATTTGTCAGATTACACAAAAAATGAAAGTTCTTTTAAAAGTAAATTCCTATTTATAATCAACAAAAATAATTTATAGCAATGGATCAATGTAAAATTAATTTTTGTCATCCAATTACATATTTCAGCTGGATGCAGTGATTTTTTTCTGAATTATTCTACTAAAATAATTAATACTTCACAAATATTTTGTAAAAAAAAAAAAGAAGATGAATACGTAAAAAAAGTATAGAAAATATGTTTTCTTTTTCAAAACCAAAATGAAGGAATAGAACTATTGAAATCAATGAATGTAGAGAAAACAAGAAATTACCAATCATGATTTTCGAAGGCAGGTAATTGCAACATTGTAATAGCATTGTATTTAAACTATTAGATTTAAAAAAGCTTGATAATGCACTATTTAGTCACCTAGTAACATAATCATTTCACATGAATAACCTATTATCATAAAAATCTTGTTGTCATCAGCATATGATAAAAGTTTTGAATGCTATATATATTTTAGTCTATATTTGCTGTAAAAATATTAAATAACAATGGTGCCAAAAAATCCATGAGATATACCTTAACTAATACTTATTAACTCACTAGATTCACTGTTAAGATCAATATAAATCTTATGACCTTTTAAGTATTTAAAAAATGCATGTATGCTTCAACTTGTATGAATGTGGTCATGATTCATCTCTTAGCAATTTTATATTTGGCTCTCTTTTTCTCTTTATTTCTTAAATGATTACTGTACCATTTTTACATAATTGTGTTATTCTATTTTTTGTATCTTATTTTTGTTAATGTCCTAATGTGTGCATATAAAAAGGAAATTGTATCTATACAAATGTGTGTGTGCATGTTAAACACCTATATTGTAAGAGTTATTATTATTTTAAGCATCCACAAGAAAGTTTAGAAAGCCTTCAGTAATTATTTTTATATATTAATAATAATGTATGAATACTAATGCTGTTTTGAAATGTCTAGTGCTCCACTGAGGCGAGCCATAAGCTCGAAACCAATTGGTCTGTAGATAGGGATTTCCAATAGAGATTTTGAATTCTTCACCTTTCGGCAGTTATAAAATAAAGTTTGATTAGAGCTATTGGTAAGCTCCATCTAGTGATCACTAAATGCAAGCTTAAAAGCAAGTTACGGAATTTATGACTTGTTTTATTAATTTATATATATATTAATATGTAATTGAAGGTATAAATTAAATTTAAATTTATGTGAATATATTTTAGCAGCATTTGTTTATTAATCAAGACTGGAAATCACTTAAAATGATATAGAAAAATGTCATACACATAATAGTTGTAATAATAAAAATGAGCTATACACTACTATAAAAATAATGTGAATTTGAACATAGACTTTTAAACTCCCTTCAGTCATTCATTCTATCTTATATAACAGACACACATGACCACATACATGTGAAAAAGATAAATGATTTCCAACATATATATTTTATATTGAACCAATATTAATCAGTTGGTCCAGATCATCACTGCCCTCCCATATATATATATATGAACAGTGCTCAGTTTATATTAAGATAGCAAATCTGTAAATGTTAATAGATAGGCTCCAATTCTCTCCACTCTCCAACACTTCAGCAATCTACATCATTGAAAATTTGATGATGGAATGCTCAAAGCCCTTATTGATGCCAATATTATTACCATATCCATGTTGACCTTAAGTCACTCTGAACCCTCATATATGGGAACTTAATATGCTTATTTAAATGCACAGAAGAGGAATGGACAAAATACAGGCTGAAAATGTAATATTTGAATACAAGTATCTAGCTTGAGTAATATACACTATATTCACATTCAAATATTACTATAAAATACAAAGTTAATATTGTGTTTTTTTGTTGCATTCAATTAAAAATAAAACAAATATCATTTTGCTTTATTTTTTCATAATTCATTTTTTTAAATTTGAAAACATATTTAAAAAATGAATTACTTTCTTTAACATAAGGAAGAAAAAGCTTTTGTTGATTTTTAAAATAAATAGTGATGAAGATTTGGCAATATTTGTCAGTCTAGACATCAAAACACATTTCATATTTTTTAATTGCTGTAGGTAGAGAAAAAATAGTTACTTAATTTTTAACAATTTAAGATGAAAATCAATATTTACAAAGATAGCCATTTATGATTTTTTTATTTATACTATTTTTTTTCTTTATTGTATCTTTACAATTCTAAATAACTTTTTGATTTTAATTGATAGTTAATTATTTTAATCATGTGGGTCCTAATAAGGGCCTGAGTTAATGCAATGCATTTTTAAATGGCAAGTATTAACTCTATTGTGTTTAACTTTGATAACATCTAATATTATCCTAAAGTTCATATTACATATTTTAGTCTAAATTTAGAATGTATCACTATTAACTATAAAACCATGCATATATATCTATACAAAATCCTAATATGTTAATATTAAAATTATTATATATTGCAACTCATCATATATTCCAGATGCTTACATATTGTAAAATGGATTTATTCTGGAAATATATGCTTCATAAAGCTTCTATTTGAGAAGCAATTAATTATTTTCCATATTGTTCTATATTTAGCTAAGTATAATCATGTGAAAGAATATCACATTAGAAATTATATACTGTGATTATAAATAGGTTCAGTCTTTTTTCAAAATCATTTTTGATGATCTTAATCATTTCCTAAATCTTTTATTGTTACTGTCAGTTATTTGATAGTCATTTCTGCATAATTTGAGCTATTTTTATAGAACACAGCAAATAAAGCATGCCATTTTATCTTTGGTATTTTTCACACTCACTATGATAATTATAGAAATGTAATGTAGACACAATAATTTGTTAAATGGCCAAGTGGTTTTGTTTCATAGAAAATAAAGATTATAATGTTTTTTTTTTCTTTTTTAATATTTAACTAGTTGCAAATTCATATTTGATACTGATTAAAATAGTATTCGGTCAGTCTTGAATGTGCAGTAATAAGTAAAAAACTAAGATATCTATTTCAAAAAAATATTGACAATTTTATAGTGTGACTTTGTCAGTGATAAATTTAGGAACAAGCATTTAAAAGTACCTATATTGAAGCACACCCTCTAGCTTCTCGAACTAAAATATCACATGACCTCAGATGAACTTATCATTCAATTTTTACCTTGTTTAATTTAGTACAATGGTTAACATGGCATAATATTTAAATATCACATAATCTCTGTATAATAATAATCATTCACTTATACTTATATGACTTGAAATTATTTAATAAATGATAACATTTTTAAAATAGCATTTCTCAAATACACTTTTTTTTGGATTACATGTTATATTTAATCATTTCGTGTCATAATTTATTTTAAAAAAAGTTTGTGTTATTTTTTTAAATCTTTTTCAGCATAAAAAATATTTAGAGAATTGTGTTTTAAATCTGTTGCCAATAACAACTGTAACGATTCTCAATAGTGGGTGCGAATGACATATTAACCTTTAATGTTCATATACCAATTAAGAAAGTTAGTCTTTATAACCGGACACAATTTTTCCTCCTTTCTATAGTCTTTCCAACCTCTAACACATTTTAAATTAGCAGCAATAAAATTAATACAGAAGTTATAGTATAATGAAAAATTGATTACCATTTTGAAAAGATTAAGGTCGAATGTTTTCATTTTACCGATTAAGTCAATATTCATTTTTAATAATAACTACAACTTTACTATAATTTATTTTTAGCATATCAATGTGTGAATATATATATATTATTTTTTCCTTATTAAGTTTAAGATATTATTTATTAAAACGTTGAACGCTCATACATTTTCGAACCATTATGAAAACTTGAATATGCTGAAACCAATATTATAAATTTGGGACCCATAGTCTAAAATTTTTAATGGGTCTTTATTATGATTCTAATTAAATGATCAAATGTTTAATCACTTGGGAAGTCAGATGACATTAGATCATCAGCGACCGATTGTGATTGAATTTTATAACATAGCTTTAATCCACTCTCTAACATTGTAGTAAATAAGATAGCATTATAATTATATGCGACTGACAAATGAGTTTACCTATTCCAAAAAGGGGGGGGGCAAACAGTAAATATTAAAGAGAAGGTTTGAGAAGAATAAACACTCAACTCAAGGAGATTGAAATCCCTGCAAATAAAGCCACTGCTGATTCTTTTCTATATATTTGATTTTTTGTTATATCGTGGTTTAATATTTTCTGCAACATTTTATTTTTCTATTGCTAATTTTCAACCCCTTGCCTACTTGTAGCTCTTTATTGTTTGCGATCGTCAGCTATAGTCTTTCAATGTAAGTTTATAACATTTCTTTAGAACGTCTTCTTATATCTCATTAGTAGAGACAAAATCAGCCTCTTTTAATAAAAGCTTGCTTAAAAGACATCATAAAATACTTTAAAGAAAGTCTCTTAGTTTTCACATATTATAGCTAATCCAATGAAGAATTAAGTGTTCTTACAATGGTAAAATAAATCTCATCAGATTTATAATCATTAAAACCATATTTTTTTGGCCTTCGATAAATTATTAATCTTTTAGACTAAATACAGAGCAACGTTAAGTAAACTTTTTGTAGTTTTTTATTTCATATTAAAAGGATTAGAATCGAGTTTAAATCTAATGTAAGCTTTATATATTCAAATTAACTTTGATCTGTAAAATAAATTTCGGATATGTCTTGGTAGTTCATCAATATACAATTTCGTACCAATAAAGCTAATAATATATTTAAATTAATATACGTTTTTTGAGCTAATAGACATTAATTATTATAGACTAATTTCAGATTTTACTTTCACTACATAATCAATTCAACTAACTATAAAATCAACTCTTCCAAAACATTAAGAATAACTGATAATTACTTTTGAGTTGGTAAGAACTAATAGATTCAGGATGATCAAAATGATTTTGTTCTGTGTACTTTTATAGCATTGATGTTATCCAGTTTGTATTACTAATCCTTCAATATTTTACCAATGAAAAGTAAGATTAATTAGTTTTTGATTACTGAACAAACTTGGAGAGATGCCACATCCATTATCCATGTTATTCTTTTGGCCCACCAAGTGAAAAATGGCAAATTATTATATTCTAAACAAAGGGTGTATAATAGAAAATACATTTTTTAATAATCATTTTAGTTAATTAAGTGTTTCAGTGAAATGAGACAATATTTCAATTAAGTTATAACAAATGTCTTAGTTAATCATTATCTTGTCACTTAATATATATATATATAACAATAAAAATAATTAATATAACAGTAATAAACTATTATATACAGTCTTTTAAGCAGAAATACTTTCAGTTAATTTCTTAACCCTCTTCAACTGCCATTAAAAGAACATAATGAAATAAATGTCAACAATTCAAATCTCATGAATGCCAACTTTTAGAAATTTAGCAGCTTGTCTATTAATTATATTTATTTTATTTCTATTTATTAAAATTTTGTTCTTAATTACATATATATTACCTAGACACTTAACACTTTTTTCCTATTTTTTTAGCACAAAAATATTTTCTATTAATTAATAATCCTCAAAGCAATAGCAAATCTCTGATAAGTACACATTTATGGCCGTGAACACATATTTCATAGAAACCTTTAAATTATTGTTGATATAATAAATAATATTATATGATAATTATTTCAATGAATTATATCCTCCTTATTGTTGCAAAATGAAGCAGTTGGACCATCATTAACATTAGTTGGCACAATATTATTGGTTCACATATTTTTTTAAAAAAACCCAGTAGTTTTGAAGTTAACATAGAAGAAACTTTTCCATAAATTCTCATTAAAATCTCTAATTTTTATGTTTTAAGATTACAATGAGTTATTTTAGCTATACTCAGGTGGATGGTTGGGTCCATATCAATGGCACACCTACAATTTTTGGAACTCCATAAAAAATCAATAACAACTCTTTATATCATTTATAATATACACTTTGTAATTATACAGAAGGTAATTCTTACTAGCATCTTTAAACAGTGTTGTTAAAACTTCAAAGATACTTTTACACAGGCCATAAGATAGAGACTGAGAAAATAAGAATGACCATCTTATTTTCAAACTTATTTTTCAAATTCAAATGCTCTTATATGAGCCAATTTTAAGTATCTTGAAGTGAGAGCAAGAATATATAAATCAATCACTTTAAATTCATTTTTTTAATAATATTAGCACTATTGAAATATTATAATTTACTTTAATATATATATATTGTGCCATTTTCTATAGGTCGGTAATAATTCATAACAGTCAATTACTAAAAATTTTAAATTTTAGAATATGTTCTTTTAATACATTAATTATATTAAGTCAATTATATCTTTAAAGTACAATTTGAAGCTAAAGAGAATACGTAGTATATAAACTCATTTAAAAATAGTTATATAAAGTTTTAAATATTGTTGCATATGGTTGTAAAAGCTGGCCATATTAAATAACACAGCTGTAAATAATTAAAAGTATATTTAATAAATTCGATTTTAATGGTTTAAAACATATAATTTAATAAATACAGTGTTTAAATTTATAAAGTCATATTTAATAAGCAAAAATTAATATTGTAAATTTTAAAAATAAACTTTATGATGGTGAGAATTGTATTTAATTCTATATTTTCTAAATTGTTCTTCCAAATTTTATAATTATATTATATAATATAATAAGTGTATCAATTTTATTAGTCTAGGCAGAGAAATAGATTAAAAATCGTCTGTCAAAGTTATAATCATGTGACTTTTAATGTATACTCTCACACACACTGCTTGTTTGAATTAATAACAAAGTTTAAAATATTTTAAAAAGTTATATTATAGAATTGGATAGAATTATTGCCTATCATAAAAGTAAATAGTATTAAACATTAAGTTAACTATCGTATGTAATGTTTTAAATAATGTAATAAAGACGAATACATTCATAATATAAAAATTAAATATTTTATTTAAATAAAAATAGATAAATTGAATATTAAGAAATGGAATAAGTTATTAAATGTTATTTTAAAAGTTATTTTAAATGTTTAAATAGTTTTAATAAAATAATAATTTATTTAAAAGTAATATTTTAAATAATATTTTAAGTTCATTACGTCATAATTTTTTTATTTTCAAATATAACTCTACTATAAACTAAAAATATGTAAATTTGTTCTCAAGCTAAAGTAAGAATTAACCAATAGGAATAGATATTCTTACAGACTATAAATATTGTCATTTATCAGGGGAGATTAATAATGTATTGAAACCGGAGAAAGGTAAATTATAACTATCAAAAGATAGTATTTTAAAATTTTTTATTTTAGTCAATTATTTTTAGTACTTTCTCATAATTTATTTGAAAAAAAAAAAACTAATTGATAATTTTAACAGTAACTTGCAAAAAAGAGAGTGTAAACTAAAAAATATTTTAATAATTTCGTTTAACATGCTTTGTTAAATTTTTTAAAGTTCCTTTATCAGTCGTATTTTATCTAAAAGTTTAACCTAAACTTCACAATAAAAAATGGATATACGGTGGAATAAAATGGATAGAAATTGTAATACTGAAAAAATATTTGAAATATTTATTGATACAGCTTTATTTATGCATAACTGGAGAACTTTTTTGGTACATAAAAAAAACACAGCTTGGACATCATATGGAGTCTAATGAAAAAATTGGAGACGCATTATTATTTATAAGTTTATCCAAGATTTATTTTCAAATAGTAATAAGACAATTGTATATTGCATGAATCATTTTATAATATATTATATCAAAAGGAGTAAAATGTTATATCCTTTCTGAAGGTAACATTTTTAAAAAAATATTTTATATCATATATTACCAAACGAAAGTTTAAATGTATCAAGAAGGAAACATATATAAAAAAGTGAACACATAGTTGAATAAAAGATGGATCCATGGAAATACAAATAATGCTTAAAAGTTTATCGAATATTTTAAAAGTTAAATTAGATGGATTGATGCATCGGATACACAGAGAATATAGGCAGAGAAAATATTAAAAAAAACTTCACGGGATTAATTAATATTATCGTCCTAAAAATACTAAAACCAAGGATTATTTTCTAAATTTTACTAAATGGATTAATAATTATTTTTATTTTAAACTTTAATGTGCTTGGAGAACATTTTTTAAAACTCTAGAGAAAATGATAAACATTTTGGACTTATCAGGAACTATCGTCAAGAAAATATGTAACTATAGTTTTGATTCTTTTTATTTTGTTAACCTAGTTTAAATCTAAATTTTTTATATAAGATTAGGAAAAACATAAAAACATTAATTTATTAATATTAAAATTTTATAATATAACAATCTAATAATTTAGCTAAAAATATTTTAATATAAAGTGTATGGGTATTAATTTTTTTTTTTTTATATCTGCAATGCTCAAGTGGACAAAGAAAGCCTACTGAACACGATGACTAGATAAAGGTTATTGGTAATAATAATAACTATTGATAATTTATAATGTATATATTTTTTTTTATTAGTGATATAATCCAACATAACAAATAATTATGTGATTCTTTTAAAATTTTCATGTTATTGGATATTCAAATATTGTCTAAGTAGATTGTATATGATTAAACATACAGAGCAAAGAAGTAAGCAACTTTTCTTATGGGATCGTAAGATTGTTTAACTATTAATGAATTTTATTTATTGTTTTGTAAATGCAGATAGTTATTTATCTATGTAAGATGTGGAAAATCTTGAGAAATAATGTTGAGATAGTGGCTTGGAAGTACTTAGTGAACAGGAAACCAAGATAATGTTTAAGAAATAGGATGTTATAAGGAATGGAAATAATATTTAGTTTTAATGTGGTTATCAGCATAGTTAACATAGCCCTATGACTGATACATGTTTTATTGGATAGTGTTTATATTTCTTTAAATATTTGATGTTTTAATAAAGCTGAAGAAATAGCTTTAACATCGTCCCTGTATTAGAGGATATTAGGCAGATAAATGCCATACCTCTTCGCACTGTACCATGATTTTGAGATATGTTAAGAATAATACTCTAGCTTTCTTCCTTAATCTTATGCATCTGTTTTCGCTATCTTTATTTCATGTAACTGCATCGTTCAGTAAGATATGTTTTAAGAGGAATGATAAATAATTTAGAACTTAGGTTATGCTATCGTTTTTTGTATAAGATTAGTTTATTTGCTTATAAGGAATAGAATATTATAACTTAAAATTGAAGATCCAAAGTATTCTAAGGAAAAGAAAGAATCATAGAATATATTTTTGAATTTTACTTCAGAAAATGAAATATAAAGTTTTAAAATAAGGTATCTAAACAAAGATATTTTCTTTAAAGTGATAATAATTTTAAAATGCTTTAGTATTTTTTTTTTAAGAGAAAAATAAGTATTGCATATTTTTAAAATACAATAGTACAAAGTAAATTATGTAAACAATAAGCATAGTATATTTTTGTTTATTGATTAACAGACATGTATTGATTACACTTATATCATACTAAAGTAAGGCTTAAAGAAGAATGTATTATGATTAGTAAACATTGTGTGATAAATACTAAAATCTAGTACTGAATTTTGGATAATATTTTGTGTAACATCTTTGACTTTGCAAGATGAAATTTTTTTAATATTTTGAGAAATCCATACTCATTATAAAATTTTGTTTTCTATAGAATGTTTTTTAAGTATGAATTTTTAAAATAAGATATTTTAATAATATTAAGGATAAAATGCTGTTGTTAATAAAGTAGATAAATTTATTTGTAATAAGTTAACCATAATGAGAAAACAAATAGTAACATTTTTTTTTTTAATTTTATTCTAAATCTAAATAAAGATGTAATTAAAATATAAATTATTTTTTTTATAATCCGGTAGATCAAACTGTAAAGTAAAAAAGTTAAGGATATCCACTGTAAATAGTGTAAATAAATTGTTTATTTATTTGTTGTTAGTAATAAACTTTGTTAAATTTTGTTATTTCAAAAATGTTGTGTCTGAGTTATTTATTTCTCCACCATCGCTGCATGAAAACACGATATATGCATAATAACTGAAACAAATATATAATTTTGCACAAAAGATAAATAGAGAATTATTTTAAGAATTTTAAATATTTTATTGGTATTCATTATAATTAAATAATCATAATCTTACATTATTTTATTGGTCATAAATCAGTTATCACAATATTATATTAAATTATATGCTATCAGTTGCCACACATATTTTGTTTATTAGATTATCATATGCTACCACGTATTTATTATATCATTACATGAGGGTAAAGATTATATAAAATTATTTCATTATTTTATTATGGTAATAAAATTATAGTAAAAGAAAAGATACACAGAATTAGTTAAACAATGAGGAATATTATTATTGTTATTTATTATTATTAGTTTCAGTGTAGTAGATTATGACATAAAATCCCTTCTCATATTTTACTACAGTAATTTTATTAATATAGAAATAAAACAAACTAACTCCTTCTTTTTAAAACTTGATTTATTATGACTATAATCATGAAAAAGGAATCCGATGTTTCGACTATTTTTTATAGTCTTTTTCAAGGCACACTAAAATAAAATATATATACACAATAAATGTCACATATTCCAAAAAAAAAAAAAAATTAAATTAATTAAAAATTACAAAATATAAAATATATCCATAACCAAAATTTTTTTTTTTTACCTTATCTCAATCCCCTTACCTATTACAATCACAACTAATTCCTTTTTAAATATTCTATATATATCAAATAAAAACTTTTTAATTAAAAACCTATTATTTTCTTTTATCTTTTTCTATTAACATCCTATTTAATTCTGGTTTTTAATAGGTTTTTAATTAAAAAGTTTTTATTTGATATATATAGAATTTTTAAAAAGGAATTAGTTGTGATTGTAATAGGTAAGGGGAGTGAGATAAGGTAAAAAAAAGAAAATTTTGGTTATGGATATATTTTATATTTTGTAATTTTTAATTAATTTAATTTTTTTTTTTTTTTTGGAATATGTGATATTTATTGTGTATATATATTTTATTTTAGTGTGCCTTGAAAAAGACTATAAAAAATAGTCGAAATGTCGGATTCCTTTTTCATGATTATAGTCATAATAAATCAAGTTTTAAAAAGAAGGAGTTAGTTTGTTTTATTTTTATATTAGATATATATGAACTATTTTGAAAAGAAGAACTGTGTGTTGGATATATTAAATTATTTAATTTTATTAACTTAGAATAAACTTTATGAACCTGAGATTATTTTATTTGAGCTAGATTATTATTAAATAGAAGATTAAGATTTAATTATTAGTTTAATCTTAGTGAGTAGAAGTTACTAAAGTCGTACGAATACTATGAATTTGTTATTTGAAATAGTAATAAGGGGGAATAGTGTTCTTATGCCATTGAGGTAGTATCCTGTGGGATATTGGCTCAATGTAATCTATCTTGTCACCTGTATTTTCACTTCAAGTCTCATGAAAATATTAAATATTTATTTAATATATTTTTATATATTGAACCTTATTCGAATTTTAAATTTGAGCTAGTGGAATATTTTAATTTTAATGCTGAATATTTTAGTTATTAATTATTAACTGAGATAGAACCCATTTTATTTCATATCATATTTTATCTGGAAGTGAAGATGCACGAGAGCAAGGTCAGAATATATATATATGAAAAGAAAGTTACTGTTAACACTAACTGAAATAATTATAGAAAATATACAAACCATTATACAATTACAAATATCAAGTAACGCCCTCTGTTTAAAGATCTATATCTCAATAATAGATCTTTAAACAGAGGGCGTTACTGGATATTTGTAATTGTATAATGGTTTGTATATTATATATATATATACATTACAAGCATAAAGCTAAACTAGTCAATATATAATTAAAATTACCCCAAATCCAAAATTCAACCAGACCAGCAAAAAAAAAATAATTAAAGAATCTTTATTATTGAAAATTTATTATTCTGAAAGCAATTAACTTATTTAAGAGTTCTTTTAATATTAAAGGTGGATGGGAAGTGAATTTATTATAACAAAGATTTTAATGCTTTCAAAATTTTTCTTGATATCTTTATACAATATTTTTTACCATTGTGTAAAAGAGAAATAACCTTTAGTTCAACTGAAAGGAGAAGAATGTTTATGAATTGTATGTGTAGTGGAAAAGAGCTGAAATTCTAAATTGGATTGATGGTATGATATGGTAAAGATGAAATGAGAGAGGAACTCCTGAAAACAAAAAAAAAATTCTCTACATTATAATGAGTATTCATACCTTCATCAGTACATTAAAAGTGGATACTAACCAGTTCCTACTTTGTGTGAGAGCTATGTAATGCAAAAATATTGAGTTATCAACTTGAATGAAGATTCAGAAGTTTGATACCTCTAGATTATCTTACCATCAAAGGTTATTTGCAAAGTGCATACATAGTGAGAGAAAATGAAATGAGTTCATGCTAGGGATATTATGGAATGAAAATAAGTAATACACTGATATATATATATATATTGTATGTGTTTATACATACAATTGATTAAAAACAGAGACAGTAATAATGATATTAAATTCATAGTTTAAACATCTTGATTTTTATTATTTGATGTTTTAAATATATTTTTTAAGGTATAACTATATTTATTCTACCAGTATATATTTTTGATGCTTTAAATTTACAAAAATAACACAAATTTTATTTTTCATATGTCAAAGCGTTGACCGAGAAGCGAATCCGGACCAGCTGCTTGGAAGGCAGCTATGCTAACCATTAGGCCACCATCGCTTGACTAGCACACACAAATTTTTAAGTTTTAAAATAATTGATATATTAAAGGTTAATGTACACTATTGTCAGCTTAAAATTAACAAAATACTATGGATTTATGTGTATAAAATGTCATGTCTTCTTATGTCATTTTGTTGTTCATTTAGAAAATATTTTGATGAACTAAAATTCAAATAGGAATAGAAAATAGAAAGTTTTACTTGCCAGGCTTATTAATTCCTGATGATGAGAGCCTAAAAATATTTTATTCTTATTTTACTCTTTATATAAGAATAGTTAGATGCTCATTTATTGACCAGTTTATTGGATGGCTTACTAGATGGCATCTGAAATTAAATTCAGAATTGCATTTAAAATCTGGAAAAAGAATCAAGTTTTATTCCACCTTTATTTGAACATCTACTTGAGGTCATGATAAGCTGGAACATTAACCAACCACCATGTCTAATATCAACACTTGACGTTTCTACTCTACAATTTCACAATTTCGAAACATAAGAATAAATCTATATGAAAAAGATCGTGGTATGTAAGTTTCCAGTATGTATAAAGTTGAGTTAATGATATATTAATTTTTAGCTCAGTTTAAATTTCATATCTGGGCTAGAAATGATATGAGATTCTCTAGCCTTGTAAATGAAAGATGCAGTCACTGATGTATCTATATACAATAGATGATCGACAAAGGTATGCTTGTAGAAAACTTGACACTTGTAGTTCAATTTATAGCAATATACATGTCATTTCTGACCTTGCCTTCAGACGTGGACTGGTTCAGATTCCTTTTTTGTCTAATCGGAGTGACACTCATTACTGCCAACCATTGTGTAAACATGTGGATAACTAATGTTATATGTCCAGTTCAAAGCTTTGTCCATCATCGATTAGATTTTTCCTATTGGAGACGAATCCATTTTTGTTATCCTTCAGGAATTGTCACTCTGGAAGCCACTTTAATCGGGGCAACAGAGGGGAGAGGAGTTTATTGCGTATTCCCTACATCTTGGAAATCCGCAATACTATTACAAAAATATTTTCAAATAAACAGCAAAAGTAATCTCTTCTCTCCTTTTTATATGATTTTGAATTCCTTATCGCCGAATTCCAGGATCAATTTCTCATTTAAAAAAAATAAATCATACTTCACATGGTATTTCTATTATCTGTTTGTAGGACGAATGGTCTATATATAGGTAGTCGTGAAATTTTTTGATGCTATTGGTCAAACCCAGGGCCTCTCTATCAATTTGAGTGCAGTTTCTCTCAGCTCTTGAGAGGCACTTTAATGCAAAGGCAACTTCTGAAGGCAAGGTCAGATATGACAATACATATATTAATATATATATATTAACTAGGTAAATATTTCTTTTTTATATATTTGGCATATTGAACGAATGTTTTTATTTGGAAAACAACTCCATTTTATGGTGAAATTTTACATAAAGATTGTAAATTACCTACCTATATATTAAATAAATAAATAAACATTGAAATGTAATATTTATTTTGTACAAATACAAAACATATTATCTATTTTATATATTCATCTTTGTATTCGTTTATATATTAAAAAAGTATTTGTTTAAAAAGAATAATAACGTACTAAAAAAAAAGGCCAGTACAGTAATTTATATACACAATTTAGTTGTTTATTTTTTACTCTTTAATTTCTTTTACGGTTATATATATATTTTTCTGTGAGATATAGGCGGGCAGCTTATTAAGGGATGAATCTGAAAGATATATAAATATTCTGTACTTCATTTCAGCTTCGTTTTTGAACACATATTAGGAGCACAGAGTGTTTTAATTGTTCAATAAATGACTCTTGAAGAAGAAAAATAAACAACTTAGCTAAAATCTTTGTTCAACCATCTTTCATAATAAAATCTTTGATTTTTTTTTTTTTTTCCCCAAAACACGAGAATTAATTGTTAATTACCTGAATCACCACTAGTTTTTATAAGCGCTAAACACAATTGAGAAAGCAAATAAAGATAAAATAAAAATCGGTCGAAGAATGTTTTATATGTTGAATTAAAAAAAAATACATTTAATTATCTACGTGAAGAAATATCTTAATGCGTAGTTTGCAGTAGTCAATTAAATTCACATCCAATTTTGTCAGTAAACATTGACGTTAGATCGCTAAGGCACTTCAATATTTATGTTAAAACTCTTAATAATCTACTTGAATTAAAACATTACTTTAAAACAAAAATAGTAATAACTAATGCTTCAAAATTTATACTATTCATAGTTGAAAATAATAAAATAAATTTAATGTGAGTATAATATGTAAAATAATTAGATATTTGAATATACCGCTCGTCCGTATTTTATTTATTTACTTTATTATTATTTATACTTAACACGATGACTTGATTGTAGCTTTATCTTCAGACAATATTAATATGTTCTTCTAAATAGATTTCAAGAAGGTTTTGTCTTAAAGTATATCATTAATTTTTGTTCTTAATTTCTTTCTTTCTATAGGATAATTATGCTCAAAACTATCGATCTTATGAATTGCATACATATAGAATTATTCAGGGATTGTCCATACTCTTCATTTTATAAAATAACTATTAATGTAGCAAGCCTGACAAAGGCTAAGATCCAGTTTATGTATGTTGATAACATTATGCTTACCATTGTGTCAGGAATATGATAACATTTTTACAGTTTACTGAAAGTTCAATATTTATAAATAAATCCAAATGTTACATTTATATTAGTTATTTAAGAATATTTGTTAGTAAATTAAGAGTAATTATTACTAATTTAAGAGTATCTATCAACTTTTCTGTGTAGGCTTTTGTATTTTCAATAAACTTCTTAAAATATGACTTTTGGCTGGATCATATACTCATTCAAAGTACACAACTGTCACTAATTTATTTATTGATACAAAGATTACTATTAATACTTCAATAAAAGTAAAGCCATCTTAATATACCATTAGAGTTCATGTTTTTAGAACAATCGTTTTCATAAATAATCTGAAATATCTTGACATATTTCTTTTATTAATGCAACAAATGATGTGAGCCAAATTCAAATAACATTTTGGTTATAGATGTCCTGCTATGATCCTTATATTATTAATAAAATCTTTTGCATTATAAATGAGATATTGTACATTTTGGTTTATGTAACTCTGACCTAAAGCCATATCATGTTTGGTTATTAAAAAGCATAAAGAATAAATGAATATATATATATATATATGATCAATAGATGGCGTTTTACCAAAAACACCGACCAAGCGTATGTTTGTTTACATAAACGACAAAAGAGTCAGAATTAACTATCTCTTTCATTTTGCCCACCCTCAGATCAGCTGATTTCAAGCTAATTTGCTATCATCAGTGAAAGATAGAGCCAGAAACTAGATCTAAACACTGACTCCAAGATGACCTGAGGGTGGGCAAAATGAAAGAGATAGTTAATTCTGACTCTTTTGTCATTTATGTAAACAAACGTACGCTTGGTCAGTGTTTTGGTAAAACGCCATCTATTGATCATAAATACAAGCAACAGCAAGTTAATGTGATTAAAACTTGTTTTTGTTTTCATATATATATATATGACTATTTCAGAAGAGGACTATTTTTTGAAGCATCAATGACCATGTAAAATTGACCAATATTGATCATACAATGAGATGTTGTAATTAAAAAAATTGGGTAATGTTCAGAGAAGTTGATAAATGGTAACTACCAATTAGATGAATAAATTTCAACAACACAAAAAAGATGTTCCTTTGAATAGCCTGAAAAATCAAACAGATAACAGGTATTCTGGAACAAGAATAATGTGATTGCCAATAGTAAATGTTGACAATAGTCATACTACTAGTACTACTACTTATAACAATGATGATGATAATGATAATGATGAAACTACTTCTACTACTATTACTACTAGTAGTAATACAAATAATTATAAAAAGTATGAGTGAGCTTTCATCAGTTTGAGTGCTATTTTATACCATTTTATGAACCATGTAACCATATCATTAATGAAAACAATAGGTAATTCTTTAATCAATACTAATTTTTAGTTGTCCAATTATTTTCTGGCAACTTTTTGGCATTTTGTATGAGCAATTTCTCCATAAATGAATCAAATGATTCTGAGGTGTTTCAACATGTGCTGATTTACTGGATTGATATTTTTCTGATTTATATATTTAAAGCATGGCTAATAAATTCTAGATATTTGAATACTAATATTCTGACATTTTTTAAATTATAACACAAAGAAAAAAAAAACAAATTGAAAATGTACATTTTTGATTAGGTTTATATGGTATTCCCATTACCGGAATAACATTTTGTGGTCCATTATGACTTTATATAGCCTCTTCCAATGGGATTTATATTTTATCCTATACTGGCATAATGGTTTATTTGCCATATTAGAGATCTTATGAAATTGTAAAAATATTTGAGTTTCTAAAAATGATGATTGGATTAGTTTATATAAAACACATTAAAAAACTATTATACTTAAAAATAAAATATTTTGGAATATTTTACTGAAAAGTACCTCATAACATCTTTATCACTAGTTTTTTAAAAAACTACCATTGCTTATAGACAAGTTGAGAACGATTTATTTTAAAATTATGAGATAAATAGAACAGTTGTTCTCACATGAGTCCCCCAAAAAGTAATTATATCATTATTGAATTCATGTTTTCAAAAGTATTTCTGAATGTTGTACTGCATATGATTAAGATATCTGGATTTCATGGATACCAAAATACTAAGACATAACACTAAATTTTAATTAATACATAACATTTATTAATAAGTCAAGCCTAAAACTGCAAAATTTGAATTTAACATAGCATGGTAGCAATCCTATTAATAAAATGAAATATTTACACTGGATTTACAATCGACATGGAGAATATAATACTTCTTTTCTGCTTAATAAGACATTTCTACATTGCATGCCTGTATTAACCATAGTCTTGCAAGGACTTAAATAAAATAAAATAATAATTAAAAAATATATCTCAACCAGTTATATTTTTGCCCTGGAAGGCAAGTCTAAATAATTATTTACTATAACAACCCTTAAAGTCAGCAAATTATAAAGTAACTTTTAATTGATTCTACTTATCAAAAGAAATATATACCTCTTGATACTACTAACTTTACAAACCAAGTATTATACATTGTTTCATTAATCTTCAACAGTCACACCGATCTAAGTAGCCACTTACATTTAAACTTACAACTTTTAGTTACTCTTTAAAATTGTCACTTGTCTGTTCATGTGATACCTTAACTTTCTTACTCTATACTAATTGTTCTAGAGGTCATACTCATGCACTTACATCCACTCTATGCTTTCTATGTTCCAAAATTAGTAATAAACCATTAATCCTACCATTCCAGTGATACTTCTTCTGTTATAATGTTGCATACTGCTTATTAAAACAGGCAAAAACTCTCCATACAGTAGTGCCATTTAGTGCAAGCCAGAGTAATTAATGAATGCCAGAAGGCTTGTGCATAAAATACATATCTAGGGCCTAACTCATCCAATATCCCCAGATTAGTTTCTAGCTTTGTGGTTTTCATCAGTGAGGTGCCTTGTATCTAAGAGCATTGAACCTAGATCTTAGGATCTAATGCAACCCTCCAGCAGATACCTTTTATCTCTATTTAGCTACAAAACTATGAGTCTAAAATTTAAAACACAATAATATTTTCAATTCAAGCTCATTAGCTTGTATAGTCACATAGGGCTGAACTCAGTTCACTACCCATACATTTTGGTGTCTTTGGCTCTTTAATAACCATAGCCACCATTATCCTATTAAGGCAGGATTGGTATAAAACCACTAAACATCACATGATCATCATTTCTTATGCTTTCCCATAAGTGTTAATAAAACAGGCAAATCTCTCCATATGGTGATCATGTAATGCACACTACTTATTTAGGCTTTTATCAGTTAAATTTTGGATGATTACCAGTCTGATAAATGGTGGTGAGCAAAACTCAGCCAAGCCATTATACATCAATTTTTGATTTACACTTAAATTAAAAGTGCCCTGAAGTAGGTAGTACACTTCAAAAGAATCTACACAATGACCAACCTTTAAATTAAATTCTTACACAAAGATATAGGTATAAAATATACATCCATAGGAAAAATAAGACCACAAAGCAATACATCTGTGATAACATAAACCAGGGGCACTCCTACTATCTGAGAGCTGTAAGATATGTTAGGACTTGGTTGCTACAAATATAAATACAGGAATGCACCTATCACTACAACTATACCATAAAATGTCTCTTATGAAGTATATTGACAATGGAACTGGGGATACACCATCGATCTCCTAATACATTATTAAAATACTTAGTACCTATACTCGTGAGAGAGCTATGCTCAACCTCAACCCTCAAGGCAATAGTAATCTCAAGAGAAAAAGATTTGAACTTTCAGTGAATACTATATTATTGATGTATAAAACTGATAATGCAATAATATTGTAATACCATTAGAATAAAAAAATCTAAGCCTTAAATCATTATGAAATAAGAAATGTGCATTACTTTTCAACATATAACAATTATACTTAAATCTCTCATCAATAACAATTTCTAAATCTTAAGACTACATAAGTAACAAAATAAAGCATGAATAATCAATATTTACTGGTAAGCATAAAATTAATGTTATATATCCTTGAAACTCTCATGTAAACATTTCAAACTTTCACACAGACAAGTTATTAATATTAAGGTAGGATCAAAATTATACTATAATGATATATATAGAAGAATACATATTTTACCATACTATAACCTAAATTTTAGTACAGGTATATTCAGTAATATATTTTAAATAATAAACACTAAAATGAAATAGGCTTTCAATACACATAATAAATCAATGAATAATAAAATGAAGGGAAAATTATACTTAAAAGTCCTTAGCACAGTCCATCGCTTACAATCTTTCCACTCACAGTGGCAATTTTTCTCGATTAGCATTCTCCATACAATCATTTAAAGTTAATCTGCATATATTATAGATGCACACACATGACAGTATCCAAACATGAAAACAAACAAATGAACATAATTCCTTGATACAAGATTATTCCCAAATTGCACAATTGTTCAATAGCATTTTTTAATTTAGAAAACTCATATTCTTACCAAACAGCTGCACTATTCCTTAGGATCCTAAGAGGTCTACAAATATTTTTTGTAAAGCATTAAAAAAATCACTTAATCTAAAGTTGACTATCAGAATTATTCATAAGTTTTTAATAGCACTTCAATGAACTTTGTCTTTCCATGGTATTGTATGACAATTTCATTTTAGATATATCCAGCTTTTCTTTTCCCAATTAATATTGACTAAGTCAATAAACCTAAAGCATGTGTGAGGTAGGGACCTCTACAGGTCTTAACCACAAGCTTACACATTGGAAGAAAATAACAGTTATTTGAGAATATTTTAAAATTTATCTCATACAAGAAACAATCTTTCCTTCATGATAGAAAATGAAAATGTGGAAAGCTTAGCTCCCACTCAGAAATAGGTTTAAGAAAAGTACAAAATTATAGCTAATATTCGCATTTAAGTCTTTTCCTTCTTTTTCTTAAATAAAGCCATTCAAATATTTTACATAACATAATAGTTCTAACAAAATAAGTATGGAAAAGTTTAATACCTATGATATTTCATGTTGGGAAAATTGGAGAGTCTGTTCCAGATGCATCATCCATGACCAATCACACAGACATTTGCTATCCTTAGGGATCTGATCCATGATTGATTTTTGGGATGAAACTTGTACCTGACTTACAGATTTAACTTGAAGTGTTTATAAAACTTAGTACAATTTTACTTTTACTGCAAGTTTCAACAAAATATTGGATCAGAAGCTGGAAATAAGCAGAAGAATGCAAAGAAACAACAAATAAAATAGAACAAAAAGGACAACAGAACTCCCTCAAATTGTGCATTTCCCTTTTATAATCTTCAGTTATCACTCATCTTCAAATTCACCTCCTTGACAATGCACCCCTGGTATCAAATTTTGATTGGTTATTACAACCAATTTTGATATTTAATTATTCACAATACTAAATGATCACATGGTTTATTTGGGAATTTCCCGGTCTTAAATTGTATTTAAAAAAATCATGATTGAATGTAGCAAACTGGAAAAGTTTTTTATAATTTAGAGTAATGATTTGATTTAACTTAAAATTTTATGATTGAATATTATCTGATATTTGTTTGAAATTAATATAAAATTGTAGTTCTTTCAAATGACACCTTACATGAGACAAGAACATTTATAATTGTCCCAATAAATAAAATTTCATTCACAACTTGATATTAATAGCCTTCCTAGCTAATTATAGAAATTACATCTAGCACTAAACCTATTAATATTAAGTTTTACAAATTTAATCATATAAATTGACTATTGAAATGCATAGGACTATTAGCAAGCTATGATATAGACTTACTTACATCGATCTCCTTTAATTATCTCCATTATTTTACCAAATAAATATTACTTATTGATCTTAACACTTAGACCCACCTCTACTTTTCATGTATCACATCCATGCTCCACAATTAAAGCACATTTAAATTTACTGTGTGTTAGTCTTTAAACTGCCTTTACACACCTAAACCCAACTTGTGTATTATTTTTTCTTTAAATACTCTACAGCTATGACTTCTTTATACATTATATGTCTACCACAAGCTTTTCCAATACTCAGATTAGTCTAAACCAGGGGTGGCCAATTGCTTTGGCTCGGGGCCACAGAGGCTGGCAGAGGGCTGCATGGGGGGCCACTTTGTGGAAGTGAAGATTAGGGAAGCTGCACCTTTTCTTTATAACACAATAAACACACTGCTTTATTTCCTGTATTACCAAAGAAATATTTGTTTGTCCATTCTTCATTAAACATATGACATTCATCACCGATTTTATGTTTTTTCAGAGAGTTCATGGCTTCACTAAAGTTGGAAATGTATATATTTGCTAATGCAAAGACAAACTGAAATTAACCAGATCAAATGGAAAAGTACTGCACATTGTATCTACACTCATCCTAGTGTAAAATCGGAGACGAATCTTTGGTTGCACACGGGAAGAAAATCTCAGTTCAAGGCGGATTTTTCTTATTGTCTTGGCGGGCCACATAAAAACTCTTAGCGGGCCACATGTGGCCCTCAGGCAGCTATTTTCCCACCTGTGGTCTAAACCACTGTTAGTTAGAATTCTTTAATTTACTAGATTTCTTATCCAAAGAAAAAAAATTTCTTTATTGAAAATTGCATCTGCCACAAACTCAGCTATCTTTGGCCAAAGGCAAAGGTTACACTATGTATATATTTGTGTGTGTGCAATTAAACTAATATAATAATATTGCTTTCATTTGATAGCAGAAACAGGAGTGTATATATATTGATTTATATTTATATTAAGTGATTAGCTGAAAGTATATCTAACTCAATGTAAACAAGTTTACCGTGTCTTAAGAAAAGATTGTATATCTATAATTACGACAATGCAATAGTTGAAAACATGCTAAGCATAGTATTTGTGGATAAAATATAATCTTTACTTAATAGACACGGCGAATCTGTTTACATTGAGTAACAATTAGTAAAAAAAACAAACAAATACTTTCTGAAAGTACTTTTGTGGTTTATATTTTTAATACATATTATTACTGTTATAATCATTATTATTTTTTATTGTTATAATATATATCTTTCCTTCAGGTATAAAGATTTAATCAATTCAAAAACTCTTCCACTTCCTTATTGGTCAGTAAATAGATATTATCTATTCCTAGCTAGATAATAAAAGAAAGAAGAATCCTGACTGCCACCGGACAGTTGTTTAGCCAGGTAAGTAATCTCGTCTTGATGTTTCTCATAAGAAGTTTATTGGATTTTTTTTTCTTCTAGTGAAAAGGAAATTAAAGATTGTCTTACCTTTTATCTATAAATATGGACACACCCACACAATTTTTTTATTTATTAATTTTTAAATATTCACCATGATTTCTTTTTTTTATTTTCAACATTCAGTTATTTAATTTCTGCCTATAAATTATTTCTAACAATGCTTCATTTTGTGTTATATTATGTAAAATATTTTAAAAAAGAAAAAAAAAATTGAAAAATAGAACAGTTTTAACAATAAGATATATATATACAAAAGTACCTCCTGTAAAAATTTTTAAGTAGGAGCTTTTTTTTTTTATTAAAAAAAGAAACGAACATTTTAAAATATTTTTTTATTCTTTATTTCATTTTTTTGTTCAAATTAAAACATTTTTGAAAAGCTGAATTCTTTTCAATGTATAAATCAAAGCGAATCTCTCTCATTTAACAAAGTAGTTGAAAATTTTCGATATGTATTGTATATATACACCATGTAAATGCTTCTTACTTTCTGCAAGAACAATTATTAATGTTTTTGACTAATGTAAATCTAATGATAATTCGTTTTTTTTTACGTCTGTGAAAAAAATGTATAGTTGTCATTAATTTGGCTTAAGAATATATTTACTTGTCAAGCGTTGGCTGCCTAGTCGTTAGCATAGCTACCTTCCAAACAGCTGGCCCGGGTTCGTTTCCCGGTCAATGCATTTGACATATGGAAAAAAAAAGAATATATACACTTTCACAAACTTCTGATTTATTTGTAATAGAATATTGATATTCTAAACACCTTTTGATATTGTATTCTTCAGTGAAAAAGAAAATTAAACAGTTCTTAAGCAGAGAGGTTATAACATGTAAAACAAAGTTAATAAAATACTATTCAAAGGAAATTTGTTTTTCTTACTGTGGTGGTCGAGTGGTCATCACAACCGCCTTACAAACAGTTGTTCCGGGTTAGCGGGTTCGCTTCCCTGCCGATGCTATGACACATGAAGTAAAAAAATATTGTTTACATGGAGATAAGAGGAAAGATACTAACATTTATTTTTGGTGGGTAAGTTATTAAAAGAGCAAAGATATGAATTTATAGAGAGTAGAAGCAATGGAATGGGGAAAACGTGACAAAGATAGACTTTTTCTGATTTGGGTTTAATTAAATTGTAAGAATAGAAAATATAAAAATACCAGTTGGAATTAGCAAAATAGTTTTGAACAAAATGGATTTGAAAACAAAAATACTAGTTATGTAAGAATGATTTGGGAATGTATAGGAAAAGCGAATAATAGGGTGTAAATTAGTTAGTTTAAAGAAGCATAGAATATTTTCAGGGAATGAAAATGACAATGTGGCTAATAAGAGCTCTGGACATATCACTGCATACAAACTATGTATTTTGTACATGGAGAATTGTTTTACATTGCATTACTCTTTGTTAACAAGATCGATAATGAATTAAGAAAGTCAATGTTTCTTTTTTTTAAAAAAGAAAAAAACGAATAAAGCCAACAACCAATTCCATTTGGATTTTGTTATTATGAATATAATAAAATTTTGTTCAATTTAAATCAAAATAATTATACACACACACACACACACACACACACATATATATATAATACAAAACTGTCAGATAACGAAAATTTTTCTTCACATATAAAGTGTGATAAAATTAAAAAAAAAAAACATTCATCACACACACAAAAAAATTATTTGCCAAGCCCGCTTTGCAAATAATTTTTTTTGTGTGTGATTAATGTTTTTTAAATTTTAGCTACTCTGTTTATCACACTTTACATGTGAAGAATAACACACACATATATATATATATATAAAATGTAAGTATAATTTTTAATAAAATTAATTGCAATAGGTATGCAGAACTGAGGCCTAAGTAGGGGGATATCCAGAATGTCACTAAAGAGTTCTGAATAGAATATATCTTCCCCCAAAGTTATGAATTATAAGTACCTAAATGTTGAACAAAACATCAACGAAAGAATGAATCCACCTATCTTTGCACTTCTGATGTTTTAAGTTTGTCAGCATTGTTGGTAATTCTCAGTGAAATTAATTTATGAGCCAGATGGAATATGGCACTAAAAGTCATTAAACTCATAATCAATTATACAAGGCTGGAGACAAAATTTCTTTTATAATACCTAATTGTAATAATCAAATAAGATTTAAGAGATAAACTTTAAATTAAATGTAGCTTGATGTGTATGTAAACAATCAAGTTGTTATAAGACAAATTCTGTCTCTAGCCTTATATAATTGATTATGAGTTTAATAACTCTTAAGTATAATATTCCATGTGTCTGATAAACTAATTTCACTCCGAATTTTTACTAATATTGACAAAGGAATGCTTATAAACATCAAAGTTCCAAGAATAGGTGCCTTTATCCTATTGTTAATCATTTGTTCTATATTTAGAGTGTTTTTATTTGTAATGGTGTGGGTGAAGAGTAAGCTTGTGGTTTTAAGATCTGTAGAGGTCCCTACTATTGCATTTTATATGCATGTGATTGAGGCTACAGCATTAATGAATATTATTTACATAATGAATGTGCATTTAAATAAATTTATAATTCCATTTGTTTAAATATACATCCCACAATTTACTTCTTTATTCGATCATTATCATAACAAATACAAAATCCATATTGTTAGGATTAAGTTTTAAATATTTTTCAATAAATAATTTACTTGTATTCATATAGGAATGCAGACTTTTTACAATGGGACACTGAGATCCCATTTATTGACAATCTGAAGATATCAGTATTGTACAGAGAAACACATAGAAAAGAGTTGATAATGTCAATAATTGGCAGCTCTTAATTATAGATACAATTTTAAATAGAATTTTATTACTTCATGATGAATTAACAGTAATTGAATAGAATTTTAGAAATGAAGTTCAAATAATAAATATTTCATTCATTTATTTATTTATTAACAAATGCAATAATCATTTGGATAATTAAAAAAGCTATTGTTTTTACTACATATTTAATGCATTACTTTTTTTTTAAGTTGGTGAATTTAAAATATTCTTTTTAATGAAGTTTTTCATTTGTAACTGATATTGTCAATAAATCAAGTACAATGTGTTAATAGATAATATAGAATAAAGATTTAACATTAAAATAAATGTTGGAAATATAATCTAATAAGTCATTAGAGCATGACTTTTTGTAATGTTAAAGGATAAAACTGAAAACAGAAATATTTTAAGTACTACCAAAACAAACAGTATTTGGAATGAGACATACAAAGCAAATATTGAAGTCAATCTTCTGTTCTAAGCAAAAATTTTAATGAATATTATACTCCAGTGATAAGACTTTGAGAATCAGTTATAAATTCATAAGTATTTACTGCTTTAATGCCATTCAAATTATTTTCTTTAGCTCATAAAGCAACTTTCATTATGATCCAATGCTTCCACAATTTTATAAGCTTTGTTAATCAATAAATACTAGATGGTACAGGTTATGATATCTGTAACTAATTCTACAATATCAATATTCCTCCTTGACAAAGAGCTATAACCCAAAAATCAATTTTGAATAAATGTGTAGGATAATTCTGGATGAGGATTTAATAAGAACTTTATCTAAAATCTATTGATTACTTAGTTTATTAAGCCACACTGAAGTGCACTTAAAGTATTTTTCTTTACATTTTGCTTTCATATATTTTATCATTTAAAAGTATTTTGAATATCTGATGATATGAATTATTTTTTTCAAGGGCCATTCATCAAAAATAATAGTGTTGCATATATACAGTATCAGCCATTTCTAAATCTTTCTTTTTAATCCTTGATAACTAAATTTTTTTAAAATTATTTTCAATACATTCCCATTCACATTCTGCCTATCTATGATATTGTCATTATGTTGTTTCAATATTATACTTCAAAATTTGTGTTAAAATATCTGTCTATGTGATAAAAATAACTTTATGATACATTTATAAACTTGGTGGATAGAATAAATTGTGTGAGAGAGTTGCAAGTAATGGCAAACCTTTAATTTCCATGACAAGTGTTATTATGTGATCACAATACTCTATTCAGTAATCATTCCATTTGCCACCAAGTAAATAATACTTGAACATTAACCTTGAATCTTGGCCATAATAGGTGAATGTGTCTCTTATTATTATGATTGCTTTAAGATAACTATGTTTATATCAAAGGGGAGCTATTTGAGATGGTTAAACGTTGATATACTTAAAATCAATCAAAAGCCTGATTGCGATCTGATACTAACTTTTGAAGCATATGTATTCTATTTATAAACTTAAATAGTGAAAAAGCAAACAGATATAGCTACTATTATATTATGCAATTTACCTGTATACACCATGCATAGTGTACAAAGATTATTACTCCAATTTCGCAGCAATTATAGGTGTAGTCTATTTACTTTTTGCTATGCGAAGTTTAGTGCAGGGATATAAACTTGCACTAAATAATAACTGAATAACTTAAAGTATTTTATAGATGGTAATTGTAGAAAGTGAATTAAAAATCTCAATTGGATCAATTGAAAGATATTGCTATACTCAGACCATCATTTTGATGTTTAAAGATCACATAACCTTGAAGCGATATAACATTTGATTATTTGTGTGCAAGCTTTTAACCTTTTGTCAAGCTAAGAGTTAAACAAATCAGTATTATAAATATTTTATTAAAAATTTATTTGAAATTATGAAGTTACAGTGAAAATAAAAAACCTTTAACTTGTGTTTATTTTTTAATGAAGAATTTCTAAGAAAACTATTTTAATTATAAAATATAGAATATTATAAATAAATGCATATTAGAATCTCAGCAACAATAAAAGATTTCCTCTTTCTCTGTATATTTACGTCATCCCACCATCTAACAATTGATAAAACCAATAAATTTATTTCTGACAGCTTGAAATTATTATAATCATAAAATTAATTTGCTCCATTCTGTCACTCAAACAATAAAATGACAAAACTTGTATAATATAATACCAAAATGTATTCTCTCTAGGTTAGAATATGTATTAGACCATGCTAATAGACAAAATATATATAACTAACTGCGATAATAATAATAATAATATATTTTTTATAAAAATAAAAATCGACAGGTTTGTCACTAAGAAAGTCATGAGACGTTAAATGAAAATACACACTCATATTGTATATTCATAAGTTTTCTAAAATCATATAATATTATATATTTTTATACGTAAAAATTTCACGATTAAATAATGTACACATTCGTATGCCAGGTCCCGGATTTAGAATTTGAATCAAGGTAAAATAAGATGGTATAAGAATATGTACTCTAATACTATACAAAATTTTTATATGTAAAGATTTCAAAGTATTAATACACTGCAAATTTTCTGGCCATTCCACCAACTTGGTGTTTGAATGCAGAGAAAGCTTGCTTACTTTTTTATTACTAAATATCTCCAAACAAAGCCTACATATATATTTTTTCTCATACTTGCCACGGCCACACCAATATTCAATATTGGTTGGAAATTATGCTTATAGTTATTCTTAGTTAGTGAAAAAATCTAGAAAGAATGTTCATAAACCTCCACCAGAAGACTGTTGATAATTATGGTGAATAATATTTTATTTGCTGATGATATCTTTTTGTGCAGAGTAATTAGAGAAGATATGGAAGTTTTGCTGAAAACATGTGCAAGGGTGTGTAAAAAGACGGGAATTAAATTTAATGAATAAAAATCAAAAGTAATGAGCATAATATGAGAAGGGGGGGATACAATATTTTTTATTAGGGGATATAAAGTTAAATGTGACAAATATATGTAACTATTTGAGAATTGTCTTAAGTAATCAGAAAAATTGATTTGATGAATGGAAGAAAAAACTGATCTATGAAGCAAAAAAAATAAAGAGATTAATAAAAAAAATTAACAATAATAAGTATGATGTAGCTAGAACTGTATGGAAGGGAGTGACAATTGAAGGATTAGTTTATGGTAATGATGTGTTATGTGTTAGTAAAGGGATGTTAGATTAGAAAAAGTACAAAGAGAAGTAGGTAGACATACATTAAATGCTGATGTCTGAACAGAAAAGGATGCAATTCATGGAGAAATAGGATGGTCAAATTTTTATATGAGAGATGCAAGAAGCAAAATGAAAATATTCATAGATTGAAATTTATGAATAATAAGAAAATAACCAAAATAGTATTTAATTGAGTTATGGATAAAGTACAGGTAACAAGATGGGTGTGAATGGTAGTGTGCTATGCAGAAGATTTGGATAAAGACTCTTTATGTTAGTATCCTTGTACAAAGGGTAGAATGATTGTGTTAGGAAAATTGTGGAGTAATAGAGTGGCAAGAAATGGGTTAGAAAAATAAATACATTAGTAAAAAAAGGAAGTTGGAGAGATGGAGAACTAATATGGAGAATAAAAAAAGTTTAAATATATATAGCAGTAAACAGATTATTGGGTGGAAGTTAATTTATGATATTAGCAAGAAAAGTAATTTACTGCTTAAGGCTTAAACAGGATTGTTAACAACAAGAGAATATAAGCATAAATGGAGAAATGTGGGTCATTTAATCTGCAAGTTATGTAAGGAAGGCATGGTGAATATTAGATATCTGTTAATTAAATGTAAATACTTACAAACAGAAAAGGTACAAATAATGAAGTTGTGGGAAAATAAATATAAACAAAGTGATTATACAAAACATGGTTTCTTGGTTTTTATAGTATATTTGAAAATGATACAGGCATCTAGATATAAAAAACATAGAGTGGACAAAGATAACATCGTGGACATAAAATAAAGCAAGATAGAGAAGAATATGTGAAAAACTTAGAGTGGGAAATGGAAAGGTAATGTAAGGTTGTGGAACATGTTTTTCTGGTCTTTGTGGCCAAGAGATTCATGACTTCAATAAAGGAGAAGTCATAATGCAAGACATTACATTGCAATAAGTTCTTCACTGTTACTCATTTGAAATATGTTGAGAAAACTTTTCTACTTGGTCTATTTGAAGATATTTTAATATTCCCTCACCAATGCGTGTAAACATATTATATATACATGAGTGCTCATTATTACAAATTCTATATTTGAACCTGATATTAATTTCTTGGGAAAAATAAAAACAGAAAAAATAATCCAAAGAGGGCTTATATTGAAGTAAAATTAATCAATCTAGAAGTTTAGATTATTTACATAATCATAAAAATAAGTTATAATTTTTTCAAAATATATTTTAATAAATTATTATTACAGTGCTATGTTCATTATATATGTATAATAAAATTTCCATTAGAAAATAATTAATGTAATAAAATTTTAATAAAAATAATAAACCATAATGGTGATAATATATTTTATAAATAACTATAATAATATATAGTGTGAATAAAGAAATAATGTAAATCAATTTAAAAATATTGTAATGGTCATATTTGTACATTGATGCAACAAAATCCTGAATTCTGGCAAATTACACCAAGGCTGATCTAGATGAGGGGTTGAGACCTCGAATCTGATTGCACTTCAGCTCCTCCACCAACACTCCATGGTTTACTACCCTATGAATGACATATGTGAGGCTACAAACAGAATTTCTCACTTCATGTGCAGGCAGTAGCAAAGGGTGGAGCAAGAGATTCAGGGAATATTAACTAAATGATTATACCTTAAACAAACCCACACATCTATGGCTGGCTAGATAACACATCTATTTATAACTAATACTATATTAGGATGAATTTGGACAAGATTTGGTAATGAATTACAAAGACCACACAAGACAATTATGAGTTTTAAAATATTTAATTATAAAATATCAGATAATAAAATATAAAAGGTGCATTGGGTTTACACACACATGTGTCTGACAGCAATGAGAGAATTTCAAAAATAAGTTCTCATATATTATGCACTTTAAAGAGTTTATTACAAGTTTATTATTTAATACCAGTTTATTCTTTATTACAAGTTTTATTCTACAGTCTCTAATTATGCCTTAATTATGGTATGCCATCCCTACGAGGTTTGCTAATAGTTAAATCATATGAGAAAGATAACAGATATTATCTACTAATATTACATAATGAGCAGTCAATGTGGTCTTATGCAGATTGCATAATATAAGCTAGGTCTGAGGTTCAAATCAATGCTGAACAAGTACTATTATGGAGGGTAAACTGGCGATTTGTAGCATACCTTCTGAGACTACAGTGCTGCATAAAATAAGTAAGAGATGTGGCCCAAATGTGCAGTTAGTTACTCATCAGATTCAGTACCAAGTACTCCGTTCCCATGGACTGTATGACTTGTTAACTTAAAATATGTGAACATTTACTTTGGGTGATTGGAGCAGCTTATAACAATCTGGACCTTGTGTTCTAGTTCTAAAAGAGTGAGCTGTCCAAACTAAGAGTAATGATGTGGCCCTTAAAACCAAATACTGCAACTATGTGCTTTATAAAAACACATTTGTAATGCTTTCTAAAATATAAGCATTAAAATTAAAGTGCTAAATCAATAGTTTCATTCAACAAAACTACTATATGCCTGTTTATAATTTAGCATACTTAAATCATGCTAAAACAGACTAATTACGAGTGACCTAGTTTACTCAGTTCTCCATGTAGGTTATGAGGATAACTAAGGGGGAGTGAAGCATATTTGGGACTTAAAACTAACTAATTATTTATAATATGCTTTAAATATCATTCTCTCATACTTAACTAAACACACATTTTAATAAGCAAACCTAAATTAAACAATAATATAAAATATAGTAGCTTTAAATAATATATATATGAGTAGGTTTTCAGACTGGAGATTTATAGGCGTGCTAATCAGCAATGTAAATTAGCTGAGTGAGAGCACTTAATCAACTTTCAAAATTATGTTTATTATCAATCTCTGCTCTGAATGGCATAACATAATAAATAAATTTACAAATATCAAAATTAGAAAATATGCATGACCACAGATTAGAAAGATAAATAAATAATAATAACTGATTACAGTTATTATGCTAAGAAAATTATGAATTATAATATTTATTAAGCAGGCAAGATCTTACAATGATTATTATTAAAATTAACTTACATAATTTACTTTAAAAAAGAGTTTACAGATTATTAATTTTGAACATTCATTTTAGCTAGCTTTTGGAATTAATTTAAAAGTTTAGTTTAATAATTTTATAGAGCTCTGTGGAAGAAATTTACTGACCTTCTTTTAGCTGAGGTGCTTGATACTGATGTTCTCCATTAGGCTGGCATGTGATGTTTTCTGGGTAGGCTGTGGGTCTCAAACTCTGTCTTCATCATGGACCAATTCTGGAAGGAAGAGCAGTGGTTGCTCTAGCCCATGATTCTCATGGTAGCAAACGAGTGAACCTTGTTTGCTAAAATTTGATTTTTTTTCTCAACTCTTTCTCATTCACCCTCACAAACCATTAAGATATTTACAATCTTTAGTTTTCAATTTTTAAATTTTAATGATGCACATTATTTTTAGCAAAGACAAAAGATCCAGCTGTAATTATTGACAAGCAGAACAGAGTTAATGATTTTGTCTTTGTTTTTAATATTATTTTTAAAAAATCTTTTAAATTTTGTTTCTCAGATTACCATTTAATGAAAAATAAGTCTGAGAAATCTATAACCTTTGATTTCTTTTATTTAAAAGAGATTTAAGCTATCAACATTCTAGCATATACATAAGACAGACACCAAGAATTTAAGAATTATATGCAAACACCAACAATTCTTTAAATTAAATAATTTAAAATAGTTTATAAAGAATTTAGAAAATCTGTAATGTTTACTAAATCTATTACATTACAGTTCCTTTCGCATATATACATAGGTGTACTCCTACATATATGTGATGGTCACAACTTAAATTAACTTGTGTGTGTGTGCAGATACAAATACATGAATGTATATGTAAATATATGCTCTTACAGATTAAAATAACTATTGTAAGCTTATACACATGAAATGGATGGGTTTGAATTGGGGGAAAAGATACTACTATGGCATATAGTAGGTGAAACAGAATGATAGACAAAGAATACTGTTCCAATATTAATTATTATAATATGTAAAAACATGTGATATATATATATAATTTGTTTATTAAAAAAATTGTGACTTACAAATGAATTTGTTTATTTTATATATCATAAACTGTTTTGTTTATACATAATGTATATATTTTTTACCATTGTAAAATATTAAAAAAATTTGGAAGATCAAATAGTTATGCTAACAATAGAGTTTAAATCATTGTCTTGCAAAAGTGTAGGTTAGATGCCATAGTAACTAAAGTTATTATTGAAAATCACCATTAGAAGAATAATAAATTTTGTTATTGTCAACACTTTTATTTTTTAATGTAATTGCAAAACTTTATCTAGATTCAATTCTATTAAAGAATGACTGATTAGAGGAAAAAGTTTCTATGTGGGGAATTTACTTCCTTCAGCTTAGTCCTTTCCAATATTTATCATCTGTGGGAACAAAGGGAAATTTCTAACAGGCATAACTTTGAAGAGAAATTATTATGAAAACAAATAGCTATTCTTATCCTAGAAATCAATTTAAGTATTATATAATAATACCTGAAATAATTGTATGGTCTTCCATTGATTCATCTTGGCTTGACTAGGATAAAAATATACTTCAAGAAAAACCACTCAGAATGGATTTAAATACACACATTCATCATTAGAAATTGTCTGACATGTAAATACAATTCACATAAGGATGGATATTGATACTTCAGACAACTGTTGATTTTCAAAAGGTAGTATATTAAAATCAAAAAATGAAGCTAAATAGTTATTGATCTGATTGAATTTTTTATATATTTTTTAAATTGCATACTGTTTATTTTAATTTTGATTTATCATGATAAAACAGAAGTATATTAGATATCATTTATTACTTTTTCTTTTTTTGTTTATTCAACAAATACACATGTCTTTGTGAAGATCACTTATATACACATATAAACATATTGCTATTTTCATTGAAGTTCAATTATTTTTTTTCTGACAAATAACTTATAAATTAAATGTGAGATATGTTTATTTAAGCTAAAGCTACATTTGAAGGGGTGAATTATTCCATTAATACTTTTTATATGATATGTGCATAGTTATATATATATATATAACTAAAAATCCATTATCATTTGTGAGAGTCTGCTTTAAAACATTAGGATTACTATAATTTGATGATGACCTATTAATATAATCTCAGAATTAAGTGTAATGTAATTGAATATATTATTCTCTTAGTCCATAACTATGGATCTCTAAGTGATTAACTTGAGAACATTTCAAAAGGAAGCATGATTTAGAATACCTATACTTATATTTAAAAAAGGTGGGAAATGTGACTTGCAAAATGTGAGAATATCGATACTCATTTATTATTTTTTGTCATAACGTGAATGTGATCTTGTCCTTGAAAATGTATCTATAATTTTAACTCTTTCCTTGAAAAAAAATTTTTTTTAACTGAACAGTTTTTTTATTGTTCAAATGAATTAAAGTTTTACAACTTTTGCTTGGTCAATTAAAACTCAGTCATAAAAATATATTCATCTTTTAATATTATATTCATTTTAGTTTTGTTTGTAAAAAGTATATTAATAATTTATCAGATTATGAAAGTGAACAAAATTTTTTTCAAAAATAAATTTCTATTTATAATTATAAAAATATTTGATAGTGGAAAACCTAAAAAAAAAGTTTGTAACAAATTAGAAAATGCCCAGACATGACTGATTTCTTTCACAATTTATGTTAGTATAAAAGTAAATAATTTTTTACTAAAATCTTACTATTTATCTCAAAACATTTATTAAACTAATTAATACCTGTGTTACACTCTTTATAAAATGGGTATAAATATGGGTGATACATTACAAATATGGATAATGAAAAATTACAATATTAGATGAGTTATGGAACTAATATTATTGAGTTAAAACAGGATTAGGTATTTAGTGGTTAAGTTCTTTGTTAACTTTATTGGAGAGTCTGATATAGCTTCCATGTCTCTTGAAAAATGAATGTTGTTGCAAGAGTTTTGTCTCTTTGTTTAATTTTCTTTATGCTCTGAATAAATAATGAGTTTTCATCTGGCTTGGGATGTTGGTATTGTGCCTTGCACCTTACAATCCAAATGGCATAGGTGATGAAAATTGCCAGCCTGATTGTAGGAATATCTCTTCCATGAATGCATTCTTTTATATTAAATATTTTGTAGTAGTCTATCTTTGAATTGTTAAATATTATTGTTTTAATATTACCTACACCCATGAATGTTTTAATTATGTGGTCAAATGTTTCCTCATCCCTGCTACAGCTGTGGCAAATTGATTGGACTTTGGTAATAGATCTTACTATTTTTTTAAAATAATTATAGTTTCAGCATATTTTACCAAAATACATTATAATATGTAAATAGATGCAGCAAAATACTCTAAGACATTCATTTTTATTTGAAAATCAAGTAAAGAGCTTGGGGCAATGAAAATTGTTGACAGGTATCAAAATTTTTGCTAGCACTGGTTTCTTTTTCAATTTACATTCATGTAAAGTATTTTTTTTTTTACTAAAATCTTACTATTTTTTAAAATAATTATATTTTCAGCATATTTTATGAAAATAATTTATATGTACGAAAAATAATAAAAAACACTCTAAAACATTAATTTTCATTTTCAAAGACAAAACAAAGAAGTTGGAGTGGTGAAAATTATTGAAATATGCTCTTCTATTGTCTGAAATGTTAACCAACCAATCAGGATCTAGGAAAGCCTGCCTTCTCCCTTTGTTGTAGCTTCTTATGTCAATATTATTGATTTTTTACTTTAAAATAATTCTAGAGAGGTCAGCATCTTATGATATACTTTAAGCTTTAAAATAAGCGTAAAAACACTACAGTAGCACAAAAATTGACAATTTTCAAACAACTTGAAGCCAAGAACATTGATCCATAGATGTGTTTCAGAAAAGGTTAAATTATGTGATTTTGATGGAATTCTATAATCAATATTTTCATTATATTATTGAGTTTTACTTAAGTTTAAAAAACAAGTGGTCTTCATGCATGCATGTGGGTCTCTGTATAGATCTGGCCATCTAGTGTTAGGAATCTGCATGACTTTGAAGTCAAGTGGGAAAAAAAACTTATAGAGAAATAGATTTTTTTTACTTTGCTGTATTATTATTATTATTGTGATTCAAAATAAAGGAAGATAAATATTTAATCATAAATAAAAGATGTAACAAATTGTTTGACTTAAAGTAACTGTGTGATTCATTTACCTGTTAATCACATATCAGTTCATAGAGGGCATTGTGCCATTAGGTGTTGCTGACTTAATCATTTTCCCTTAGAACATCTGATTGCTAATAATTGTCTGCATAGACACTAGTAAGTAGCTACATTGTATTATATTAGGAAATTTACATGTGTAATCTCAATTATCTATAGTTAGTGTTGAAAATATAGAGTAGATTCAATATAATCTTCCCTTTGTTTATATTTTATATTTAGAAGGTAAATCATATCTCATGTTATTTTGTGCAAATCTCTGAAGATATAATATTTGAAATGCTGAAAGAGAGTGTAATGTTAAACCAATGCTTTTGCACATGGATTGAATCTGATTTAGGTAATTATGGTATGGGATGATTCTTCATAAAACTAGCTCTTTACATATTAACATTAAGGCTTATCCCACATAGCATTACATATTGGATCTCAAATTTATGGTGCATGAGAAAGTTTTCATTGAATAAGGTGGAAAGGTAAAGGAATGGAGATTATTTAAATCATCTAGATTTTGCAGATAATGTAGTTGTTTTTTTACATAATGGTTTAGCACTTTAAGAAATTTTACAAAAGTTATCAAATGAAAGTAAGAAATTATGATTAAAGGTAAATGTTAAAAAGGCTAAAGTAATGTTCAATAGATTTCCTCAAAAATGAAAATAAAGATTGATAATGATGAGTTAGAAGAAATTAACAACTGCAAGTGTGTTGGTCAGATGATTACTCCATATAGAAACATAATGGATGAAATTAATCATAGAATTATACTTGTTTGTAGTGTTTTTGGTAGAAATAATTTAATATTAATAGAAAATACACCTATCTGTTTGAAAAGAAAGCTTTTTAATAAATGTGTTTTACCAGTTCTTACTTATTGATCTGAGACTTGGACACATAACAAATGAGCAACACAGAGACTTTAGACCATTGAAAGAAGTATGGAGAAATGCATGTTAGGAATAACAAAAATAAATTGAAAATGAAATACATGTGCAAGAGATCAAACAGGTATTATTGACATCATTGAAAAAATTAAGAGATTGGAGCTGGACTGGATATATTGCTAGAAGAGATGATAATAGATAGGAAGTTGAAATATTAAACTAGATTATAAAAGACTGAGCTAGAAAAAGACCAGGTTTGAGGTGGATAGATGAATTAAGGAAGTATACAGAAGTGATATGGAGAGGAGAGGATGGAGATTGGAGAAGGGGGATTGAACTTGGAGAAACTTTTATGCTGTGATGGATTGGTAATAATTGAAAATGATGATGATGATTGATTTAAATAAATATAATTTATGGTGCAATTAGAAAAATACAAATGAAAAGTAGTCAATTGCAGATTGAAATCACTCCATTTAGTGTTAATTCTTATTTATCTTTAAATTAAACCTGGAAAGTGAGACAAAAAATATGGTGATGATTTCACTTTGAAATTGCTATGTATAATTAATTGTTTGACTAATTACACTATATTTATATTTTAATTAGCTATGATGTAATTAGGCAAGAAACCAATTAAACATTGCAATTGCAAACTGAAATCATTACCATGTCTTAAATGTCATATTCCATCTGGCTGATAAATTAATTTTACTCTGAATTACCAACAATGTTGATAAATGCATGCTCATAAACACCAAAGGTCCCAGAATAAATAGATTCATTCTATTCTTCATTCTGTGTTTAACATTTAGTGCTTTTAATTTATAACCTGGGGGGGGGGTGATTTATGTTTAATTTAAAGTTTATATATGTAATTGATGATATATATATATATATATGTACATAGCATCAACCAAAACCTAATAAACCCAAAAAATATTCCAATCTATAGTTCAAATCACCATAAATAAAAAAGTAAATTATATTCTTTACCCTAATCTAAGTTTGTTAAACAGATAAAGAGTGAAGACAAATGCCTGTAACAGATTTAGTTTCAACAGTGGAAAAAAAAACTTGTTAAAAATAGATGAATAAATAATTATTTTAACAACATTTCAAACAAAGTCCCAATTAGTTTATAATTTATTATATTTAAAGTACTAAGTAATTGAATAATGAGAAAATGATTGAGGTTTATTTAAAACTTCCATGCAGATAAAATTCTCACTCTGTTAGGTATCATCTATTTGCATTTTTGTAGACTTAAAAATTTTAGACTAGTTTAAAAGATGTAATATATATTTTATATATAGATGTTGCATTGACTATAGATTGTGTTGGTTTATTAAGCTTTGTCTGTTAAACTGTGAATTATATTTGGGAATTAGTTATTTTTGGCAATTTGTGGTATTATTTACTGTAGGAGCATTCACAGAGGTTTCTTGTGAAATAAAATTGACAAACAAGGGTTTTGAACATGCCATCATATATATATATCATTAAATTCCAGTCACCACTAAGACAATCACAATATCAATAGCAATCAACAATTTCAAACTGTTGTCAAGGCAACCTTTTTTAACAATAAAGATGGAATCTTTATTGGAAAAGGACATTGTCTTCACAACAGTTTGAAATTGTTGATTGTTATTCATATAGGGATTATCTAAGTGTTGACAGGATTTTAATGATTTCTTGCAAACCCATTTACCCATGAACATTATTAATCTTATATGCATATGAATTCATAGTATTACTTCGAGGAGTTTTCATGTAGTAAAAATATAATAGCTAAATAGTTTGATGTTTCATTACAATATCAAGTACTTTCCTCAGAATAATCTCTGAAGAAAGTATTTGTTACTTACTGAAATGTTAGTCATTTAGCTATTATATTTTTTCTGCATGGAAGCTTCTGGAAATAATACTATGAATCCATCATTTATGTATGAGAATATTAAAATTAATATATGAGAATATTAAAATTAATATATATATACACACACAATCATCTGCATTTGTTGAGATTTTGATTTAGGCTGAAGTCTCTTGTTACAGAGTGCACTATGCACTGTATTAAGGATGCATAATTGGGAATACATGGTGATAGGTGAGCATATAATTTATCAAGTAATAAAGATTATAACATTGGAAAGTGAACCTACTTTAGATGAAAACAAGTGAGATCCAATAGTAATAAAAAATCATTCACACACATATATAAAGCTGATAATTATATATTGATATATACAAATCAATTCTTAGGTAATAAGCTCCTAACGCATTAATTTTGAATTCAAAATACTGTTAGAAAATAAAATTTCAATTTTCGAAATCTATTTTTAATTGTGACTTGATTCATTACATAATAGTAAAAAATTATGTTTAAAAATCCATTAAATTATTATTTAAATACTGAAATACATAAATTAATAATATTGTAATAAGGATTTTATATTTAAATATTAACATAAGAAATAAAGCAACAAGCAGAGCATGAAATTATTGGCCCATCCTTCCTCACAGTGTTAATATTTGTAAGATACCTATGCATAACTTTTGTATGAAGATTCAGTGCTGTACTGCAATGAACTACATTATTAATAATTACTATATATAATAAAGCCAATTTTTCCAAATGTACTTCTTTTATCTTGTAATCCATTATGTCATAATTATTCACTAGGATAGCAAAGTTCAAGATCACTATCTATCATCAACATTTTCTCATCAGTAAGTTAAAGAATGAAACTCCTGAGCTTCACATGCTGTTAATGATTTTATGCTTATATAAATTGTAAATGCAACTTGAATTTTTTCTAAAATTATTATACAGGCGTACATACATATGTGCACATTCATATATAAATCTATATATAACTAACCTATTCATTCAGTATAGTGAATGTTACTATAGTAAATAGAGAAATTTGAACTTAAAATTTTCTGTCTCTATTTATCCTCCACCTCACCTCAAACAACCAATACACATGTCCACATGCATTTAAAAAGATAAATGAATACCAATAGATGTATTTCATGCAGCCAAAACTCCTCTGTTGAACCAGATCATAATCTTCCACACATATACACAATCAGTGCTCAGATTATATTAAAATAGCAATTCCTTTAACTTTATTGGATAGGCTTCAAAATTGTCACCCAACAATTCAAGCACCCATTTCATTGAAAAAACAACTATGGAATGCTCAAAGCCTTTGATGGATTTGCTATTGTAGTCATACCCATTTAGTCCTTACTTCAAAAATTGTATACTGAATGAATAGATTAATTACATATTGCTTTAGAAATAGGTTACATCATAGTATAAGTCTAGCCCATCCCTCCCCTATTAATATAAATGGATATATAATGATTTGACAATAGAAATAGTTAGATTGCCATAATATCTGAATGTGTGTGACTGCAATATCAAATCCACCAAGGGCTTTGAACATTCCATTATTGGGTTTTTAATGAAAAGGGTGGTTGAATTGTTGGAAGGATAAGAAGATTAAAGCTTGTCCATTAAAGTTTAAAGAACTATCTTAATATAAACCAAGAAATGATTGTATGTATGTGTAAGAGATTATGATCAAGTCCAACTGATACTGGTTCTGTACAAAATACATATATTGGGGATCATTTATCTTTTTCACATATGTATGGTCACATGTATCACTTGTTTGAGATGGAGTAGATGATGAATAAAGATTGAAATTCCTAAATTCAAATCTTTATATATATATATATAATCTTATAATGGAATATTTATAAATACAGTAATTAGATATATGTAAAGTATAACTTTAAAAATTGTATCCACTTAGGAGTGCTTTCGACTATTCTCGTAGTCTTTGTCAACTAACACTTTGAAAGTCTAACCTTTCAACAGTTCCATAATCTTAGCTTTTTCTGCCTGTCTGTTAATTAAATCTTGTTTGTATTTGTATATTAGGATATACAAATTAAGATCATGGAATTGTGGGAAGGTTAGCTTTCAAAGTGTTAGTTGACAAAGACTACGAGGATAGTCAAAAGTACCCCTAAGTCGATAAAATTTTTAAAAGTTATACTTTGCATATATCTAATTACTGTATTTATAAATATTCAATTATAGGATTACATATATACCTGGGTCTCTTTTTACATGGATTTATTTAATGTGATTTTGAAGTTATGCGATCCACGTTTCTCTGGAAGTCGAACTTCGATAATGTGCTATTACTTTAAATAATAAATTTCACACACTTACATCATATTGAAAGTAATAGCACTTTATTGGAATTCGACTTTCATCTTAGTAATTTCAATATTTTCAGTGCTTTATAATAGTAAGATTTTATGCAATAATGAAATTAAAATCATAATTTCCATATTTTATGTATACACACATTAAATTTTACAAGATTATAATGTAAATTTGTTCAAACATTGTGCGTGTTAATTTTGCATTTAAAATCACATTCTGTTTTTGCTTTTTAAAAAAGAACATAATCAATTATTAATCATTTAGTGTCAGCAAGTTTATTTTTAAAAGGTGAGTAATAGCAGTGGGCACAATTAAAATTGAAAATTAAAAAATTAAAGACAAAAATAAGAATTTAATTTTTAGTTGTTAGATTAATTACTAATTATGTTGTCACCAGAAAACCATTAACACAACATGAGAGTGACATTGGTGCTAGTTGTATTTTCTTTTGTGAAGAATCTGATTTTTTACCAGTTTGCAAACGAACCTGTTTATCGACAAATAATGATAATAATTAAAATGTGTATAAAAAAATGTAAATTACTGTAAATTATGCATAAAAATATATTGTTTTGAATAAAATTAAATATTATAGTTAAAAAAAGTTTGTCTTGTATCAATTTTTTTCAAATTTGAAATTTTTTATTAGTCAGATTTTATTTCCTTATTTTTTTTTTGTACAAATTTTAAAGTAATTTTACATTGGTGCTTTGCTTTTATGCGATTTTTGAAAAATCACAGTCCATATCCCCCCTTTTTCAAGGTAAGTTACGTCTATTTTTGCACGATTTTATTTGCGTGTGTTTTCTGAAGATCCTATCTATCACGTAAAACGAGACCCAGGTGTATATTGATTTGAAGAAATACAGACATCGAATTATAATATTATTACATACATGTATATAGATATGAAATATATATATATGAAATCAACCTTGCAAGGGTTACGTTTATCAGCAAAAACTTTCTCTGAATAAATATAAAGCCTAAATTTCAAACTGCCCTGGGATAATATTTCTCTCTAGCCTAATGAATGTCTAATAAAAATTATTAGCACTGTGATATTTTCATATATAGATAGATAGGTAGGTAGGTATATAGGTAGATAGATAGATCGCTAGATAGATAGATAGATAGATAGATAGATAGATAGATAGATAGATAGATAGATAGATAGATAGATAGATAGATAGATAGATAGATAGATAGATAGATAGATAGATAGATAGATAGATAGATAGATAGATAGATAGATAGATAGATAGATAGATAGATAGATAGATAGATAGATAGATAGATAGATAGATAGATAGATAGATAGATAGATAGATAGATAGATAACTTTAAATAAGTGAGTGTGAAGAGGGCCTGATAAATAATTGATGAGTAAAAATTATTTATCAGACTAGTTAATTACTAATTTGTGTAAATTTATACACTTTTCAGATCTAAATTTATTTTTCAGCTAAAAGTAAGTAGATATAAATTGATCAAATAATATTAGGTAACATATTAGTGGACACAATTAAAATTAACTTCCTGATCAAAGTAATTTTCTTCAGCTTATAAAAGTTGTTATGGTATTCTGGCTTTAAATCACAAATCATGGCATCATAGGAGATTAATGCACCAATTACTGTCACAGATCATTTCCTGCCCGTAAAGGTAAAATACCGCATGTAAGGCACTCACAGTTCATAGAAAAGCAGAGAAGAAACTGATATTTTACCAAGCTGTACACTTGAAAATTGATGAGGGAGAGGTCATATGACTTCATTGTTTTTCTTACATTTTAGCTAAAATAATTAAATATACATTTAGCAAAGAATAATTGGATGGCTCGATTGTTTCCTACCAGACAAAAAAGTCCAAAGTTACTTAAAAATCTTCAGCATCTTTAAAAGTCCATGTTTTGCTCATATTCAAATTACAGTTTATACTTACATTAAAATCTTTATATATGTGGTAAATATATGTAATTAAGGTCTTTCATACATCTAGAAAGAAAATCGATCTTTTTTTTTATTCTTTTGCTCAAAATTGTATACTTTAATTTTAATATATAATTATAAAGTTGTGACGTAAAATAATTCAATTCTGCCGATGACTGGACTTTAAGATTAATTTAATGTATTTTATACAGACAAAATGCATTTTACACTATTAATTTTATAGCGATAATTTAAGCGATCTGAAGCAGTTTTTTTTTTTATTGAGAATTTTTTTTATTTTTTTTACAAGTCGCTATTTTAAAGATCTTTTTCTTTACAAGTAATTATTATTTTTAAAACAGTCAATACTACTTTCAATTCAATATTAGCGCTACTATATTCTGTTTTCTTTGTTACATTTTAAAATCCTGTGCAAATAATTCTATTTTTAAATCCCAGTATTATAATTAATATTTGTTTTAGTTTTTTTTTTTATAATAGAAATTGTATTGTTTGTTTAGCCATACGCGATTTTTAATGAATTAATTATTTTAAATAGGAAGATGGGAAAAACATATTTATTATGTTAATTAAATTATTTAAAAGAGAAATTTTATTTGAAAAAGTTGATTTATTTAATTTAATGGTTGCCAAGCGATAATCCTATCACCCATATTCTAAGAATTTTTTAAAAAAAATAAATCTATATATATATATAACAAAACATAATTACAATAAATGGAAAAAAACGTACTTCTAAAAAAGAGTTTGTCATACAACAATCAGTCAATTAAATAAATAAAAAATCAACAATAAGGCAATCGATTAACAAATAATATCTAAGCATAAGCCACAATACATAGCTATAATACACAACATATAAAGTATATATTTATTAAAACAATAAAGCCAATTAATCAAAGCTTTAATAGATTTATAAATGTAGATGAGATTGCGATAGTTTAAGAGTTGTTTGTTATTATCATACACAACATATGTACAAAATTCTATTTCCTTTTTTTTGCCCCAGTTACATAGAGAGGATCGATTGTAATAATGATGTATGTCATGATAATGAGATTGATGACGTAATCATACTTCTATTACTTAATTAAACAATACCAGTTCTGATTCCATATTTTCTTCTCTATTTTTCTTTTTTTCTAAATGTTTATTTCTACTTTTTTTTCTTTTTATCCTTTATTTTTTCCCGGATCTATCATTGGTAACTATTGATGATGACGATGATAAATGATAAAAAAGACAATCACAGAAGATTCACATACACATAAATACTTGGTATTGATTATAATCTTTTAAGCCTGAAGAAGTCATTATTTTTAGATATTTTCTCAATCTGCCACTTGATTCTCAGAAGTAATACGATCTCTAATAACTAACCACACGTTTTATAGTTATTTTCTGAATAAAAAAATCACACTGCAGATTATTACTATTAGTGAATGTGTGTTTTGAATACAGAATATCAGTTTTTTAAAAAAGTAATCTTGTGAGATCCATCCCAAGGTAAGTCAACATCAATAACTGTCTTATCAAAAGAAGTAATTTGATAACACTCATTAAAATAAAATAAAAAAAACAATTTGAAAACACTTTCATAAAAATTTACTTTCTAGAGTTTTTCAGAGATCATTTGAGCTGACATTGAACAGCAATCACAATTATGATATACTTTTCAGTTATTTATACCATTCTAGATAATAATTCAACATTTAATTGGTAATAGATATCTAGATATTTTTAGTTACAGATAACAACAAGTATGAAAAATTGTTCAACCATCTGACTTCCCAGAGACAGGTCCAGAGAATAGTCACATCACCAATTCATCTATATTCCCCTCATTCTCTCCATTGGTCATCCCATCTCTTACATCATACATCAATTTTACCATTGTTAGTTCTTTCTTCTTGTTTTCACTCACCATTCTTTTCAAAACATTTTCCAATAAACTTTACTGTTCAATCCAGTTTCTGTTTCTTATTTTCTCTATTAATCTTTTTTTTATTTACTCTTTTCAAATCTTCTTTATTTGTTATTTTATTCATTCAACTGATTTTTTCCCATTCTTTTTTATGTCTACATCTCAAAGGTTTTCAATCTGCTCATAAATACCATATAAAATAAGCTACTTTATCTTATATATTTATATTAATTAAAATATCTATTACATATTAATTATTGTCATAATAATAAAACAATAAGTATTAACAATGATAATATCTCTCACAAATTATTATGATGAAATGGAGAAGTACTTTCAGTTCATTTTGTAACCATTTTTAACTACAAAACAGTGAAAAGGTTTACAATTTGCCAAATTTAAAAAATTTCCAGTTGAAAATGATTATAAAAATAACCAAAAGTATTTCTGCTATTTCTGCTTTTATAATAGTTATTGGTAAGAATTATTATCACCATTTACTTGTATATACTTTGATATAAAGGATTTTTGTGGAGAAAAGGTGCTAGTAAAAGTTATCCTAACACCATTCTTTTATTAGTACCTGTTGAGAATGTGTGCTACTTTTTACAAAAAAGCAAAACTGCAAACTAACATATAATGATTTATTAATTCAAATGAAAATCTGAAAAAGTCAATACTTTTAAATAGGCAGCTAAGTCAAAGTAATTTAACCTACCTGCACTACACTGACATTCTGTCAAATTTCTTTGTACTTACTAGATTTAGCTTCCAACTTTCATTTTGATATTTAACCATTATTATTTATCAGAATATAATAAATTTGACCTCATTCGATAGATATTTTTGTTTTTAAATAAATTTTAAAAAATCACATTTGATTTTAGAAATTATTTTAAAAATTAGATTTTAATCAAAACAAAATGCTGTCACATCATCAAATTTTAGGTGGAGCTGATTCAGTTTGTAAAATGAAATAAATCTTCTTTGTTCATTGTTTGTTTTAAAAATCTGAGTGCTTTACTTTTACTAAATCAATTTATGCTTTAAAAGTTTAGATTTTTTTTGTAATTTTTACAATATCAGTAAATATTATAATCTGCTGAATGATTTCATTTCTATGCAACTGTGTTTTCCATGACGATAATCACCATAGCAACAATATTCAAAAGAATGTATTCTCTTATATTTAAAAATAAAACATTTCTGTAAAAAATAATTATGTAATAATATTTATTTTTGATTTTTAATAATTATTACTCAATTATGATACAAATAAACATTCCAGAAAATAAAGTTTTAGATCATTGTAATATTTTTTTAAGTAATCTCACAAAGTTTGAGATTGCAAAATATATAAAGGATACCCATCATTGTGGAGCTTCAGATGCATTGGAAAACTACATATTTGATTTTTCTGATGTCTTTTGAATTTTTTTGTATTTAAAACATTAGAAAATAAATATACACAAATTTTAAAGTCATAAAAAAAAAGCTTTACAAAATTTTCAGCAAGGGCAAAAATGCACATTTAACTTCTAGAAATCTCAGACACAGCTCCAATGTTTCAAAATATGTAAAGATTATTCCAATCTCCACATGCCCAACAGTTTTCTTTTTTATTCTTTAATCTCAAAAGCACTTATAATATTACTTTGAAAAGATTTTTGGAATAAAATAAAATTAACATTTTGTGTACTTGATTAAATATTTATGATTACTTTTATACAATAATTATATAATAATGATTAAACTACAAAAGTATACATGAATACACTTTATTTTATATGTATATGTTTTATTTTTAAGACAGAAATTAATAAATTCTAGTGTAATATTAACAAAGAAATCTATCATCATTGCAATCATCATGCTTTATAAACTTATTGCTAGATGAAATCATTGACATTGAAGTTTTAATATGTTAAAGCAGAATTTTATAGATTCATCTAAAATTTATATTTATTCATTCCCATTTAATAAATACATTTTGATCAAACAATATTTTGTTGATATTTTGAAGTAATTCTGTATAGCTGTTTTCTGCCAATTCTTCAATGATAAAAACTATCTGTTTATTATTATTATTTTTAAACACTTTCATTTAACTATCAAAACATCACATGATCACCATTTCATATGCTTACATATGTTGTTAATAAGAGTACAAAACTCTCCATATAGTAGTATGACCAAGTAGGACTCATCCAATATCCACAGACTAGTTTCTAGCTTGTAGCTTTTATCAGTAAAGTCTTGAATTTGAGAGCACTGCAGCTGGAGGGTTGCATTATATCCTAATATCTAGGTGGAGTGCTCTCAAATCCAAGTCTCCTCACTGATGGAAACCACAAGCTTGGAATTAGTATGGGAATGTTGGATGAGTAGGCACTAGATAGAGATTTTATGCACAAATCTTCCTGCATCTATTGATTATGAAGACCTGCATTTGCTGGAAGAATAAATATTAAGACAATGTAAACCAGAATATTAACTCACAAAAACTACACTCATTATACCTGTAGAAAAGTTCAAATATCTCAATTTTGTATATATTTTTTAAATTGAACAGGTATCCATCTAGGTATATCTTTATTTTGAAAAATAAAAACAAATTAGTTTGAACTTTTATGTTCCCTTCTATGAATTTAGCAATATCTCATATTGCTTATAGTCTAAATGGAAGAATTTTTTTATTATAAATTATTGTTATTTGTTTTACGTTTTAGAATAATTTTATAAAGTTCTTGCAATTAATGCTTACAATTATAAAAATAAATTTATTTTATTTTATTAATTGATTATAAGAAAGCATTCAAATTATTCCCGTTACAACCATTCTAAACAAAATTAATTTTTTATTTCTCAATTTTTGCGATTTTATGTCTATTTTTTTACTACAAATAATTTAATGTTTACTGAAAATATATATATTTTTTTTTCATGTGTCAAATGCGTTGATAAGAAAACGAACCCGGGCCAGCTGCTTGGAAGGCAGTTATGCTAACCACTAGGCCACCAATGCTTGATTAAATAATGTTTATAATAAATCAAGTCAATTCTTGAATAAAAATTATACAAAACACATATTTAGGAATAGTAGCATTGTATTCAATGGGGATTAAGACACATTTTTAAATCATTTTTTTTTTTAAATAAAATAAAATCAAAAACCAATTCATTTGTTTCCTCATGTATATTTCACTTAATTTACAATATTTTTTCAAGCGCAATTTATGCAAGATCAAATCATGGGGTTAACTACAAGTATATATATATACATTAAATGGAGTCTGAGCAAAATATTTAAAAAAATATTAACTACAACTTATAATAAAGCTTATTTTTTCTATCAAATAATTTATGTAAATTCAAGTACTCAACTATAATCAGATAATTTATTGGTTAATTTTTTTCATAACTTTCATTTCTTCTTGTAAAGTTTGTATAATTCATGTTGTTATGAGTTCCACATGATGGAGACAAAGCTGGAATGCTCACATAATTTAAGCTATAATGCCTACACATTTTTTTCTGTGCAGAGTTTACCTTCTTATCGCCTTATTGGCTTAACATTATGCATATTAAATTTACCTGAATAAATATTTACTGGATCATTGTAATATATTGCTATTTGCATAGCATCTTTTTCAGATTAACATATTTAAGTTGCAAATATAAGCTCCAAAGTAGATGCAAAAACACTTATTGGAATCCTCAAGCTTCTAGTCACTGAAAATCAGGAACACTTCCATACCCCGTAGACACATAATCTCAGATCTAACTTGTTTTTTTTCTTTATCACTTTAGAAAACTCATAATAACTCTGATTATAAATTTTAGCAATATAATTATTTTCTTAACTATTTCTTTCCTGGAAGAAACTCACTGCAAATTATAGTTTTATCCATTAATATATAAAACGTATTGGCTCTTACCTTAAAGTGTAAATGAATAAAAATGTATAACTTAAAATATAATCTTATTTTTTTAATCTCCTTTTTTTATTTTTAAGATAAAATATATATGCATTGGTTACCCTTTTTTATCTACTTTCTAATTGTAATTAAAATTTATCCACCTTATTTTGAACATTTTTCAACCAAAAAAAAATTGTATATATGTACACACAATCTTATGTTTTGACTGTCCTACAGTTTTCTTAAGAACCACTCAAATCTTAATTTCGTAAAACTGAATAAGATTGCAGGACAGTCAAAACATAAGATTGTGCGTAATATATACACATTTTTTTTTTGCTAAAAAGTGTTCAATGTAAGGAGGATAAATTGGTTTTATATAAGATATTACAGCATAATAAAGGAAGAGATGGTTTTATTAATATTTGCTAATTAATTATACTATATTCTTATTAAAATTTTGTCATTTCTCTCATCTTATATTCCTACGATTTTGTATTCAAATACATTCAACAATCAGATACCAATAAAAAAAAAATTGACTAACTATAATATTTTTTAATTTATTACAAAATGTTGCTGTTTTTTTAAAAAAAAAATTAAATCCTTCAGATATTGAAAATGAAATCAAAATTATTACAAACGTGATTATTTTTTATATAAATATTAATTTTGGGTTTAAAATTTTTTAAAAGTATGTTAAGCCTACTTTTCTCACTCTTCCTCACAACTATTCATAACCAGCTCTCCCATGTATCAGACCACATAGGTAATCTTATACAGAAGGAACATTTTATGTTATATATTTTCCATAATAAAAATGAAGTGTGAAAAATAGGTTTTACAAATCTTATAATTAAAAGTGACATTGCAAATTTGCATTACTTTTATTTCAAATCTTGTAAATTTAATATATTTTTTATTATAATAAATAATAAATGAAACATTTTATTTTAAGTAAAACTTAAAGAATTGTTTGAGCATTTATAAAACTTTAATAAATTTAATTAACAACTGGGCAATTAAAAATTAATGGAAAATTATATGATGTAGTATATAAAAAGTTGTGTAGTGCTAAGTATTATTCATTTGACATATTGTTATGTTATATAGTCAATTCTTTGAAGTTATATTAAATCTCTTATGAAAAAATATCTATTTCGCTGATGTTTTATTTTGTTCTTGTTTTATTTTCATTAGAGCTGGTGTTTTATATGCAATAATTGTTAAATATTAAAATAGATATTTAACATTTGAATATTTCACAAAACTCTGTGCCAAAATGTTATTTTGTGTAATTATTATCAATATATATATATAAAGCTATTATTTATGATTTTTTATTTTATTTTCAATGAAATGGATGGCTGAAAAGTTGTGGGGAGGGGTGTCTTGAAGCCTTTCCATTAAATTATGAAAATTGGCTATCTTAATATAAGCTGAGTATTGATTGTATATATGTGTGGAGATGATAATCTGGACCAACTGATAATGCTGGTTTAGCATGAAATATGTGTATTGGTGATTATTTATCCTTTCCACATGTGTGTGATCAAGTGTGTTAGAAGTATGAGGTAACATGGGTAGTTGAGGGTTGTATGAAAGACTGAGTTTAAACCCTCTATATATTACATATTGTAGTGCAGATATAAAAAATTTTGTAGTGTAAAGAAAAAAAAAACATATATTATTATTTATTATAATTTATATGAAAAAAGAGCATAAATAACTTCATTAATTTTCATTTTGATAATGTATTATTTAATTAAAAATAAGACTTATATGTTAAAAACATAGAAGTTATAAAAGAGTACAGTTGTCATTACCAAATTGCAGCAAAAAGAGATGAAGATCAATTGAGAAATGTTTGTCATGATCGAAAATCTCGTGAGAATACTTTTTTTTAGCCATATATATTAATTTTATTAGTTAGTCCTTTTGTCTATTGACGAATTCTAATTACAGTTATAAATATTAGTAACAATTTTTGATCAAATGGCAATTGGCAACAAAAAATGATTATTATAAATATAAATATGTGTATGCAACTATGAGAAAAACTTGGGGTTCATGAGTAAGACTGCACTTCAATAAACATTAACTCTTATTTACTACAGAGCCATCTATTATAAGCTTGGCAAAGTATATACTAGATGGTAGTACTACATACAAATCCCAGACTACATTCTGGCTATTGACTATCTTCATGTAAGAACAATATTACACAAATATAGTAGTCATTTTGGGTATTTTTCAGGATAAAAAATATAAAAATTAACTCCCTGTACTCGGACAATTTTCTTTGTTATCACTGGCTGTAAATTTTCAACTTTCATTTTAGTATTCAGCATCACATCACATCAACACAACTCTAATGCACAAAAACTCATTACTTAGTGTAATTTGATTACATTACAATAGTAAAGATGAAATACATAATTTTTTTTAAAATTTTCCAATATTATATTTTTTTTGCTAAAAAATTATTTTCATTATTTGAATGATACTTTTAATAATAAACATAAAATAAATTTATTTTTATAATTATTAATGTTTTCAGAAGTACTGAAAATCAACTTGAGTATTACTTGTTTTTTTTTCCCAAAAAATAGTTTTAATACCTTTGAAGTATTTGAAGTAATTTATATTTTTATTACTTTTAAAATATTAAACAATAATCTTTCTAAAAACAATTACACTTTTCTACAAACTGTATTTAAACTGAAAAACACACATATGAAAATATAATCATACAATTTAAGACATAACTTACATTTAATATTCTGCATAAAGTTTAAATGATGAAAGAGGTTTATTATATCACTTATTAATGTTTTAACTTAGCAGCCAATTAAAAATTTATAAACTGAAAAGCTGAGGAAATTATTTTACAAATACTTATAATCTAATTTAAACAGAAAGAATTTACACCATAAGCACGTGACTGTACGGTTGTTATAATCTCTTCTTTTTAAATTACAGCGATCTATGCTGTAGTAAATAAAATTGAATATTAGATACTTGTCTAACAAATCAATAAAAAATATATTATATAGTGACATTAAAAAGATTTATTTTGTTCTTTATAATACTAAGATGAATAAATATCAAAAGTGTTTATTACAATTTGAAACAAAGATTATATGTTATCCATCTACATATTGATGATGAGTCGATATTGATAACTGTCAATAATCAAAAGCTGTTTACATTAAAAATACTATCAACAAATTAAAAGTCCTTCTCCTTTTTCTTTTCAAAAACTTTATTTTTTTATCTCAATACTGAACATATATATATATATATATTTATATAATATAAAACTCTAACGTTTCAACTGTTTTATCTCATACAGTCATTTTCAAGGATCTGCAACAATATTAAATACATATCAACAAATAAACTTCAATTACATAAAAACTTTCTCTTACATTAACATAAACAGTAACAAACATATTAAACATATAGAAATATATTTTACTTACATCTTTCTCCCACTGCTATATTTTATTACTCTTTCTTTTACATTGTTTAATTACAAATATAACTTAAAATCATCCAAGAAACTTTCTATACAAATTTAAATACCAACTCTAATTTCCAAAAACCTCCCCCTTTCTTTAAACTTTATCTAAACGCCATCTTAAAACTACATTCCTAAACTATATATTTAAATGAATATAAAACAAATATAAACATTTTTCTCTCCCCCCCCCTCTCTCTTTTATACAAAAAAACTTCTAACAATTTACCTAAACCCATTTAAATTTGTATAGAAAGTTTCTTGAATGATTTTAAGATATATTTGTAATTAAACAATGTAAAAGAACGAGTAATAAAATATAGCAGTGGGAGAAAGATGTAAGTAAAATATATTTCTATATGTTTAATATGTTTGTTACTGTTTATGTTAAAGTAAGAGAAAGTTTTTATGTAATTGAAGTTTATTTGTTGATATGTATTTAATATTGTTGCAGATCCTTGAAAATGACTGTATGAGATAAAACAGTTGAAACGTTGGAGTTTTGTATTATATAAATGTATATATATGTTCAGTATTGAGATAAAAAAATAAAGTTTTTGAAAAGAAAAAGGAGAAGGATTTTTAATTTGTTGATATTATTGTAGAACATATATATTTTAAAAGAAAAAGTGGATGTACTTTTGCCGTGTTATTATATATAATAAAAATACTCTGAAGCAAAATAATGTCAATGTTGATAAGACAGAAACTATAAAAATAAAAATATAATCCTGATGAATATTTAGTTGCTAGGAGCGTCATGTGCCGTTCTAACATCGAAACTCAATTGGATTGAGTTTTTATTAATAAATCTTTGTCCTGCCCAAAACTACTTGAAAGTTATTTTGCCTGTTGACTTATCATAAGCTTTAATAAGCATTTTGTTTTATTAAGATATCTGAATGGACTGTGGGAATTAATCACTAACATTGCCACAATAGCATGTACGTTTACTGAAAAATTATTGTTATAGTATTGAAGTGATGTAAATTTTTTTAGATATATAGAAACGATACCGGATAACCTTGACTACTTAAATAAAGATCGTTCAATTGAAATTCACCATAGCGGTTATTTATATTTTCCCCATGTCTTGAATTATAAGTTTGAATAAAGTGAGTAGTAATTTAAGAATCACTTATAAATTCCAGTATTCTTAGTTTGAGGGCAAAAGAAAAAAATCTATTAACCCAATGCTACTTACTGTTTTTATCTATATATAATTGATCGGTTTAATAATATGATTCAAGTAAAAGTTATTTTAAATCATTAAAAAAAAGTTCTTTCTTTTGAAACATTGCTGTATTTTTAGACATCAGTGGCTTTAACGCCAATTTATAAACATATGTACAGTTTTTTTTTCTTTCATATTTACAAAACAGATAAATATCATTTCAATATAACATTGCATGGTCGAGTTGCCATGATATATGTATATATCTGAAACCAGTAATATATTTAGAAATAAAAACCAAATAAAACATTTACCAAACACATAAATGCAATTGCTCTCGCAACAATGAGCCCTTCAGATATATCTTTTTTTCCAACCTAAATGTCTTTTTCTACTCAAGAGAAATGCTAACAAGCTACATACACGTTAAAGGTAATAAATAAATCTTTCTTTATAAAGTTTACTTAAGAAATAAAAATAAACATACAATTCTATTTCATAGGTGTAAATATTTACACACACACATATATATAGAGAGAGCTTTATTGGAACAAATACAGGAAGACTAATATTGCAACAGAAATTTACATTTATAAAGTAATTTTTAGTTTTAAAATATCTTTATTTGAAGATAAATGATACATATATATTTTAAAATGTATTTTTTTTATAAAGACAGTTTAAAGTACAAATCTATCATCTGTTTTTAAATTTGTAGTTTTGGGATTGTTTGCATTTTCGATGTTTTTAGTGAATTGTATTTTACAATAACTATATTCTAATTGTCTTTATTACATTTCTCAATTCGCTAGGTATTTTACATGTACTTATGAGTGAGATTAGACATTTTTAAGTTTCGTTATAGTTTTTCCTTCATCATTTGAAACGTAAGTTTTAACGAATTGACATAAAATAATAATCACACAAAAAAAAACCTTCTAATCATACTAAAAATATTGAGACAAAAATAGTAAAACTACTACTAATAACATTAAAATTAATATATTTTCAGGGCACATAAATAATTTTCGGCTACTAGTCGATTTCTACGAGAGTTTCAGGTTGAGGGCAAACTTTTAAAAAGATTTTGTGGTATTGTGGTATTAGAGCTGCGACATGAAGAATTATAATCGTTTAATCATTAAATTAATTAGGTTATTAAATCAAAAAACATATTTTAAAATCTACATTAAAAAAAAAAACAATTTAACAAAAAAAAATACGAAAAGCATTAATGTGAAGAATAGTTAAAATGTGTGTTTAAATCAAATTGAGTGTGTGTTTGCACGTGCATATTCTGCATAATCTATTTTAATACATTGTACAGGCTTACACCTGCATTTATATATGTAATATATGCGGGATTCAAACTCAGACTTTCATACGACCTACAACTCTCAGTACCATCTTATATTGCTGACTCACCTTATCACACACATGTTGAAAAGATAAATAATCACCAATATCCGTATTTCGTACTAAACCAGCACTCATCAGTTGGTTCATATTACCATTCCCATACATATATACAATTAGTACTCAGCTTTATATTAAGATAACCAATCTTCATACTTTAATGAGTGCTGGTTTAGCACGAAATATATATATATATATATATTGGTGATTATTTATCTTTTCAACATGTGTGTGATCAGGTGAGTCAGCAATATAAGATGGCACTGAGAGTTGTAAGTTATGTTAAAGTCTGAGTTCGAATCCCGCATATATTACATATATAAATGCAGGTGTAAGCCTGTACAATGTATTAAAATAGATTATGCAGAATATGCACGTGCAAACACACACTCAATTTGATTTAAACACACATTTTAACTATTCTTCACATTAATGCTTTTCGTATTTTTTTTTTGTTAAATTGTTTTTTTTTTTACTGTAGATTTTAAAATATGTTTTTGATTTAATAACCTAATTAATTTAATGATTAAACGATTATAATGCTTCTTGTCGCAGCTCTAATACCACAGTACCGATTTTGTAAGTCACGAATTTGTTAATGATTTGTAATCATTAACCAAGCAAGCTTAATTGTATATATCAGAAATAAATGCTAATCACTATGTAATTGAATTGTTATAGTGTTTTAATATACACATTCTTATTTCATCAATGAGCAGTTTTTACGTTTAAGTTTTATTCTATCAATTAAGAAATAGTAAAAGTAATAGATTTGAATATTTGTGTGAATGTATATATTTATTAATAGTATGGTAATTAGGAAACCGAGTGTATTATAAACAAATACCACTTTAACATATCGTTGCATGTTTACAATGAAGTGTAAATTGATTTTACTAATGACAGACACTGGGAATTTTATTGAGGTCATTATATACCAAAACGTGTTGGATAATCTTGAGCTTATCAGATGATATTGTCGGTGAAATTATTTATAAATAAAATATTGTTTTTCAGTTTGTATTATAAGTTTATTTTAGCTTTCTAAGAATAAGCTAATATTTCCCAGAATTTTCAATAGACTAAAATAACCTCCAAATATAATTAAAACTCACTGTGAATCCATGATGTTCAGTGTCAAAAAAAAGAGACCTTTTTGTAAAATCTTTCTTCAATTTATCTTTTTTAAAAGTTAAAACTATAAACGTATATGTAAAGTTTATTAACACACACACACATACAAAGACAAAGTAAAAAACAAAACAAATTAAACATGTATCTGCAAAATTGTAAAATGAAACTGATACATATTTAAACTATAAAAGTTTATGATATAAAAAAATAATATTCATAGAAATAACAGTTCACACAGTCTCATGTTTAATCAATTGAGATTCAGAACGCCAACTTTCAGTTCATTAATTAGTTTTACTGAGTGATTAACAGTAATTATAACAGAACTATGTATTTCGTAGCTGCAAAATAACTATAATAAGTTTTAGTTAATAAGTTACATAAAATTGTTACATTTCTGAATCTGCATTTAAATTAACAAACAAATAAACTTGTATATCTAAAATTTCATGAACTGTGTGTACATGCAATGTATAAAAAAAGAGAAAAAAGAGTGTTATATACACACATTTACACACATACATATGTTTTAATGAAGAAAACTTTTAAAGGGAATAATGTTTAATAATAATATATCAGCTTTATACATAGATATAAACATTTTTATTTAGGCTGAAGACAATAATAAACCATGCATGTCATAACTTTCTATTGTTTGAGGTTTAAGTTTTGAGAATTTTGGGGGGGGATTTAAACATAACTTGTTTTATAATTCAAGTGTGAGTTGCATAGGCAGAATTCTGATGGAATAATAGCAATAATAATAATTCTTGTTTCTCCTGATATATATATATATATATGATCGCAGATGGAGCTTTACCAATATCTCCAAACAATCTTGTGTTTACATAAACGTCAAAAGAGTATAGAATTCAATACCTCTTTCATTGTCTCCACCTTCAGATCAGCTGATTTCAAGCTAATTGGCTATCATCAGTAAAGGGTAGGACTAAAAACTAGATCTAAACGCCAACTCTAAGGGTGTTTAAGAAACACATCTCTATCCATTTGCAAGCATGAATCTTTTAGACATGTAATGTCTTCAAATTCAGCCTGGTCTGAAAACAGTTCAGCTTCACCACATAGTAAAAGACTCTCCAATATATATCATTGCAAAAACCTTCAAGGGTACATTTATAATAAACAAAACAAGTTATACATCACATAACTTGCTATAGCTTGCATTTTATGATCACAGATGGAGCTTTACCAATATCTCCAAACAAGCTTGGGTTTACATAAACATCAAAAGAGTATAGAATTCAATATCTCTTTTGTTGTCTCCACCTTCAGTTCAGCTGATTTCAAGCTAATTGGCTATCATCAGTAAAGCTCCACCTGTGATCATAAAATGCAAGCTATAGCAAGTTACGTGATTTATAACTTGTTTTGTTTATTATAAATGTACCCTTGAAGGTTTTTGCAATGATATATATTGCAGAGGCTTTTACTATGTGGTGAAGCTGAACTGTTTTCAGAGCCACATAGCTATCTATTTTGTTAGGCTGAATTTGAAGACATTACATGTCTAAAAGATTCATGCTTGCAAACGGATAGAGATGTGTTTCTTAAACACTCTTAGAGTTGGTGTTTAGATCTAGTTGCTAGTCCTACCCTTTACTGATGATAGCCAATTAGCTTGAAATCAGCTGATCTAAAGGTGGAGACAAAGAAAGAGATATTGAATTCTATACTCTTTTGATGTTTATGTAAACACAAGCTTGTTCAGAGATATTGGTAAAGCTCCATCTGTGATCATAAAATGCAAGCTATAGCAAGTTATGTGATATATATATATATATATATATATAAGCATGAATGGAACTGAATTAAATTTAAATCTATTGTACAGCAAACTTGTACTGGTTAGAGTATTTGCCTTATATTTCACCAATTTTCTCTAAAAAATTGAATGGGAATTTATTAATTTTTTAAGAAAGCTGAAGATTTTTTAGCAAGATTATTTTATCAGGTAACTGTTCAATAACCAACCTAAACAACTATCCAAACTACTATTTGTCATTAAATGACACATAAAACAAAGAAGTAATTCACAACAGTCTCCTATCTGCAATTAATGTTTTTTTTAAATGAATACATGCAAAATAAACATTTGTAACAATGTTGGTGATTTACTTGTTTAACTTTTATTTATATATAAGCTTACTCCCTGTTTTTCATGGAGTGGAGTTTTATGCAAGAATTCACCACTATGATCATGATCAACTTGTACTCAAAATTTTAATATAATATTAGTTTAAAATATTTGAAATAATTTGTGAATTATATGTTCATTTTTTTTAAATGGCTGCCATTTTGTATGAGTGATAAGACCATAGGATAGTGATTTCATTAAATCTATGTGATCCAATAATAAAATTACATTTATTTTAAAAAAAATATATAAACCCATATTTATTCATTGTAAAGTTTGCAATATAATTCTTTAATTAAAGCAAGACAATCTGACTTTTCATTTATAATATATCCAAAATAAAGATTATTTTTATCATTAATAAAATTTATTATTGTATATAACCAAAGAATGTAATAATGTGAATGAGCAAAGGTGGATTTATAATAGATAAATTGAGTTCTGCTTTAATATATATTTCCTTTATAATAATACAATATTAAAAAGATTTGAATAGTCTATCAATTATGACAAATAATGATGTTACATATGCCAAAGTTTCTTTATTTATTTTATGATCAATTTTATTAATTTCTATTTCTAAAATTAAATGATAGATAAATAAATTGAAAATGTGTATTTTTATGTTGTAAATAATAATCAACCAAATAGTGTTTAAAAATAATCAAAATCATTTTATAAACAGGCAAAAAAAAATCAAATATCTTTGAATAATGATATCAAAAAGAAATAAACACTGAGAAGACATTTGCTTTTGTATCAAACAATAGCAGTATCAATTAGATATAAGGTGACTGTTTATAACATATTGTCATCTTTAGACTTTTAAAAATCAAATGTCAACAAAACATTATAAAAATATTTATATTATAAAAAAGATGAAAGTTATTATCATTTATGATATCGTTATTACAGCATTTTAAAACTGAAGAGCAACCATGCTTTTTTGAAGTAAACAAGAAAAGTTTTGTACTGATGGTGAAAACCAGAATATTAACACTTTCACATTATATTTTTCTGCCTGACCCAAGTGAGAATTTTAAATAAATAGTTCAATATTTTAATTTTATTGCTAAAATCTTTATTTAATATTATAAATCAATAAATTGGGTTTGCTTTATTACAAATTTAATTTTTGAACAAATAAATTCTAAAAAATCATATTTGAACTATCTAAATATAAAAAAATAAAATATAAATATAAAATACATGATAGTAACAATGTCTTTATGTTTTTTGGTCTTTTATTGTAAGCTATTATAATGAGAAAATTAACAGAATCTTTGTTGAATGATGTTCAATTTTTATACCTTAACAAATTATTATAAACTCATAACAAATTTGTATAATATTTTATGAAATTGAAAATTACATCTATATTTATTAAATTATCACAAAAATTCTGAATAATCACTGTTTGACAAATAACTATACTAATTACTACTTTTGGTTTAATGTTACTACAAACTTTCTTCAATTTCTAAAAATGGAAACAAATTTTTAAAATCTAAATGTCAGCATGATAATATTTTTTTTAGCAATTATAAAAAAATATTTTGTAAATATAATTATAAATATTTAAATGTAGTATGAAATTATGATTTTTTTTCTTATTTTGAAAAAAAAAAGGAGAATAGGAGAATTTAATAGCCATCCTAATAAAATCAATCAATCAGTGATTGTTGTTTTTTTTTCTTTTTTTTTTTGCACATTGTTCTATGGATTACTGACATCTTCAGGATGTTTTCATAATTAATAAATGAATAGTTACGTAAATCAAGGTTTTAATACAAAATTGATATAAATAGTAGTGAAGAAAGCCATAAAATGATTTAAAGATGTTAGAACAGCAGTGTCAACAGAGTAATCCATAATACACTGATTATAATAACAAGGTTAATAATAAATTTTAAAATGTGTACCCTAGCTAAATTATAATCATTTAATAAATTTTCAATTAATTTTTTTTGAATGGTGTTTTTTTTTTACATACCAACAAAATGTGGTCATCATAATTGTAAATTATTTGAGTTGAAAAAGTAAAAAAAAATAATTTTGTGCATTGTCTAATTAATAATCAATTTTATATCATCAAAGATTTTAACCTTTTAACTGCTAATTATATTATTGGTTGTGTCAGCTAAAAATCAAAGCTTTTATTTGGCCAGCTCACAAACTGAAGACAAGTCAATTGTCAAAATATTTTCACCTTTAATATCATATTGACTTTATATTCATTTATAAAAAGTATATTAATACATTGTCAGGTTATAAAAGTGAACGAAAGTTCTTTCAAAAATAAATTGCTATTTATTTATTATAAAATATTCAATTTCGGCAACATAAAAGCCATCATATAAACAAAGAGTTCGTGACAAAAATGCCTTTTATGTTATAGAAAAGTAAATATTTCTTTTTGCTAAATCTTAAATATTTTTACTAAAATCTTCAATATTTTTCGAAAATAATTTTCTTTTTTTAGTATACTCTCTGAAAATGATTTGTAATTACTCAATATATACTTTTAATATACTTTAAATTATATTTGAAATGAAAACCTCAGCGTTTTTCTTTATTTTCTTTGATCAGGTGGTTTCTTTGTTCTTTCCAGCCAATCAGAATGTCTTTTTCGGCTGAGAGCCAGCTGACAGCCAATCACCGACAAGCTACTTTCTTTGTTTAGCTTTAAATGCGGTTTTATTGATTTTTTACTTGTAAAATAATTCGGAAGAGGGCACCATCTTACAGAACTTTTAAAAACCTAATCAATAACTGTTAAACGAATATCCTAGCATTAAAAATAACAGAATTAGAGTGACATCAGCTGTCGACAAGAGGCGGGAAAAGGGTTAAAGATGTTAGAACAGCAATGTCAACAGAGTAATCCATAATATACCGATTATAATAACAAGGTTAATAATACATTTTAAAATGTGTACCCTAGCTAAATTATAATCATTTAATAAATTTTCAATTAATTTTTTTTGAATGGTATTTTTTTTTACATACCAACAAAATGTGGTTATCATAATTGTAAATTATTTGAGTTGAAAAAGTAAAAAAAATAATTTTGTGCATTGTCTAATTAATAATCAATTTTATATCATCAAAGATTACTAAACATAAATTAAAAATATTATTTATTTGATCAATTTTAAATCAATAATTTGTATCAGACATATTCAAAATAATGGCATGTATATATGGATAATAAATTACAGGATCTATAAAAAATAATTGTACAATATATTTATTTATTTAATGTTTATTTAATTCCAAATGCATTTATATAAAATAAGCAAATTTGTGAATTGTTCCTTTAATATTTTTAGCTTCGACTCCTCTTTTCTTATCTGATAGACTATAGCAAAAGCTTTGTCTATGTTTGCAACATTTTATTTTTATAATTAAAACATTTGTAATATCATATATTGATCAGCTTTACATTATCTATTACATATGTAAGCTTTCAAGCAATAGACATTTTAAAATTACTATTTTAACTTTGCAAAATCAAAAAATATAGCACTATGGTATATAAATACATGTGGTAACACTAGCTCTTTTTTATTAGATTATAATATTTGCTTATTCATAAATATAATTGAAATGAAATACTTTTATTTAATTTCCATTATAAAAATATGATTGAATTTTTTTGAGACATTACACAAGAATGAAAATATGTGTTAAATATAAAATTTACACTTAAGTATGTTAAAATTAGTGGCTCTAAAGTTGTATTAACTAGACAACTGTGCAGTCATTGTTTTTCCTCAAAGAATTTAAAAACTATCCAGAATTCCTTCAGATGATGATTGGTCATATAAGAAATTAAAGGAGCATACTGTACCGCTTCAACTAGAAAATGTGGAAGTTACCCCATCTTTCAGTAGTGAGGAGACGTGGATTTCAGACCATGTATCCTCTTTGGATATGAATGAAATCATATTGGCAGGTTTCCGGGAATGTGCGTTGGAGGTTATAAGATTTCTGTTAGAAGAGGAACATTTTCCTCCAGATGATCTTTTGGTAACTGACCTTCAAGATCACTTGCAAGAGATTCAAATGCAACTCAACTGTGAACAAGTTCTTCAGAATTCCATTAACAACTGGGAAATGTCTCTGTCTTCTCCATAGCAGTCATTCACCTGATTACAACACCTCATTACCATCTATAGCTACACTCACAACACAATTCACACAGCAAAATCTAAACAATATCAATCCACAATCCTTGGACTTAAGTCTTTCTGAACAATACTATGAAAATCTTGAGGAAACTGTAACTCCTATTCATTGACCTAATTCTTTTGTTTCCCATCAGCTAGTCTACATTCTCACAATTACTCAGTACATGGTGCAAGATGATTTACCTGTATGGTTAAATCATGAAACATCATGGAATAATCAATAACATTGCACTTGTAAATTTTTTATGTTATTTTGTTTTAGAATGTACAATTCACTATAACATTTGTAAGTAGTTCCAACACTGAAACATTTACTCATACTTTGAACTGTTTTAAATTGAACACATTGACAGATAACACTATTGTAAACATTTAAAATTTCCATTTCAAAATGTAGATCACACCACTACAAAGCACTATTATATATACATAACAATGGCAAATTAAAATTAAATATATTATTTAATTAAAAAAACTATGTTAAAATTTCACAAATAAATTTTTCAGCAATATTTATGACAGCCATATTTATCAGGTATATTAAAAATGGCTTCCATTTTTTTATAACTAAGTTTGTATAACTTGTCTACTTAAAATCAAATATTTTCTAATAAAATCTAAATACAACCATGTAGTGTTTTGATTTAAAATAAATATTTGAAAATATTGCATATAGAAGCTTAAATAAGTAAATTAATTATTGAAAATTATATATTTTTTTGGAAAAAATACATTCAAAATTGCTATTGGACCAAGCAATCTACCAATCAGAAATTATCATTTGTTTTGAAATGCAATAATGTATCTGTTAGCTTTATTTGCAAATTAACATTCCAATTTTCTAGATGTCAGTATGATACTGATATCTTCATTTTTTCTAAATAAATTTTTTTATTAGCGAATTCTATGCAAAGCAATGCATATAGTGAACTAACATTATAGATAAGTTTAAAATATTGAAGAAAAGTAAAAAAAAACACAATAGCAGTGGCATTGTAATACCTACAACACATTAAAACTAATTGATTTTATAGCTATTAAATAAGAACCCATTAAAAAAAATAACATTTTGCAAAAGAATTTTAAGGTTTTTGATTAAATATTGCAAAAAAAAAAAAAACGATAATAGAAAAGAATGTGCACCACAAATAAATTTTTACATCTACAATCTTCACCTTTATTTTATTTTGGTGAATATTTTTTTTGTTAAGGTAATAAGCAAAATGGAAACTAAGTCAAGAAATTATATTATATATATATATATGTTGATATGAATATTTTTCACGGGTTGCTTATATAAAAGGCATATTTTGCGGGTTTATCATCCAGTAGATGACTTGTGTGATCAAGTCGAAACATACCTTTTGTCACTCAGTAGACGACTTGTGAGATCAAATTAAAATGTCGGTATATCAATATTTAAATTTTTTAACATGGATGAACCTGCATAATGTCTTATATATATATACAAACAAATAAAGGGAGTATATCACCCTCCTCATGAAATAAAAACACTCTAAATTAATTTCACAATGAATTACCAACAATGTTGACAAAGATATGCTTATAAACATCAAACCTCCACAAAATAGGTGAATTTATTTTATTCTTGATCCTTTGTTCAACATTTAGGGTGCTTTGATTTCATAGCTTGGGGAATGATGATTTACTTCCTTTGTTTAAATATACATTGAGTTAGGACAGAATTGCTCAGTTGGATATAGTGTTTGTCTTAAATTCAATATTCAAGAATCTAAAGGTGTCAGTTTGACTTCTATGTGAGTACTGTTATTGTGCATATCAGGCCAGCAATACCCGATGAAGAATGGAGAATAATACTACTTGAAATATTGTGTAATTACTAATCTGTGTTGTCTATTTGTGAGTTATTACTAACAAGTTGCTTGTATTTGAAAAGTTTAAATAATGATTATTTAAAATGTGATTTTTTTCTACAGTACAGGGCTTTTTCATACCTGCACTTATATATGTCATATATAGAGGGTTTGAACTCAGACTTTCACATGACCCTCAACCATCCATGCTATATCACACACATGTCAAAAAGATAAATAATCACCAATATACATATTTTGTGCTAACACACATGTGAAAAAGATAAATAATCACCAATACAGTATTTTGTGCTAAACCAGCACTCAACATTTAGTCCAGATTATCATCTCCACACATATATACAATCAAAGCTCAGCTTATATTAAGATAGCAATCTCCATACTTTAATGTACATATATTTACTTAAATGTTTTTATATAGTATATTTACCCACAACATTATATTTTTATTACTATTAATAAAACACTTAGTAAAATATTTATTCATTAATTATTACTTTTGCAGGTCCTGGTTTTTTTAGCATTTTTATATATTTTGACTTAAAATATGGAAGTACATTTATTGTCATAGGAACTTTTTTGATTGCTCATTTTTATGCAAGATTTTTAACTTACTTGGGAAACTAATTAAATTCAATGACTAAGCTAATCATATATGCACATAGGTAAACATGAGGCTAGCATAAATAAACAGACAGTATTAATGGAGTAAATCTTTTCCTTGATGCTATTAATAGATAACGCTCTTAATAGTATCCATTCTTGTCCTTTTTTGTTAACGGTATTTTTTATTTCTAACCTAAAGGAGAATAGTTTACATAATTTAAAAATTAAAAACAAAAAAAAAACTGTAATTACTTGTCTATCATTGGCACCTGAATTTGGATTGTTGATAATAATAAAAAAGTCTTGTAACGTGTTCCGGCAAAGGGAGCGAAAGGATTATACATAAGTATATAAAATACTAAAGGGAAAAAAGCTAAGTAGATAAATAAATGCATTTTGTTGTTATTTGTATATATATATGCATTGCTGTTTTTTCATGAAGAAATCACACATAAGCGACATACCACTTATAAGTGTACAAAATACTTATGAAACGATATATGGTCAATTCAAAAGAAACATTTGACAAAAATAGAAACTTCAAGTAATCGAAAACATTACAGCAAATATAGATTGTTATTGTCTTCTTAAATAAATAATATTATGGCATTTAGATTCCATACTTATCTTCAATATTTATATATATGTATATACTACATCCATATGTATTACAATAGCACACTTTTCGAAGATTAAGCTGATTATACGGATCTAATCTTCAAATCATATCTATGTTTTTTTTTTTTAAATATGTTCATTAAAAAAGGTAAATATCAAATGCAAATAGTTTTTATCTTCATATATATAAAAGCTAAATACTGAAAGATGAAGTTGTTAACTAAGAAGTTAAGCTAATACTTAGGATCAGTTTCGTTAAAAATATAGAGATGTTTATAAATCTATTACGAGCATTTCTGATCTTACATATTAATATTGTCTTCTAATAATGAATTAATGTATCAAAAATTTTTAATTGAGAAACAAAATCTCGAAAATTTGCTAATAACCACTGACTTGACTATAAAGAGATCGCTACACATGTAGCTAGTTAAAATTGATAAGATAATTTGCATGATGGTTAAAACTTAAGATAGCAACCAGGGTATTGGAAAAGTATTATCATTACTAATTTGGGTGAGCGTAATGATATTGAAAAATAAAATAAAGACAAAATAATTTTATTTATGCCAATAATTCTTACAATAAAGATTCAATAGTGCATTCTTGTATGGAACTAATAACATAACTATAATATGTCATTAGTTAAAAAAAATCATTACATATATCTTCCCAAATCTAATATTTGAGTCAGAGCTGATTAAACACTGAACTCTTTTTCGGGCTTTAAACAAACTTAGATTGTAAAAAAATCTATAGTTAACTCAGGAAGAAATGTAAAACATTATAGATAAGTGGAAACTAGCTATTATTAGTTCGTGGTTAAAGATTTCATGTTATTTTAAATTATTCAGAATAGAAAGGAGATTTCTTATTATTAAAAAAATTGTAATATAGGACTCTTTTAAATTTAGTGTTACTGTTAAACATTATATGTATGCTACATATTTATTAAAGTCCCCATTCACTTCCCCCTCTCTACTATAATAACATTTACTATTTAAAATGATTGTATCTAATGTTATATATATATATATATATACTGACTATGAATGGGAGATGATAATCTGGGCCAACTGATCAGTGATGGTTAACATGAAATATGTAAATTGTAGATCATCTAACTTTTTCACATGTATGTGGTCATGTATATCAGTTGTAAAAGATGGGGTGCATAGCTGTAAGGAGTTTAAAAGTACAAGTCCTTTATTATATATATATATATCACCATCATCAACCATTATCACTCCACTGCAGGATAAAGGTCTCTCCAAGTTCAGTCCATCTTTTCCAATCTTTAGCGTCTCTTCTCTACATCACCCCTGCACACTTTCTTATTTCATCTATCCATCTCACATATGGTCTCTTTCTAGGTCTTTTACAATCTCTTGGAATCCAGTTTAAGATTTCAATTGTCCATCTATTATCATCTCTTCTAGCAATACGTCCAACCAAATTCCACTTGTCTTTCAATTTTTTCAAAGAGGTCAGTAACACCTGTTTGTTCTCTTACACATATATTGTGTTTTTGATTTCTTCTTGTTACTTCCAACATGAATCTCTCCATACTTCTTTGAGTGGTCTGAAGACTGTATTGCTCTTCAAAGTGTCAAAGTCTCAGATCCATAAGTAAGAACTGGTAAAAAACATTTATTAAAAATGTTCCTTTTCAAACACATAGGCATATTTCCTTTTAGTATCAAGTTATTTCTAGCAAAAGGACTCCAAACAAGTTTAATTCTATGATTAATTTCCTCCATTATGTTTCCATCTCTATTAATAATCTGACCAAGGTATTTGTAACTGTTAACTTCTTCTAACTCATCATAATCAATCTTAATTTTCATATTTTCAGAAAATTCATTAAACATTACTTAGTCTTTTTAACATTTATCTTTAGACCTACTTTCCTATTTTCATCTGATAACTCCTGCAAAATTTCCTGCAGTTCTAAAGCATTGTTTGAAAAAACAACTATATCATCTGCAAAATCTAAATGACTTAAATAATTTCCATTTACTTTCATTCCTTTCACTTCCCATTTTAATCCACAAAATACCTCTTGCAGTATTGCTGTAAAACGTTTTGCAGATATGGAGTCACCCAGTCTTATACACTTCACTATGTTGATTTTTGCAGTATCATTATGTAATATAATTGTTGCTGTTGCATTTTATAAATATTCTTTAAAATATGACAATATGCTGGATCTATACCTTGATGACCCAATATATATACATGGTCTAAAGGTTGGAACAATGAAAGAGATATTGAATTCTATCTCTTTCAGCGTTTATGTAAACAAAGCTTGTTAATGGGCTATTGGTAAAGCTCCATCTAGTGATCATAAAATGCAAGCTAAGAGCAAGTTACAAAATTTATAACTTGTTTTGTTTATCATATATATATATATAGTTATTTTGTAATCTTTAGTGTCTATATAAAACTATCAGATCATAGATAAAAGTGGTACCATTTTTATTGTTAAATATTGCCTTGATTATGTTGAGATTGTTGATATCTTAAGGGTTAATTGTTATCATATATATATATATATATGCTCATTGTAATTTACTTTATTAAATATAGATTAGTGAAATGTTTATTATAAAGTTAAAATAAGAAGCATTTTTTTCACTCTGTTATCTTTACAACTCTCATATTTATTGAAAATAATTGGGTGCTGTTCTCAGAAAAAGTGTGGTAATTCTGCAATTTGCATCACTGTTTTATCGTTATTTTAACTTGTATTAGCATAGGATTTTTAAAATCATATAAATTCTCCATACTGCTTTTACTGATTGTTAAGTAAAAAAAAACCCTAAAGATTATAATATCTTTCAGACAGACAGCAAGTGACAATCTTTTTTTTCTATTTTTTCAAATAAAATATATTTTAATGCTATTGTTTTCTTCCTGACCATATTCAGTGTTAAAGTCATTGCATACCATCTGTCAAAATTAATATATTAAATGTCTTTCAAGTAATTTAAGAATTATAAAGCAAATATCATATATTAAAGCAAAATTTAATATATTTATCACAACTACACATTCATTCATTCACATTTAAAAAAAAAATTAAAATAAAAAAGAATTTGTTTGTTTTCTGAATGAGTGTTTGTACCAACATTATTGGAGACATTTATCTCATACGTTCTTATTTACAAGTCAGTATTTAAATATTTAAAGAGTTAAAATGTGATTTTTTAGAATTTTATTCATTTATAAAATTAAATCAAAGAGAAATCAAGTCAATTTATTGAGATTTAGTATAAAATAAAGATTTTATACAGAAGTTAGAGTTGAATATTTTCTAAAACTTTCACCAGATGTAACAATAGAAAATGACATAATTTGAAAGGGTTAAATAAAAAATCAATCTGCTTCATGAATAACTTATAATAAGTAATTGGAATGATTAATATCCAGACTCTCTGCCTCTGTATTGATGACCATCGTCTTTATAGACATAGAGAACTAATAGAAAAATGAACTATTTTCTTGCCAAAATATGGCCATATATTAAAGTGAGAGTGAGTACTATATACATCATATACTTCATAAATATTGTATTAAATGTTATCTATCTAATTATATTTACATTGTGATTTATTTTGTTACCTATATATGCATGAAGATATGCATATATGAGAGTAAATAGTAAGTTTTACATAACAGTATAAATATTAAAGCAATCTCAAAACTAATATTGTCTAAAGAAAATACACTGCATAAAATTAAATATATTACTTTTTTTATATGTTCCTCATATAAAAATGTAATACATATGAATGTTTGAAGAAATGCAAGAAAGTAAAAAAGAAGTTATAAGAATAATACTTTCATTCCAATATCAGCCTTTCAAGCTAATTGAGCACGCGCTTTTTGAGTGTTTATAAAATTAAAGTAAAAAGCAAGAACCCATAACATGGGAAAGCCTGATTTGATTTTCAATTAACTATTCAGTACTGTAATATTATTTTGAGATTTACTGCTAAAAAATAGATAAGAAACATTTCTGATATTCATAATTATATTCACGTAAGCATGCCAAAAATAAAATATTTCATTACAACATATCATATATTAACTTTTATTGTTTGTTGAGTAATAAACAAGAAATTGAATAAAATAATACATGTTTAAGGAACACAGAAAGTAGCTGTTTGTAAATAAATTGAAATATGTATAGTTAATCAAATATTAATAACATTTGCTTTAGTAAAATTAGTTCTAAAATAAATGCCTCCTTATAATAGAAACATTCACATTAACAATGTTGAAATCACTCCAGACAATAAATATACACACCACCAAACAAAACTTCTATTAACTTACACAACATATTAATTAAATAGTCAATAAGAGTAGTGTCAGAGGTGGTAAGAGTTGGGTACCCTATGAATTTATTACTTGGTTAATATATATATATATATATATATATATATATATATATATATATATATATAGAGAGAGAGAGAGAGAGAGAGAGAGCTTGCAAAACAAACTCTTAACAAGCTTTATCGAAACCCCCAACCTCAGACCGGTTACTGCTACTGGCATCCTCAGTGAGGTGCTAGGATATTCAATCATTAGATTAAAAATACTAGGACAAGCCCAGCACTTTATCTAATGTATAACTATTAAGTAGAAACTCAGAAATTTTCAGACATTTATATGTCTTCCAATCCAGCTATATAACTTAAAAAACCATATGGGACTAAAGGTATTAATATCTGGTATATCTTAACTTAATTCAATCCCATATGACTATTCAATTAGATAGCTGGATTGGAAGATGTATGGATGTCTGAAAATTTCAGAGTTTCTACTTAATAATTATACATCAGATAAAGTGCTAGACTTGTCCCAATATGTTTAATCTAATGATTGAATATCCTAGCATCTCACTGAGGATTCCAGTAGCATAAAACCAGTCTGATGGTGAGGGTATTCTACAAAGCTTGTTAAGTGTTTGTTTTGTGAGCTCTATATATAACATTTATAAACACAAGATTATTAAATTAAGTCACATGATTTGATTTTTTGTAATACAAACAGGTCTCCTTTTATGCCAATTATTTTAATGCGATTTTGAAGTTATGTGATTCATGCTTTTTTTAATATCTTTTATATTTCACTATATTTATTAGATATCAAGAAATTTAAATCATTAATAACTTATTTTGACTTAAATTTTTTTTTCAAAAATATAACATTATATTAGCAGATAACGTGAATATGGCCTGAATCTGTATTTAGAATCTTAATTTCTATGTAAATAACCTACTAATACTAATGAATAAATAATAATAATAGATTTATACTTAGGTATAAAAATATCGCAATAAATATTCAAAAATTTTAAACTTTTAAAAGGTATTTTGTTAAATATAACAGAAATAAATAATCTTTTAGACTTTTAAAATAACAAAGATTTTATTGATTTTGTAAATTGAAAATAATCTTTCTAATGATAATGTATAATGTTTTTGTTTGATTGCAATCTTATTTTTTTAATATAGAAACAATATGTGAACATTTAAAATTTATTTCAGTAGTGAACAAAAAAAGACAAATTTATTATTTTTTGAGGGGTAAAAATCAGTTAATCATAGATTTTAGGTTGATGTGTGAGACAAAGACAAACATCAGAAAATGCTGAAATCTGAGAATTTCCTGCAATGAACACCCCCTTAAATTCCAATAAGAGGAGCTTTATAAACAATTAGTAAAATCATTGTCTCAAAGTTTAATCAGTGATTACATTGTTGACGAAAACCATTAACACAGCACAAGACAAAGTGGTGCTAGTTATACTTGCTCTTGTGATGAATCTGATTTCTTACCAGTTCACAAATAAATGCATATTGTCAAATAGTGGTAATGATTAAAATATGTATGAAAAAATATAAAATTAAATACTGTAGTTAATAAATAAAGTAAAAAAAGTTTGTCTTGTATTAATTTTTTTCAAATATTTGAAATTTTTTGTTAGTCATACTTTATTTCCTTATTTTTTTAATGCAAATTTTAAAGTAATTTTTCCTTGTTGCTTTGCTTTTATATGATTTCTGAAAATTACAGCACTTATCCCCCATTTTTGAAGTTAAGTTCAGTCTATTTTTGTGCATTTTTTTTAATGCAGGTTTTCTGTAGAACCTATGTATTCTGCATAAAATGAGACCTGAATATATATATATAGTACCTATATTGATATAGGCACATATAATTTTTATCTAAAATTATTATTAAAGTAATATTTCGTAAAAAAAAAAAAACATAAAATTAAATATTGAAGAGTTTATTCAGTTTGTTTTAGAAAAAGATAGGAATTAAATAGTTTTTATTAGTATTCGTAAAAATATAAATATACAAATCTCTTTTCATTCAAGTTTAATTAAAGAAAAAATAATGTTAAAACTAAATAGTAAATTGTATTAAAAATATATGACCGTATATATGTGCGATTGTCAACAATAGAATAAATGTTATTATAAAGTTAAAGAAGATTATTATTAAAAAACACGGCAATGGTTATTAATTAAAATATAGAACAACATCTCTGCATGGCTATTACTAATTAAGCAATCTTCCAAAACACGTTTATCAAATGATTATCATTGGAATTTGACAACAGATCTTTGCCGGAGATATCAGAAAGACAACAAGGCGCAGGTATAAATAGACTTTTTTTTTATCGGACAGTAATTCAGTTCCACAAATTAATTGAGTGAGATCAGTTCACAAAGTTATCGAGAGAGTGCAGTTTGGAAATTAATTGAGTCAGTTAAGAAACAAAATGCAGTGCTGAGAATATTTTGGAATGCACGTTCACCTCCAGCCCAGATGTCCGAGAAAACAGCAGATCTGCCCGTGAAATAATGTCAGCTTAACATCTTAGAAAATCTCCGTCAGTATCTATTTGTCTCCGATAGTAATAATCGTGAAAATCAGAAAACTCAGCAAGGAAACATCCCAGCCGGCTGGAAGCATTCATACTGGAAGAAACAACAAACAAGAAGAAAACAAAGTGTTAAATCTACGTTCAAAATCCTAGGTAAAACATTTGCTTATTTTCATTATACTGTAATAGCCATTGCATTTCATTAATTCGTGCAAATCCTCCAAGAGTCTAATTATATGAACTCGATATCATACATAAATGAACTATTGATGTGTGTGATTAAATTTCAAATGCTATGTAATACTTTAATATTATTATGTGTGTGCATGAGTTAATATGTGCGTGATCATTATATCAATATTTATTAGTTAAATTAGAGTGTTCTGTTATTAAATCTATAGGAATATTTAAACTATTCAGAAATGTTAATTTAAAATATGCTGTGTTTTATTAGAATTATAAAATGTTTAAATTTAGTAAATAAATGTTAGTTAATAAATTATCTTTAAAATTAAACTTTATTTGTCGGTCAATTCTTTTTATCAATTCTTTTACCAAATTCTTTTTATCAATTCCTTTTAACAAATTCTTTTATTAATTCTTTTAATCACTAATTAAGTATAATCTATTAGTGATTACAAACAGCTGAGCTAGTCGTGGATTTAGGCATTGGGTTAGTGGCCATTGTTCAAAGTGCGTTATTTATTCATCCTTGAATAGATAGCTGGCGCCCGTGTTTATACACAAACAAAAAGTGCTTTGAACTTGGTGTTGAACTCAACAGTCGAGAAGAAGTTATGTCCTGGAAATGTAACGTTAGTTATATACCTTATAGCTATTGTTTGGGCATACATACTCTCCGAGTATGTTCTTCTCTGCCTAAGAGACCGGTGTTTCGAATACACATATTCGAATACGGTCATAATGACCACGAGGACAAACTAAATTTGTGGCACAGGGATCTTTTATAAACGAAACTTCGGCTGCCGATTCTCTTGATCGGACTTTGACTAAGAAAAGGTGGCTGCGAATGGCAGGAATTTCAACTGTCCATTTCGACTTATGCCCTGGAAAACGATTGCCAATTCTCTTGATCGGACTTTGACTAAGCAGCTACAATGGCAGGAATTTTCATCTGTCCATTTCTGACTTACGCTTTGGAAAACGAGGTACGAGTTATGGGAATTCTCCCCGAAAAGTGACTCACGACTTACTCTGGTTGTTGCCAGTGCATTTTTTTAAAAGAGGAATGATCCGGCCAATCCGTTACGGGTACTAGAATTTATCCAGTCGAGAGCTTTAAACTTAACCTTAACTAAAACACTTCTATACTACCCTCATTCCCATTAGATTCACACCCTTATACACTCCTAATATAACTTAGATTGACCTTATATTATTTATCACTAATCCTACAATATTATTTTAAATACACATGAACATTACTTTAATATATTTATTTATATTACGATATTACTTTTAACCCATTACTTTAACTGATATATTAACGTGCGTGTACTTAGGACAAAAACTATTTTGCTTTATTATGAATATTTGATTTATTTTTTACAGATATATTATACTTAGTTATTTAACTTGTTTTTATTTTATGTATTTCCGTTATTTTATTGCTTTCAAACATTTAATTTATTATTCAGTTATTTTTAATTTTATTATTTTAGTTTTAAATAGAAGTTTCAGATTTAAACTTCTTAAATTATTGACATTAGAATAATCATATTCCTGCTCATTGTCCATTTCCGGTCCTTTTTGTTTATTTCCTTTACTATTCTGCCCGTTTACTATCTTTTAAATATGTCCGGTGGTTCCTTCTTTCTTTCTACTAATTCACTAACATAAATTATGCTCCATATCCTCACATCTATAAAGTTTGCTGCTTTATCTCTTTCTCTCTCCGTTCTATTTTCTGCCTTGTAAATTAGAAAACTTTTAAGCTTCACAGATCTCCGTATTTTTCCTAACCGTGAATATTTTTCCTTGCGCTTTCTCTTTGATTTACATCTCCGTTTAAAATGAACACGAACTTTTACTTTAACCTTTTTAAATTTTTGTAAAAACTTTTCAACGCTATCTTCTACCTTGAACTTATGTCTCCCTTCTATTTCTTGATCTATGTTTTCCCCTGTCTTAGCACTATCCTGTGCTACTTCAATTTCTATATCTTTTATGACGTCTACTTCCTGACTTTCTTCTACTTCTCCCATTATTTCTCGTCTCATTTCTTTCATTTCTTCCTTTATAGCCTGCTGGCCCTGTTTAACTTCACTAATTTCTTTCTTCATTGCCTGTTGGCCCTGTTTAATTTCCTCCATGCCTATTACCAACTTCATCAACATCTTCATCATCATCTGTGACTCACTCTCTTCTTTTTCTACAATTTGAGGGTTTTTGAATGAGACAGGACTGTCTTCTACCAATGCCGCCCTGTCGCTTTCTTCGTTGTCTTCCATTTTCGACACAAATTAAATTTGCAATACTAACTTCTTAAAAGAAAATCTAAAATCTAATAGCAAATAAACCACTATTTACTGTTTTCTATAAATTATTTCAAAACAAAGATGAACTATATTTAACTCCTGAACTAAAATTACTCCGATAGACTTTTCGAAAATACACTTTTACAGTTGATAAATTATTTCATTAAAAGACAGACGAACTATATTTAACTCCTGATCCCTTTAATTCCACATCTTATTTCTCTTATTCCCGCGCAATGAATTCTTGATGACTTTGCCTGAATTCTTGACGCATTTCTTCCATCATATTTATCATCATTTTCAGCATCTGCATCTCAGACATTTCTTTCTCTTTTTCCATTTTTAAAACAATATTTTATTTCACTAAATTTAATATATGGCTTATTTATTTATTTCTGAGTAAAACGGAAACACATGCTGACCACCCCTTTTGTCCATTTTTCTACCCGATCTAATGCTTTAACTCCGCCCAAATATCAGCTGTCTCTGATTTGATAGCATAAATGTCAAAATCTCTTTTCATTTCGAAAAAAAAAAGTTTTCGGTCAATTCTTTTTTTAAAAATTAAAACACTTTTACATACGTAATTTAACTTTTTAGATTTTTATTTTCAACAAGAACAAAGTATTTCTTTACTATTGTTTCTTAGGTTCAGCCCCAAGTTGGGTCTAGCCATTTGAACCGTATTCGAATATGTGTATTCGAAACACCGGTCTCTTAGGCAGAGAAGAACATACTCGGAGAGTATGTATGCCCAAACGATAGCTATAAAGTATATAACTAACGTTACATTTCCAGGACATAACTTCTTCTCGACTGTTGAGTTCAACACCAAGTTCAAAGCACTTTTTTGTTTGTGTATAAACACGGGCGCCAGCTATCTATTCAAGGATGAATAAATAACGCACTTTGAACAATGGCCACTAACTCAACGCCTAAATCCACGACTAGCTCAGCTGTTTGTAATCACTAATAGATTATACTTAATTAGTGATTAAAAGAATTAATAAAAGAATTTGTTAAAAGGAATTGATAAAAAGAATTTGGTAAAAGAATTGATAAAAAGAATTGACCGACAAATAAAGTTTAATTTTAAAGATAATTTATTAACTAACATTTATTTACTAAATTTAAACATTTTATAATTCTAATAAAACACACGCATATTTTAAATTAACATTTCTAAATAGTTTAAATATTCCTATAGATTTAATAACAGAACACTCTAATTTAACTAATAAATATTGATATAATGATCACGCACATATTAACTCATGCACACACATAATAATATTAAAGTATTACATAGCATTTGAAATTTAATCACACACATCAATAGTTCATTTATGTATGATATCGAGTTCATATAATTAGACTCTTGGAGGATTTGCACGAATTAATGAAATGCAATGGCTATTACAGTATAAACGAAAATAAGCAAATGTTTTACCTAGGATTTTGAACGTAGATTTAACACTTTGTTTTCTTCTTGTTTGTTGTTTCTTCCAGTATGAATGGTTCCAGTATGAATGCTTCCAGCCGGCTGGGACGTTTCCTTGCTGAGTTTCCTGATTTTCACGATTATTACTATCGGAGACAAATAGATACTGACGGAGATTTTCTAAGATGTTAAGCTGACATTATTTCACGGGCAGATCTGCTGTTTTCTCGGACATCTGGGCTGGAGGTGAACGTGCGTTCCAAAATATTCTCAGCACTGCATTTTGTTTCTTAACTGACTCAATTAATTTCCGAACTGCACTCTCTCAATAACTTTGTGAACTGATCTCACTCAATTAATTTGTGGAACTGAATTACTGTCCGATAAAAAAAGTCTATTTATACCTGCGCCTTGTTGTCTTTCTGATATCTCCGGCAAAGATCTGTTGTCAAATTCCAATGATAATCATTTGATAAACGTGTTTTGGAAGATTGCTTAATTAGTAATAGCCATGCAGAGATGTTGTTTTATATTTTAATTAATAACCATTGCCGTGTTTTTTAATAATAATCTTCTTTAACTTTATAATAACATTTATTCTATTGTTGACAATCGCACATATATACGGTCATATATTTTTAATACAATTTACTATTTAGTTTTAACATTATTTTTTCTTTAATTAAACTTGAATGAAAAGAGATTTGTATATTTATATTTTTACGAATACTAATAAAAACTATTTAATTCCTATCTTTTTCTAAAACAAACTGAATAAACTCTTCAACATTTAATTTTATGTTTTTTTTTTACGAAAGATTACTTTAATAATAATTTTAGATAAAAATTATATGTGCCTATATCAATATAGGTACAATATATATATATATATATATTATATTTTAATGTCTGTATTTCTTCAAATCAATATGCATAATCTTATAATTGAGTATTTATAAATACAGTAAAGTATAACTTTAAAAATTTTATTCACTTAGGAGCACTTGCAACTGACTATCCCCATAGTCTTTGTCAACTAACACTTTGAACGGCTAACCTTTCACAATTCCATGATCTTAACATTTTCTGCCTGTCTGTTAATTAAGTTTTGTTTGTATTTGTATATTAGAATAGCTTCCTTTATTTTCATTTGTTGTTAATTTTTTAATTTGCAATATTTTTACATTATCATAATTAAAGTTAAAACCATAAATACATGACTTATTATGGTTGTACAAAATGGATAATAAAATATTATTATTTAATTTGCAATTTTGTTTCATTTTCTGACCCCCATTTAATAATAGCAAGTGCTCTTTAGTTCTTTTTTCCAACATGCATCTCAATTCCTTTATATATCAACTACCACATCTACATATCCACTTATAAATGATGCAATTTTTATTTATAAATGAGGTTTTATCTTTACAGTTATTTATTAATTTGTTTAATGCAGGAGGAAAGTAAAATACACTTTCACATATACCTTTATAAATTTTCTTTATAAAATTTACTTGAATATTTGAAATATATGGTAGTGATATCCATATTTTTTTTATTAGCAGAAGAATCAATATTATTATTAATATTTTTATTCTTATATTTTGTATTAAAATTTTTAATAACATTATATGTATATATATATATGATTATAATTGTAGACAACATTTAACAATTCATTCGAATACATTTCAATATTTTTAGCTTTACCCAATGAATATTTACAAAGGCTATTATTTCTAAATAAGAAGGACTTTAAACCTGCCATTTTAGATAACATTGGCACTCTTGAATTATATGAAATATAATCCTTTTTACTATTGGTTTAATGATTATACAATAATCCAGCTTATATTTATTTCTAGTTATTTTAAGATCAAGAAACTGAACACACATTAAATTTTCATCGGTTTATATTCATTTTTAAGCCATTTAAATTATTTAATTCTTTAAACAACTCTTTAATTGTTTTGGGCCTCCAGCATACAAAACCATATTCAATATATTGATAATATACTAATGCTACATTTTTGATAACATTCTTTTTTCATAATGTAGAAATTACAAAATTTCTTATTTGAGCAACAGTAAGTAAACCCATTGACCAGCCATTACCATTGTCAATGTAAAAATAAAATTTATAACTGAAACTTTAAGCTTTATTGATAAAAATATTTATGCAGTTTTTAAGGATTTTTATAAAATGAGCAATTGCTGGCCAATGGGTTTACCTACTGTTACTCAAATGTGTAATTTTGTAATTTCTACATATGAAGAAACTATTATGAAAAAGAAATATTATCAAAAAATAGTACTGTATATCGATGATGTTTTTGTATGCGGCAGGTCAAATACAATTAAAGAGTTGTTTAAAAAATTAAATAATTTAAATGGCTTTAAATGGATAAAAACAGATGAAAATTCAATGTCTGTTCAGTTACTTGATCTTAAAATAACTAGAAATCAATGTAAGCTGGATTACTGTATGACTATTAAACCAATAGTAAAAGATATTATATTCCATATAAATCAAGAGTGCCAATGTCACATAAAATGGCAGACTTAAGACCTTTTTATTTATAAATAATAGTCTTTGTAAATATTCATAGGATAAAGCAAAAAATAATGAAATGTATTCGAATGAATTGTTGAATGTGGGCTACAATTATAATCATATATATATATAATGTTCTTGAAAATTTTAATATGAAATATAAGAATAAAAATGTTAATACTATTGATTCTCCTGTTAATAAAATATGGATATCAATACCATATATTTCAAATGATCAAGTAAATTTTATAAGGAAAATTTATAAAGGTATTTATTTGTGACATCATTTATAAATAAAAATTGCACCATTTATAAATAGATATGTAGGTGTGGTAGTGGATATATAGGGGAATCGAGATGCAAGTTGGAAAAATGAACTAAAGAATACTTTCTGTTATTAAAAAGGGTTGAGAAAATGAAACAAAATTGCAAATTAAATAATTATGTTTCAATATCCATTTTTACAACCATAATATGTCATGTATTTATGGTTTTAACTTCAATTGTAATAATGTAAAAATATTGCAAATTGAAAAAAATAACAGCAAGAGGAAAATAAAGAAAGCTATGCTAATGCAAAAATACAAACAAGATTTAATTAACAGATAAGCAGCAAATATTAAGATCATAGAATTGTGGGAAGGTTGGCAAAGACTATGAGGACTCCTAAACAGATACAATTTTTACAGTTATATTTTACTTATATCTAGTTACTGTATTTACAAAAATTCAATTATAAGATTATACATATATGATACAAAAAACTTTAAGTGTCATTTATAATGAAGTTTAAATATATATATATTAAATAATCTATTTTAGGGTTTTTCAATTCTGTTGCCGAGAATGAAGAAACATTAAGAAGATATATAAAGATTTGTTGTTTCTGTTTTTTCATATTTTTTTTTTCATATATATTTTTTTGTTTATAATCTACATAAATCTAGATAGATAACCTATTACCAACTTTTACGAAAAAAATATTACTTGGCAAACAAAAAATATTTCCGATCATAAATATTATATGTGTGTGTGTGTGTCTGTAGCTATATAAAGGACTTTATAACAAAATTATTTATATTTTAGTCTTTATTTTAGGATTAAAACACATACGCGGTTATATTAACTCGTATTGTATATAATAATAGTAGAAATTTATCATACAAATACGCATGTATATACATAAGTTATATGAATGTAAACATTGGAAAAAAATTCATGGTTAAATAATTATTAATTTTTGTAATATTATCATAACTTAGAGTTTTTGTTTGGTAAACAAATAAAATGTTTTATAGATGTTTTCACTCAGAATTTTTTTTAGTAGGTGACCAATTACTATTACAACTACACACACAATACGTTATCACTAATAATAGAATACACACATTTTCTTAACTGGAATAGTAAATAAATAAAAAAATTGTAAAAAAAAAAAAAAAAAACTCTCATCAGCTGGTATTTCGCTAAAAAAGTAAGTATCGTTTTTCAATCTTTAACAATGTTACTCAAGAAGTAAATGAGAAGTAGGGTATTTATAACTGTGGATTATTTCATATTTTCTCTTGATATTAACTATATATGAATTTACAATATATTATATTTCAATGTATAAAAAACCAACAAAACCCAGTATAAACAAATAGCAAGTTTGTTTGAAGGTAGTGGGCCATTTATGCGCGAGAAATATCAAGTTATACGTGATTTAGGATTCTTAGTCCTAATATGCTTTATATTAGTAATAAAGTAAGCTCTCACAGGACACAATAATAAAAATAATTTCTGTTCAAGGCATCTTCCTTTTTCAAATTCTGTCGCTTTAGTATTTTAGTAGACCAAATTATCAATCAGTATTAAGGGAATAGTAATTTTGCACCAGCAATTTTAATATAGGTTGAAATATATTTATTTAATATAACAAAACATCACTTAATATTTTATAATAAGAGTGAGTAATCAGTGATTATGAGCCGGTAGTGCATTTAAATCTCCATATCTAGCCAAAGTTAAAAGGTTCGTAAAAATAATAGAGATTAGTAAACATTAAAATATATACTTACTGATCTAGAATTATATCTATATAATTGTTCAAACAATTTTGAATTGATTGCCAAATTTTAGGATATGATGTATTTCAGACCTTTATAATTAATCGTAAAATGGAGTTAAAGATAATTGTTAGATGAATAACTACATCATTTCCAGTTTTAAATCCAAAGTTTCATTGGTAAAAGAAAAAAACAGCTGATCTGGATATGGCAATTTAAGTGTACAAACACCTGGTAATTATTGATTATTGAGCTTTCTACAGATGACATTAACGTAGAAATCCATTTTAATTTTATCTTACTTTTTTTTTAAATGTCATAGCATCGGCCGGGACCGAACCCGCAACCCGGGCAACTGCCTGCAAGTGCAAGGCAGTCGCGCTGACCTCTCGACCACCAATGCAAGACAATTTTATCTTACTTACTGACTGGAATTTACTTATAACAATTAGTCTCTAATGTGATGCAAGGTTTATATTTTTGCGATTTGTCTTTAATATACGACAATAAATTGTTAATAATTAACAAGAAATGTTTTGTAAAGTTAATGAAATTTATTTATTTGTAGAGGAAATAAATATTAGACAATTTTATCATACTATGGACAAGACGTTTAATTTATTACATACAGATTAATTTCAATTTATAAAATAGCTCAAAAAAGACTAGTTTTTTTTTCCTATGTCATAGCATCGGCCGGGACGCGAACCCACAACCGTCAGCAACCAACTACTTGCTTGCAAGGCGGCTGCTATGACCTCTTGGCCAATAACATTTTCATGTTTTAGTTAAATATCATTTCTATATGCTTGAATATAGTACTCCTTATAATCTTTTATTTTACTAATAATTTTGACTGATCAAGATCTTTATCAGAGTAAGCTGAGGAGTCAAAGTTGTTACCGAAGTAGAATAAGATTACTACTAAGATTATAACGAACATTTTATTCATACATATAGAAATGAATATTTAAAATTTTAAATAATGATAAGACAATGCAATAGAATAATTAGAAGATATAAATAAATAGAATGTCATATACAAATAATATTGATAATTAGTATGTGTTGCTCCTCTGCTTAGTGTTAGAGGTGTTTGTTCATTCAGAAATATTGCCATATCATAGAACCCCCCTCTTCAAACAACCACCAATTTTTTTGGAATTTTTTTGATCATAATATTTGAATTTCTAATTTTTTAAAGGTGTATATATTACAATGTATTTTTATCTCAGACATTAAAACTCATAAACATTAGGCAATTACTATTAATTCATGCATATTTTTTTGTAATCATTATATAAACAAATGAATATTGAAGAGATTTTCGATAATCACATAATTAACAAATATATCAGAACAAATAAATTTTACTGGAGTAAAAATAAATCTTTCACATAATTACATAAAGAGCAATCATTTCTACTGGCTTTATATCAATAAGCAAATAATAAAAAAACATATCTATCAGAGTAATCAAGTGTTAATTAGTGACTGTACTTGTAGTTTCTTGTTTTCTTTGAAACTTCTATCTAATAATAATTAAAGATCTTCTTTCCAACCAATAATTGATTGACGTTTTGCATAGTCTCTGACCTAATACTTGGGAAAATATAACAATTTTGTTTGTAAATAATCAATATCTAAACACATTTATGAATTCCACTGCATTTCAATACTTTGGCTAAAGACATGGAAATAAGATTAATCACAAAGACACACACACACATATATATATATATAGCAGATTTTCATGACCTTTATGAAAGTAAGTATCGAAAATTGAATAAAAAATTCCAGGTATTTATTTATAAATATTACAGCAATGATATGTCAAGACTTACAAGCAATTAAAATTTGACACTTTAAACTCAAATTGTAATGAACAAATATCATAGATGTGTGGTCAAGATGGATGTGTATGTGTGATTTCTAACTTTATTTATGAAGTGGATATTATAGGCATAGAGATTATTAAATTTCAATGATCGATTTTTTTTTTACACTATTAAACCTTAGCATTTTTCTTATTTAGTTAAAAAATAATAGGTTTATGTTTGATATTCAATTTTTCTTTAATAATGGTTAAGTATAATAAATATCATACTGAATTTGCTCATAATGTTGTTTCCACATATACTATTAATAATCAATTCAATTCATTTGTAATAAACAAATAATATTAAATAATTATTTTCTAGTTGGAATATTGGGACCTTTTCAGGACATAACCATAAAATAAAATAATTATTTAATATTAGTTGTTTATTTTAAGTGAGTTGAATTGTTTATTAATAGATATTTAATTTTTAATATTTTTTATTTTTTAATTGAATAGTAGACAAAAGTCCATTCTTTCTATACTTTTCCCCTTCACTTTTAGCATATATTCTCTAAGAAATAGGAATAAGGAGATCATATCCATGTAAATAGAAATCATCTTTAACTTCATTTCTATTATTAATTATAATAACACTCCGTCAAAATTATTTAAATCAACATATACAATTCTTTGGAGAAGTTTAAAAATATTATTTTCAGAATGTCAAGAAAGATGATATTATTTCACAATTTCACACTTATAAAAATAGCTTTCTGGGTTTACATTTTTTTATAATAATGGTTAGTAGTAAATAATAATTTATTGACACCATCAAAGGTTAAATGTGATCTCTATTTACATGGATATTATTTCCTCATTGCTATTCTTTATTATAATAACAATCCATGGAGATATTTAATTCATACTATATATATATATATATATATGGAAAGTCCCAGAAATATTAATATGAATTAATTTATTGGAGATAATATTAGAATTAATATATATACAATGTAGTGCAAAGTTAGATTATAAGTAAAAATGAATAAATTTATTATGATGCTTCAAAAAAGAGCCTATTTAAGTTCATTCATATAAATATTAGGTGTTACATAAAAATGGCAATACATTTAAAATCAGCCTTTCCAAGCTATTGTGCATGCGCTTTTTATGAGTGTTAATAATAAATGAATACTTTCACTCCCAACACAAGATATAGTATTTAGGAAGAATAAAATGAATCCACTTATTCTTTTCAACCCAAATGCTTATATATAGGCAAATCTTAAGTATTGAAAGTGAAAGCGTGAGGATAGACCACTCACTTTAAATTACTGTTTATGATATCTGAATAAGGGATGTAGGCAAAATTATCTAGTATTTACTAAACGTCACTTTCATTTATTATTAACACTTGCAAAAATTGTAAAAAAGCGCATGCACAATAGCTTGGAAAGGCTGATTTAAATGTATTACAATTATAAACATAGCACTATATAAAATAAATGCTTACTTACATAAAAATGGCAAGTAACTGCTGTGGCTGAACTGCCACCATTAATTATCATGTGATAACATTTCACTAGCCTATTGTCTAGGTATCTCAACTTGCCTTTTTAGCCATACCTTAATCTATATACACTTATAATTAAAGATATTTCAGATATCACAAACTACACAACTACACTGTTCTGAAGATTTTGAAAATATGTTTTTATTATGCATAGTAATAGCAAAATATTTTTTTAAATAATCTAATTTAGAGCACCAAACATCCTTTATAGAATAACAGTGAAAGAGAAAGAATTAATCCAGTTTTTCAAATGTATCAAAGATTTGAGCCGTTTTCACGACTGTTTTTTCTTGTAGCTAGAAAATAGTTAGATACTCATTTATTAGCAATATTGAATGGTCATTTAGATTAATCATAGATGGGTTATGAAAAAAAAAAATCTGATTGAAACCTGATTTTAAAAAATCCAAATTTTATTGTCAGGGCAGAAAGCAGGCATGTTAATTATTACAACAAATGATATTTTTATGTGTAGATAAATGCAGAATGTATATTTTTGAGTATGTAGATACTATAACTGTTTTTAAATAAATGTCAAATAATTGAAAATGGATTAAACTTTTTGGAAAATATTTTCTTGGACCACATTATTTGTGTCGAAAAATCATGATTTAATAAATGATTCTTGAACAATGATATTCTTAGAATTAGCAACACAAAGAACGCATAGATGACACAAGTAGTACTAACAGAATGGTTTAATGCCTAGTGAGGTAAGAAAACAAATTTGAACATCGAAATTGACAAAATGAGCAGCATAAGTGGACTTATAGATTTAAACTACGCATTTTGTTTCTCTATATCAATACTAAAACTTTATATGATACTTGGAAATTCTTACTTTATCGAACTTTTTGTAAATATATTGTATAAAAGAAAATATCAGTTTTAATTGTTGGTTAAAAAAAAGAGATAATTTTAGAGTATCATATTCGATGATTGAAAACAACGAAGCTTATATATTTTTACAAATAAATAATATTTAAATTTATTTGACAATAAAAATATTTATTTTAACCATTTTATGAAAAATCATAAAATCTTTTTTTTTTTCTCAATATATCAAAGCGTCGGCCGGAAAGCGAACCCCGGGACAACTGCTTGTAAGGCGGCTGTGCTACCACTCGGCAACCATAATTTTACTCTTTACTGACTAATTTTTAAGATACAGGGAAAATATTTACTTTTGAGTCTGCCAGCAATTAGTGCTGATTCAGTTCTAATAAAAATAATTATCTAAATATATATAACTGAAGCACAGGCAATTATATACCTGTGTCTATATATGTAATATATAGAGTATATATATATATAGAATATATATATATATAAATTTTGCAATTGAGGCAAAATCGTTTCCAATAACTATCCCACAGAGAAAATTAGATGTGTCCTTCAAAATTGAATGCAGTGGTAAAGTGTCATATTTTAAAAATATAAAGCCCTCGAATGATTCGCAGTTCTGGCATTTCCGGGAGAACTTCTTATGATCACCTTGAGTTATAAAGTCATTCGATTGTCTTTCCTGCATATTTGTTATATTTTGGTTTAAAAGCCGTATGCACATTTTCTGTTATAATCACTGTATGTAATATTAATCCCCGTGGTACAACCATTCAGTTACTCAAGTAAATGAGAATCTAGCTATTTGCAGCAAGTGGTAGAATAAGAAAGAAAAACCTTTACATCCTCATCACATGTAAGCTGACAGTATTATATTCTTTATTCCATCTTCGAAGGCTAACTGGGAAAGTATTTACTCAGGTGTGTGCACTATACATAAAATCACGACTTACACATATATATATATTATAGAATTTCGAAAAATGTAAGACGCTTTAAAACTTCTCTATTTTCAAATATCCAACTTTTAATACTTTTTATTAAGAATATGAAAACACACCAACATATTCTGCAGTTATATATGTATAACACATATGTACATAACATATATATATATATATTGCCATCATTACCTAAATAAAATAGTTTGGCTTTTCTGATGAACTGCTAATTAAAGCTCCAGACACTGGCAAATATTCTTTGTTTGTCAAGCATTGGTGGTCGAGAAGTCAGCGACAGCTGCTTTGCAAGCAATTGTCCCGGGTTAGCAGGTTCGCTTCCCGGCTGATGCTATGACATATGAGGAAAAATATTTTTTATCGATTAATTAAAAATTACGTTATACGCTAGACGAATAATTGGATAACTGCCAAACATCATTTTTCTAGTGTTACTATAACCCTGATCATGGTGACTTTTGTCATATTATATTGGAACTTTTTATTGTGTATAATTATATAATAAAAGATTTTATTTGCAAAATAAATATGGTTTTAACCTCTGTATATATCGCTTTTAGATAAAATAAGCACAATTTTTAAACATAATTTCAGTATACTTGTACATTTTAAAAATTTCTGTAATCTAGTTTATCAATTAGATTAGACTGAAGCGCCGCAAGTATAGTAAAAAAAAAGGTTAATATATCAGTTTTGATTAATACACTGTTTTATCTCATACTTTATATACACATACCAATAATTTTGAAATATATAATGTACTAGCTAGGCGTGATTTTCATTTAGAGTTAATAAATCCTTTTCCCTTTAGAGGGAGCTAATTCAGTAATAATTAAAGATTTAAAAAGAGGATAACTAAGAAAATTAGGATTGTTCAATAGTGTATGTTATATGTATATAATTTTTTCAAGTATACTCGTCCAGAAGAGATAAGTGAAGAGTTTAATATTAATTTTCTGAATCATTAATACTTTTAATGAAATCTACTTTTACGTATTTTGAACCCAAGATTTTTGAGATTATACTTTTTTCTTTTATTTAATGATCTTATAATAAATTATAAATCTTACCTCCAAATAAACCGCAAAAGGCATAACAAGGGCGGCGACAAGCAAATCCGCAAAGGCTAAGCTTACGATAAAATAATTTGTCGCTGATTGTAAACTTTTTTCTCTGTAAACGGACAAAATAACTAGTATATTTCCAAAAATTGTTAGAAAAGGAAAAAGCAACAAAAATAAAGCCCAATATGTTCCTTTGGTTGGGTATTCAAGATTCGTTCCATTTGTTTGATTGGACCAGTTAGACAAACATGATTGTCCGAAACACAAACTTATATTATCAAAAAATGAGAAATTCGTCTCATAAGTAGACACATTATAAAGATCGAATATTGTTTTATTTACCACTTCCCGGTAAATGTATGTAGTATTATCGCTGTCGAATTCATTAAATGAAGTATTTACAGCCGCCTTTGTAGTATTATAAAATCCAGAATAAACCGTAGTATTTGTTTCACGCAAATCAATCTCGTATAGATAGCCATCTGGGAACGTTTCCGTAAAATTCATATAAAACGTCGTATTACGGACAACATTTTCTAATGTTGAGGTGTTGAAGGGATCCTCAAATGACGTCACATTGCTATAGGAAGACAAGGCATTCACCTCAAGGCTGGCGTTTCCACCAGCCAGGCTTTCGGAAACATTAACGGAAAACATTATATAATGTCAAAGAAGCGTGTGTTACTAGGGAAAAGAAATCATTCAAACACAACTTTTTTAAAAATAATTATTTCCTATACGTTTGTATTAAATACTATTTTCTTTTTTTAGCTTGTTTGTGACGACTCATAATGTTAGAATTTGAATTGCAATCCTCGCAAATTTTCCATCGCTGAAATAAATATGTTTCACGGAGCCCCGCGTATCACCTGCCGGCTGTAAAAGCTGTTTATCTTTTTTTAAAATAAAGCATTCCATAATGAAACAAATGATATATTTACATCCTCTAAAAGAAAGCGTATCCTTATTAATTAATCGCATTAGAATAATAAATCCTCTCGGTAAATATTTCCATGTACGTTTGTATTTACAAATACATATATAAAAGATGATACTAATATTTAAGAATTCCCAAAATTTAGCACCACGTAGATTTGAAATAATATTTTTCTGTATCGATTTATAAATCCTTGGATAATAAGGCGTAATGTTACCGCGGGGCTTTTTGGCATTTTTTATGTCTAAAAATTAACATTTCGTCCTGTACGGACTAGATCAACACAAGCACAATTTTTACACTATTTTTCCCTCGCCGATGCATTACCTTGGAAAAGTGAAGTTGTACGCATGCGTTAAAACTCGGGCTTTCCCACAGGCCGAAGCAATTTAAAGACCTGCAACGACAAAAAAAAAAAAATGTAGTATTAAATATATTTATAGAAATAGAGATATTAATTATTATGAATTAACAAATAAAACTATATCAAAATACATCTATATGAACGTACTCCTGTATATGCTTACTAAATAATAATAATAATTACGTACATACTCATACATATTTATATACACGCGCACATTTAATGAGATTCTTGTGTGCGTGCCTGGACAAGTAAAATAAAACAAAATAAAAATAGTGAAGTATAAATATTTTTCTTTGTAGTTTTATTTATGAATTTGAAAGAGCTAAATGTATCAAAAGCTGACCGCAAGCGATAAGTCGAAACGATCTCGTCGGGGTGAACTGGAAGATGTGAGTGCGTCTTTACTATTTATCAGCCTGAATATCCTTAACAGCTTTCCGTAAGTAAAAGATGGTAAAGTATTCGTATTATAAGAATAATTCATTAGGGAATTGAGGATTAAAGCTACTGAACGTTAAAAATTAGAAAGAATGAAGAGGTTTAGTTTCTTTTAATACTTATTTTTTTCTTCCCCGGCTGAGGTTTAAAATAATAAGACGATTATGAGTTAGCGATATGAACTTAAAAATAGAAACATGTTTCTAGTCTTTATACAAACTTAAAAAAAAAAAAAAGATAATGAATTTAACTGATCGAATAAGAATCATTTTAATAAATGATAGACAGGAACGATATCGATTCTTTTGCCTCCTTCCGCACATATCAATATTAATTAAAGTGTTAAAAGATGCTATAAATAGAAACAGCGATTGTTTGAAAATTAGACACTTCTTTTTCACTCTAGAGAAGATTTTAAAGTGTTTATTACAGCGAATTGCGTTAGATGTAAATTTTAATAATAATAATAATGATAAAAAGAAAACTATAATCACATATTTGATCAAATAAAAAGTTGTAAAAATGAAATGAAAAAAATAAAAACGTTAAATTTATTACAGTCGTGTAATTAAAAAGATCAATTCTAGAAAAATTCTGATTAAAAAAATAAATAAATAAGTAAAGAAAAATGTTTATATATATAAACGTTATATATATATAAGAAACAGAGGGTACTGTTTCTACATTTTGTAATAAAATGCATGTTATTCGAATAGATTTGTACTTTACAAAGAAGATCAAATAATCTTATTTAACCCCATCCTTTTTTTTTAAATGTATTAAGAAGCAAACTATTAATGCATAAAAAAGTGTCAATGCTGAGAAAGATTGTCAGAAAAATAATAACATTGGAAGATAAGTAAATTATATCAATACCCTAATGTGTGCATCATTGAAAACCCTGAAAACTCAACAGATAATAAATAAAGCATAAGATTCCACGAGGTTAAGCGAAGCGTAAAAGTGAGGAACATGAAAACTAAAGGTTTCTCGATTTATGTCATCCTAACAATGACAATAACCCCCGTGTAGTTTGTCACAGTTGTAGAGAAATAGGGGACTAAATGTTATTGAATCTAAGTTCAATCTGACACTTCTAGATCTTGATCATCCCATGATCTATTAAAAATCGAATCATCATCTATTTTTATAATAATAAGAAGAAGAGGAAAAAGAAGTCATCATGTATGTTAAGTTCTATGTCAATAATCAAAATAAGGTAACTAGATAATAGATGAACATCAAACATAATGTTTTTTTTTTGTTTTTTTGGTTTCTTTTTAAAATAAATAAAATAAATAATCTTATAATAAGGATATATTGTAATTAATAATGTAAGACTTTAATGAACAAAAAAACAACAACAATAATTATAAATTAACTTATTTATAATAATGGAGGTATATTAAAGATTAAGAATTACGGGGAATATATTAAAATGAGATAAGGTGTGTCAAATTTAAAATGAGTTAAATTAAATTTAGAAGACAAGATAAAAAATGTTGAATTTTTGAGAAATAAATAAGAATAATTAATTTATTAAGAAATTTATTAAATTTAGAAAGAAATGAATATGATAATTACTTAAAAGTTATAGAATTTTTTGAGGGATGAATTGGAAATGTCTTTAATAAGTAAAATGGAAAAAGAAGAAAAAGTAGATCGGCATTAGTAATATATATAAAAAAGTTGAGATAAAAATATTTCAGTAATAAAAACCAAACAGAGATTCAAATGATTGATGAACTGACCTGCAGGGAACTACTTTATATATATATATTGATGCTTTTGTAAATGGCTCTGTGTATGATCATTATCATAAGTATACAGAAAATCATTGCTAAAGAATAAAGAAAAAAAAACATAACTGATGTAGTAACTAACGACAATGCAATAACAGTATAACATTTAATAACAATAGATTTGATTGAAGATAGCTCAAAGACTAACCGTTGTCTAATTTATTGCTGAAGAAAGAAAACATTAAAAAGCCACTGTAGCAAATGTCTAATAATTTATTTATCATGTATATTAGAAGTTAGAAAGATCTATGCAGGCAATACAGATTATTAATCACAATGGTTATAATGTGGTATAATAACATTCAGTTTATCAAGTGGTATTTGATACTGCTCCTAAGAAATGTATTTGTTTTATATAATTAACACTTTAAATTTGATTTTTTAATATAAGCTTTATTTACAGTTTGTAAAAACATGTAGCCATAAATCACAAAAATAAAAAAATTAAAATTACTTTTATTTAACTGGATTTATTTGATAGTTATTTTTTATATAATCAGTTAATTGTTTTCTTATAATCAGTGAATATAATGACATTAATTTTTCTTTTTATTATTGTTCCCTTTTGTTCCAATTAGTTTGATTATCTTTGTCTTAAAATGTAAGAAAAAATAGCAAGTTTTGGCAAAAGACAATTTAAATTTGCATCTCTCTAGACTGCAACTGTATGAGATACAACAAAAAGAAAAAAGGGGTATAAAATTTAAACAAAGTAAGCTAATTTGTTGATTGTTGCATAATAAAGATAAATTTAGGAATGTATTAAGACAGACATGTAAAAGCATGCTTAACATAAAGAGTGGTGGGTCATGTGAAGGTCTGTGCTCATACCCTGTCTATTATATATATAGACACAGGTATATATAAGCCTGTGTATTTAATCTATAAATACATAATATGTAAGCACATTCATGTGTTACACGTATTATCAGCAATCATGATGATAATAGCGCCATTTCTGTACTGTGAGAAAAAAAAAGAATAGTTAAACACTACTCAAAAGATGAGTTTTTAATCTTAATCCACTATACAAACCAATCTGTAAAATATAAATACTTCCATACATACTTAAAATGGTGGAATATGCCGTAAGCTGACTATATCAAAGGATATTAATCTTCAATTTTATATAGGTATTTTTAAATTGTTGTAGTATTATTCTAGTGGATTTTATGTATATATATATTCCACCTTTATTGTTAAATGGAGGTAGCCTTGACAAGGATTGCAGAAGTGTCCTCTACTTAGATAAATGTAAAATTAAAAATCTTAGATAATTATATATTGGTCAATATCTGAAAATAAATAGTTAAATCAAAAGATTATATGACTGCATTTTCCAGGCAATTCTTTAATATATATCATCATAATTTGGAAATAATATATATATATAATTAGATGCATACACTAGTTGAAATTCAAATATAATATATATTGTCAAATGCTAAATTTTTGCAAGAGCATTCCCTGTGAGATGTGAGACAAATATGAAGTGTTGCACGCGCGAATAATTTAACATTTAGCAATTCTGGGTATTATATACTTGAATTTTAGCTATCATTTGCAACTGATTCTATTTATTATATACTTACAGTTAGGACTTTTTCAAAGTTTAAAGAATGATTATTGTATTAATTTTACTTTGATGAGTTTTATAAAATTATATTAGTTTATTAACTTTTAAGATTTTTCCTGATTTAATTTGGTGCTATCATATGTAACAACTTTGTAGTTTAAGATTAAACCATATGAATTATTTTGTTGGGTTGAAATGCACACTATTAAAAATAAATTAATTTTATTTATATATTGGACTATTTCCATCATCTAATATTAAGTATTGAATGTATTTAGAAAAAAACATAATTTTATTTAATTTTTTCAGTTATATTCAACTGTTAGTAATGACTCACAGCTTACTACATGCACAACATATCAAGAAGTATTATTATACTCTCTTCTTAAGGATGTTGCAAGTTTGACCAGTGACAGTACTAACATGGGAATTGAACCGGAACCCTTAGACTTTTAAATATTGAATTTGTAGATAATACTCTAACTAATTCAGTCATCCCGCCAAAGGCTCAGTTGGTTAGAACATTATCTTAGAAATCAATATTGAAGAATCTAAGGGTCCAGGCTCGATTCAGTCAAGACAGAAACACTTGAAGAAAGAGGAGAATCTTGAAACATAGGGCATATACTACCCTGTCTGCTATTACTAATAATTGAATGTAATTGGAGAATTTAAATAAAGTGTTATTTTTTCTAAAGACAGTCAATACTTATTAATATTAGATGATAGAAATAGTCCAATATATTACTAAAATGTCATCAGCATAAATCTTCAGGAAAACAATTATTTAATTTGTTTTACCAATTATGATGTTCCTTTTCTTCAGTTCCAATTTACAATTCATTAGCATAGTTCTTAATGCATTATTTGGTTTATTTCATCTGAATATTTTTTGTTTTCTTTCTATTGTAGAATGATCATAAAATTTAAATGTACTATAAGAGAGAAAGAGAGAGATAGAGACATAAACTTAAACTAATCCAACTAAACTAGTTTCCTGGAAATCTGGAATACCTTTTTTATTTACAATTTCCAAAATAAATAAATAAGTCCATAATTTATTATAAATACTGGAGACAAACTTTTCTACTGTCATTCATTTAGTTTAAGACCCTAGATTGTTTCATACTCTTTCCTCACTATCACCTATCAGGCTATTTTTATATTACTATGTCCAGCATAGCATTCTTTAAAAAAGAAAAAAAAAACTAATTATAATAAAAAATAAATGAAAATAATATAAATGTACTTATTAGTATTTTTTTCTTTTAAAATAACACTAATTAATCAGAATAATTTACTTCTATTTCTATTTATCATTAAAATTGATCACTAATATTATTAATATATTTATTTATAATAAATATAAATATATGGGTTTGTGTGTGTTTGTTTACATTTATTCCATATGCATACATATACTTCTACTTTCCTTATGACCAGGTTATCTATCCATAGTTAAGATAAAAATTATAACTCTTAATTTAATAACCATTCTTTATTTTTATAATAAAACTTTACAAATTTAAATTAACTATCTACAAAAAAAAAAAAACCTAACTAAATAATATAATATATTTTTTCTTTCATTTTTTTAAAAATTATATTATTACTATTTCATTCTAGAATCTATCATCTTAAACAAATTGCTTCAATTTATCTTTCTTTCAGGAAAAAAAAAGAAAACAACTGTTTATTAAAATTATTTCCTTTACTCTAACTTCCAATTATTTTTTTACTAGCTTCAATTCTCTGTATTAGTTTTGTTTACATAATGTGACATATATTTTATAATTATAACAGATATTAACACTAACAAAATCTATTAATTTTAATAAATATTTTTCTAAGTTAAAAATTATAACAATCTACCATTAACAATATTATATAAGGAATTGATTTAATATGTATCATCTAGCAATGTGATTACCAATTAATACTTTAATATTCTATTTAAATATCAATAATAAACATCACATAATCACCATTTTACTGATAGAGAGTTTTGCTTGTTTTAAAAATTAATAATCATGAAATAGTTTACATTATTACAGTGGTTCAATACCCATATAAATTATTAAATTAATGATTCCATTTTCCAATAGCCTATCAGGACCAGTAAACAGCATGTTCCTATTTATGCCTTACATTTTACTCATTCCATTTTTGTTTGAAATTGTTGCTATTTTTTCTTATCATTATGGTTCTATGATAGGTCTCTGACTTTCTAGAGGTCTCCTTAACATACTGTGTTCATATAAACAAAGGAGTAATTCCTCTCCGTCAGGTTGATGTTAACAACATAGACTGTTTGACATTTTATTTTTCTCTGCAAGATCTTGTTGTATATTCTTCATATCTAGAATATTAAAAAGTGCAACATTTTCTTCAATAGTAGGATGATCTGCTACTATTAAATTCTGTTAATCCTCCTAGGTAAATTATGTTGTGTTCTTCAAATAGAGGAAATGCATAATAAGTGTAGATAATCTAAAAACTTGTCAATGGAAAAATTATGTTAAATTTTTTTCTATAATTAATTAATATCTTTCATATGAGACCTTATGATGAATACCATATGGCCTTTCTTCACTCCAAATAGTATGAAGAATAGCTAGGTAGTGATCACCAAATGTGTGAAGATTTACAAATGAAGTCTACCCACCACGCCCAGCCCTATATAGATGATTGCTACATATAGCAACCTTTTTCTTTTTCATTCAACCCATAAAATGAAAATAATTCCTTTAAGCCACTCAAATGCTATAAAAAGTTTTATCCCAAGTCTCCTCTAAATACTCTAATGTTAATAAATTTAGAAATTTAACTTGTTACCAAATCTATGCTATAAGGGTTTGGGTATTCTTGTGAACTTAGAGCTTCCATTACCTGTTGATTAGGTTCAAAACTTTTCCCCATCATAATCTTATTTTCTCTACAGTATTATCTTCTCTATCGTTAATTCTTTGGAGTTTGACTCAAATTCACTTTTTCTATCTTCATATTTTGTTTTCTAGGTTAGCAAATTCAATATCAACTTGTTTGAGAGTATTATTTTTTTGCTCTTTAATGTCTTCCATTACAATTCCTTTCTTACTCACTGTTTCTAACATTTTTTCCTCCATTAATTATATTTTCTAACCTCACCTTTAATTTTCAAATATCTTTAATTAATGTGACCCCTTTGATTCACTTCTAGTTCTTTTACATTATCTTGGATAATTTCCATTCAGATATTGCATTCTATTTTCTGTTGCTCAAGAACTTTCTCTATCTGATTTTATTTCAATTGTAATTCATTCTGTGCCTTTTCAAACTTTTTCTAGTTTTGCTTGCCTTTTTCTATGTTTTTCCTTAATACTTGGTGAACTTTCTTACCCTATCTTTCATAATTTTCTGCGTATCCTTTACATTATAACCTATTCATTTTGGGGGTTTGTTCCATATGTTTAATTTGCTGGGGATCTTTTGCCATAAATATTTTTTGATAATTTATATTATTGTCACTCATGTTGTTCTATTAGTAAATTTGTTTATATACTTCCCACCTTGTTTACAAAAGTTACTATTTGTTCTTACACTCTTTTATTCCATACTTCAAATACTTTTGGATTAATTTAAATTTCATTTTTTAATTATTTTCTAAATCATTGCTGCATCTTCTCTATTTTGTTTCTAAGTCTTGCTTCATTTGTTCTTGTCCTCTCTTACACTCTTGTTGTCATTTTTCAAATTTATTTTCTACATATTGTGAAGTTTGGTTTCACCCTTGCTGCATCTGTATTACTATAGCTATTATCTGACTAAAATCATTTTTTGTACTTGATTTTCTTCTTTTGTTACTATCTAATGTTGATCTATGGATTCTAATTCTACTCCTACTTTTTCCATATTTTCTCAAAATTTTCTTAAAAAATCAATATTATAAGAGCAGAAAAATGTTGGAATCTATCTCTACCTATCAACTATAACTTCCATTAAAAACTGGATATATATATATATATATATATATATATATATATATATATATATATATATATATATACAATATAATTTATATATAAAAAAAACCAAAAATCATCATCAATTTTATATAACCATAAAAAATTAATCCAATTCAAACCCTATCAGATCAAAATCTTAAACCTTTAGACAAAAGAGTGGGACAACAATTATATCTTTACTTTTTTTAATAAATCTCAAAAGAGCAGTACACACATTTATATTTAAAATTTTAATTTTTTTAAAAACAAATTATAATCATATATAGCAATGTAGTTAAACTATTTAATTTTTTATATTCAAATATTCAACATTTTAACTTCTTTAAAACTAACCTATTCTTACAATTCTAATATCTTATTCTATACTTCTATTTTCTTTCTATAATTAATTGTAAAAGTTACAAATTTAATTAAATAATAGTTATAATTACTAAGCTAGCAATTATATTATTTAATTTGTTATAATATTTAAATAATGAAGGAGGGTGTACATTACATACAGACATTTACATTTATTAAATATTGAAAAAAAGGAAGGATTAAATCTTCAAATTATTTTTTTATAATTTTAGTTAAAAGAGAAAATCTGTTTAATCAGATATCTATCTTTAGCAATTTTGTTTTTAAATGAGTGTCACTTTGGGAGCTTAATCTAATTTTGAAATTTCTTATCTTAAGATCTAAAGAAGAAGCTCAAAAATTTGAAATGTTACTAGATGTAAAAAAAAAGAAAGGAAATAAGGATTAAGTCTATTTTTTTTAAAACAAGTTCTGGAAAAAGGATTAAACTTTTCAGTTGAAAAATAATTTAGTTGAAAATAAATTAGAGATCTAATTAAAACAAATTCCAAAAATACAAGTGACTATTCTATTTAGTTGCCAAAAATTGGATATAAAAACTGCCTGGAATTATTATTAAGATGTGATTATGATTCATTATTAAACTATTAAATTAATGTTGAAAATATAAGAAATGCTGCTAGAAAAATTATATGTACCATCTTCCACCATCTGGGAAGCTGCACATCACATAGGAAAGAAAAATTCTAAAATAATATTCTACACCTTTCAATGACCAGAGAAATAAGATTTTTTAAAAAAGAAAAAATTACTCATCATAAAAGGAATAACTTGTAAATATTAATCATAAGAATTAATTCCAACAACTATTTAAACAAGAAAATTTATAAATGGAAAACAATGTATACCACTAAAAAAAACTGACAAAAGAAAGAAAAATTAATATAATATTTCAAATTCACTAAACAAATAACTCAATAGAGTCAATCTTCAAATATACACACCTCAAGAAAGAGATTGTATGTAAAATGGAAATGTAGTGCAGAAATATAGACATTATACAAGACAAGTTTGAACCCTTAAATCCCACAAACAAAAGATTAATATATTTTTATATATTTTTAGATACAGAGTCTAATAAACATTTCAATAAAGATATTTTATTTAAAGAACTTTTAAAGACTATTCAGATCATAAAAACAAGAACTACTAATAATAACTTTTTCATAAATTACTTAATACAAAATTATATTTTATAATTTTACATTATAAATATGAATAGTAATATAATTTTTTATAATTTTAGTTTAAAATATATATATATTTTAAATAATATTTATATGGATAAAACAACAACAAATAATATTTTTATAATAATCAAAGGAAATAAGAGAGTATAGAATATTAATATTTTTTCATAAGTATAGCATTTCAGAGGTAGAAGAGCGGGGGAGAAAATAATTTAAAACTTTTTCTAAAATTGCTTTCAATTCTATTAACATTTTTTTTAACATTCTACTTACATATTAGATTTATAAAGTATGTGTGCTAATGAGCAGATAATATTTTTTTCTTGAAATACTTTTCTCATGGAGTGAAAATCATGGTCAATGGACATCCCACTTAATACAATATACATTTGAAGAAAAGGGGGAAGAACTTGAAATAATCTGAGGATTGTTATATAATCAATTATTATCATTATTATTATTCATGTCAATTTTCATGTTTATCTAGAAATTTTTATGTATATGTTAGAAATGCAGTAATAAATATTAGTTTTTTTATTAGACGTATATATTTATTAGTGTAGTCTTTGTTAAGGTGATTATTCTTCATCAATTGTTGAATATTAGTCATTTAAGATATATAAGTATGCAAAATAACATAATTATAATTTCTTTATAAAAATTAGTTTTATGTTTGGCTTAGTCTAGAGGTAGTTGAAACCCTTGTCATTATCTTATTATTATCATCATCATCATCAACTTTTAATTAATGAGCTGTTTAACTGTTTAAAGCCATAAATAAAATTAATTTCATAATATTTAGTGATTTCTTAGTATTATTATACCACACCCGTCATCTATTTCATGCAAGGATGAGTGATTGCCATCCAAATAGTTATATATAATCTGAGCTAGTAAACTTATAAAAAATTGAAACAATTTGTTAGTTAAGACGAGAAAGATTTATGTCAAGAACTCCCTGGTTATAGGTTTTCTTTTACCTAAATATTAGTGATAGTGATAGGCTGAAAAGCAAAACTCCCATTTTTATTAGAAATAAAGACCAAAAAGGGATCAAGCCAAGGAAAGGTGTTAGATAAACGGCTAGATTCAGATAATGTAGTGGCACCCGCTAGACCATATTCACTTAGTATTTGGTTAAACATGCACTAACACAAACCAAGAAAGAAAGTGGATAAGAACTGTCTGTATACCGAGTTATATTTTACGAATTACAGGTACTCACTCAGATTTCTATACCTGAGTTATAATACTTGTTATTAATAATTTGCTTAATTATTGATACTGAATATTTGGATTTTTACAATACTTGATTTTTTGATTCTTAATAGACCGATCTCATTTTGTTACCCGAAGAATACTTTTAACTATTTGTTACAATATATATATATATATATATATATAATATATATAAAAATAAGTACTCTTATCTTTCTCATCTTATATTTTTCTTATTTTCCTTTAAAATTATGTCCTATTGTTTATTACATTTCCTGGAATGATCTCTCACCTCAGTTCATTTCAAATATATGGATTTACTTCATCATGCTCTATTTTTGCTCTTGACATATATTATAACTGTTTTCCCAAAATTTTATTTCTCCATCATACACAACAGATTAAGTGTCAAACACATCAATAGTAAATCTATCAATACTGATATCAAAGTTATTGTCAAGATTTTCTTTAAAATGTATTCATCATAACACTATTTAATGATGACAAACTGGATTCACTAAATACATTAATATAATCAAAAGCAAGCTAATTGATTTTTAGTAATTCTAAGAAATAGGAATATAATAAAAAGGAATTAAGTTTCTGGAATCTTTATTTTATTGATGTCCAGGTACTTTATAAAAATTTGCACATATTCTTTTGTGCAAAAATAAATTTTAATTTATAAGCAAGTGTTGAATATATATGAACTAATACAGAGAAAAATAACCCTTCAGAAATGTGTTCGTTAATGGATCTCCATGCTCTCACCTGTCAGCAAAAGTTTTGAAAATACAAGTAAATCTCTTGTGTTTAAAGTGTATTCATATAAAATCCAATTCATGCTAATCATGCTTATCTCAAGGCTTGATACTATTGTGTTCCTGATATTATAAGTAATAATGAAATTATACAAATTTAGTTTATCAACCACAGGAAAAAGATATCTCATTTTTAATTACCTGCCTATTATATGGATATTAATTTTGAGATACTTAAATGTATAAATAAGCTTTTGAATATATATCTAATAATACAGAAAGAAATTACACCAATGCACTGTTCTTTAGCAACACCTATATATTCTGCACTTATTTTAGATTTACATATATCAAAATGAATATCCATATAATCACAGATAATTAAAATGAGATAATGTATTTTCCCTGTGATATATAAACTAAATTTGTACAATTCATTAGTCAATTATAATATCAGGCATGCAATAGGTTTAATCCCAAAGATAAGCATAGTCTGCAAATGTTAGCTTATATATACTTGCATTTTAAAAACTATTGCTGAAGATTGAATGCTGCGGAGATTTCTACATTAATGAACATTATATGTCTGAAGGATAAATATACTTCTGTATCATTAAAATATAATTTATAAAATGAATTATTTTATACCTCGTAAAACATGGAGAGAATGCAGTCTATTTTACCTATAATCAAGATGTCTAACACCATCAAAAACAAACCAGTCGATGGATTTAAATTGCTAGATTATCCATTGAGTCATTACATTTTCTTAAATTCATTTACTAATTTATTATAAGCTTCTTTTTTCTTAAGCTGTAAAAAAAGACTCAAAAATATTACACCTTATATCCAAAAAATACTAATGTTTTTTTTTTTTTAACAAAACCATGAAATTATCTTCAGTGGCTATAACTTTCAAAGCATATACTTTTTTCTGTAAGGATATATAAGTTTATCCAGATCCACATGTAATTGTTGAGTTTATGGAGACCCATATTTTTCTTCTATTGAGGTTCCTTGCAAGATGCCAAAGTTGTACTGGATAATAATCCAATCAACTCAAAAATGTTATTTTCCCCTATCTTATTACATTAACCTTATGTATAGCACACTATTACTGCAAATTATAACACAAATATTAAATTATATGTTGTTGATAATAAAGAGTATCTGCTGATCTAATAATGTAAACCCATGGATATCTGTTATTAACAGATATGCATTAGACTCAAAAGTAAATTAAATGCATAAATGAAATTAACAACAATGGATCATTATAATAATTGATAACAACAATATAGATTTTAATTGCAAGATATGCATGAATACAATATAATGCAAACTTAAATTAATAAACAAACAATACAACTTATCCTATAATTAACTATCCATAGTTTTTTTTCTTAAAATTGTACTCCTATATTTTTTTGCAAAAATAAATAGATAAATATTTATATTGAAAATTATTTATACAAATTAGAAATAAATCTATCTTTCCAACACCAGAATACACACACGCGTGAAATACATTTTAAGTATTTGCAAAATAATAATGTACATTGTTTTGAACATATATACGAATTATTATCATTCTGTAAGTCTGTGTAACAATTGCAATTTATATTGATTGTTAAATGTTTCAGTTATGAACCTGAGCAAAAGTGTTATATAATTATACAAAACTATTATTATAGAACATTTGAACACAGACTTGATTTTCAATGATATGGCAGATTGAAGAATTGGATGGTGTAGTGTATTGAAGTCTGTCCATTAAAGTTTGAAGATCTGCTATCTTAATATAAGACTGGCCCTGATTATATATGTGTGTGGGTAATGATGATCTGAACCACGGGATGAGTGCTGATTCAGGTTAAATACGTATAATGGAGATTATTTATCTCTTCCATATGTGTGTGGTTATGTGTATTGGTTATATGATATAAACCGAATAGCTGAACGGAGCTTGAAAGTTTGGGTTCAAATCTTTTATAATTACATCTAAACTTCAAGGATATAGAGTATAGTTGTATTTAAATATCCAAAAGTAATATTAGTAATAATAAAACCTCTCCTTACAAATTATCCAAAATTAATATACTTCTTTAATACTTTATAAAATTTTTGCACTGATGTGTCATTTATTAAATTGGAAAACAGTTTTATATTATAAAACACATTCACTCCTCACCTAGCTTTCACATAAAATATTTTACTTACATCTATTTTCTACTAAGCATATAAAATACTGCTGAAATCATTATCAACATTAAAGTGTTTAATCATTATCATAATTAATTAAAATACCTATTTTTGAAGCTTACATTGTATGCACAATAATATATTTGGTTATGCATAAAAGCTAAGATATTGTCCCTCTAATAAAAATTTTAATCAAACAGCAATATTATGACAAACAAAAATCATTTTATATAAAATAAAGTAAAAATATGGTCTCAATTTTACAAAATAAAGTCTATTTTACCTAATGAATATTATATATATATGTCGCAAAGCGTTGACCGGAAAGCGAACCAGGGCTGGCTGATAAAAATGAATATTTATTTTCCATTTAGCTACACTTATTTTAAAAAATTGTAAACGATATATATATATATGAATATCTATTTTAATTATGAATATATATATTTCTGTTTTAACTTTTTCTTTTGAAAACTTACATATATTTAAATGTGTAAGTATAGAAAAATCAATAAAATACTTTCCTATCAATATTTTTTAAAAAAATATTATGTTGATAACTCTTAAACAAAATATGAGAATTGTTTGTTATTCCTAGAATATTTTATTCCCCCCCCTTATTTAATACTTTGAAATGAAACAAAAAACTAAGACAATATTATCATTTAAAACACTTTGGATTGTTGAAAAGTGTGCTATTAAAATTTAATGTAGTCTGTTTCACCAATTATGATGTTTTCTTTTTTCTTTTTTTTTTCTGGACAATTTAGCATAACTCTTAATGCATCCTTTGGTAATTGAAGTGTATTGATTATTTGAATATGTAGATCTGCATATTTCATACTTTGTTTCTATACTAAAATTATCAATAAATTTAAATGAACTATATAATATGAGAGTGAGAGTGAGAGAGAGAGAGAGAGAGAGAGAGAGAGAGAGAGAGAGAGAGAGAGAGAGAGAGAGAGAGAGAGAGAGAGAGAGAGAGAGAGAGAGAGAGAGAGAGAGAGAGAGAGAGAGAGAGAGAGAGAGAGAGAGAGAGAGAGAGGAGAGAGAGAGAGAGAGAGAGAGAGAGAGAGAGAGAGAGAGAGAGAGAGGAGAGAGAGAGAGAGAGAGAGAGAGAGAGAGAGGAGAGAGAGAGAGAGAGAGAGAGAGAGAGAGAGAGAGAGAGAGAGAGAGAGAGAGAGAGAGAGAGGGGGGGGGGGGAGAGAGAGAGAGAGAGAGAGAGAGAGAGAGAGAGAGGGGGGGGGGGGGGGGGGGGGGGGGGGGGGGGGGGGGGGGGGGGGGGGGGGGGGGGGGGGGGGGGGGGGGGGGGGGGGGGGGGGGGGGGGGGGGGGGGGGGGGGGGGGGGGGGGGGGGGGGGGGGGGGGGGGGGGGGGGGGGGGGGGGGGGGGGGGGGGGGGGGGGGGGGGGGGGGGGGGGGGGGGGGGGGGGGGGGGGGGGGGGGGGGGGGGGGGGGGGGGGGGGGGGGGGGGGGGGGGGGGGGGGGGGGGGGGGGGGGGGGGGGGGGGGGGGGGGGGGGGGGGGGGGGGGGGGGGGGGGGGGGGGGGGGGGGGGGGGGGGGGGGGGGGGGGGGGGGGGGGGGGGGGGGGGGGGGGGGGGGGGGGGGGGGGGGGGGGGGGGGGGGGGGGGGGGGGGGGGGGGGGGGGGGGGGGGGGGGGGGGGGGGGGGGGGGGGGGGGGGGGGGGGGGGGGGGGGGGGGGGGGGGGGGGGGGGGGGGGGGGGGGGGGGGGGGGGGGGGGGGGGGGGGGGGGGGGGGGGGGGGGGGGGGGGGGGGGGGGGGGGGGGGGGGGGGGGGGGGGGGGGGGGGGGGGGGGGGGGGGGGGGGGGGGGGGGGGGGGGGGGGGGGGGGGGGGGGGGGGGGGGGGGGGGGGGGGGGGGGGGGGGGGGGGGGGGGGGGGGGGGGGGGGGGGGGGGGGGGGGGGGGGGGGGGGGGGGGGGGGGGGGGGGGGGGGGGGGGGGGGGGGGGGGGGGGGGGGGGGGGGGGGGGGGGGGGGGGGGGGGGGGGGGGGGGGGGGGGGGGGGGGGGGGGGGGGGGGGGGGGGGGGGGGGGGGGGGGGGGGGGGGGGGGGGGGGGGGGGGGGGGGGGGGGGGGGGGGGGGGGGGGGGGGGGGGGGGGGGGGGGGGGGGGGGGGGGGGGGGGGGGGGGGGGGGGGGGGGGGGGGGGGGGGGGGGGGGGGGGGGGGGGGGGGGGGGGGGGGGGGGGGGGGGGGGGGAGAGAGAGAGAGAGAGAGAGAGAGACAGAGAGAAACTTGAGCCTATAAATTACTCCAGTTTCCTGAAAATATAGATGGTGAGAAAAATAAATCTATCCTTTTAGTTTTGTTTCAAACACAATATTTTGTTTATAAATTTCAAAATAAATAAATAAGTCATTGATTTATTATAAAATTATAAAAACAAGCTTTTTTCTTATTGTTAGGTTTAAGGGCTTAGATTGTTTTTTTATTTTATTTTATTTTCTTTCACCTGTCAGATTATTCATTAAAATAAAAGTTGTATTTTCTCCATGATCAACCTAGTGTTTTCTAGTTAAAATTGTTATTACTGTCAGTGCGTTGGTGGCCTAGTGGTTAGCATAGCTGCCTTCCAAGCAGTTGGTCCGGCTTCGCTTCCCGGTCAACGCATTTGACATATGAAAAAAAAGTATTATTATTATTATCACTCACTTTATGAAGACAAAAATAACATTATTTATTTCTACAAGGGTCGGGTGACATAGAAAATCAACAACAACTCAATAAAACTTATAAACAGATTTGTTTTTTGCTTTATTTATTTCAGAATTGATTTATAAGGATTTAGCTCTAAGTCTGTCTAAACTGGAAAAAAATCTGGTATTTATTTTATTATTTTATACAAGCAACAATTTAGTATATATATATATGTATGTCAGTAGAGAAATATTTCTGAAGCTCCTTTTCCCAATCAAACTGTGATTAAGACATTTTATTAGGGCAAACTTTTGCTGGATGGTTAGAATTTTTATGATTTTTATTCAAAGTTTTTCCTTCTAGATAAAAATAGTTAGACACTCATTTACTGACCGACTGTTAATTTGATTGTTATTTCTTAAGCTGGCTTGCAACCTTAAAATTATTCATGTTTTATATTAATTGAAATTTCACAATCAAAACAAAGCATATTAAATTGTTATGATCTTGAGAAAGTTTCTTGTCATTGTGTTACTAAAAGTTTATTTCAAATTAAAATTTTAGTTGTCAAATTTCTGATTACAGAGTATAAGATCAGGTGTTCAAATCTGGGCTAAGTTAAATGGTTGGTCCATAGCAAATCCAACTAATAATATAACATTAATGATTAAATGGACAATTGCTATTCATAATTAGAGAATAACACTATAAAAGAAAAAAAAAATCAATCTTTTCCTATTAAAAAATTGAGAACTTTGGGGAATGTGGGCTTTTAACTACTGGTCATTTTTGAAGGGTTGTTAGAATATTTTTGCTTTGTAATTAGCTGTTTACTAAAAATGGTTGTTCAACTTTTTACCTGTACACATAAAAGTATAGCATTTGATTGTGTAATAGATGCACATCTAGCTGAGCCAATAGCATGAATTCATGTCCTGTCCAGTGTATAGCCTATAGTCAAATATTTAATATCAAGAACAAAATAGGTATCAATCTATGCCAACAAAAACAATAAAGCAAGGAGACAATATTCTTTTAAAATTAACATTTCTTAACACTTTGCAAGTATTATGAGACTGCTAGAGAGTTAGTTATCTTACTCATATTCATTTTTTATGGTTTGTTTACTTCAGAAACAGCATGATAATTCTGAAACATTAGATCATGGTTTAATTGTTATATTAACATAAGATTTTTTTAATAAAATTTAGTGTCTCTAAACCTGAATTTTGTTGATTTCTTAATTCAAAAAAATCTGAAGATGTCGATATGTTATAGACAATTAGCAAAAAATAGTCATCTTTATTTTTAACTGCCATAAGTCATATCTTTTGAGGGGTTTATTTATTCAAGAAGTATAATAACTACTCTTTCCTATTGCATTACCAAATGTATACCATATAATACTCAATTTTCCAAGCACCTTTACAATGCTTTATTTTCCACCCTTTTCTACAGTTTACAATTTTGATTGCCCCAGCAATCTTTTTCAGATGTTCTGAAGAATATTGCTGGGGCAACCAAAATTGTAAACTGTAGAAAAGATTGCAAAAGTAATAAAGTGCTTGGAAAATTGAGTATTATATATGTTTCTTTATTGTAGTCTTTTTTCATGGAAAATTTTTGAAATAAAAATTATGTATTGGCTTATTTACTAAATATGCCTGATTATTTTTACACATTGTTGATAAGTGTTTAAAGCCAAAATATTATACATATATAATTTGTTTTTTATTTTATTTTTAAAAATAGATGATTAACATGACTTTAATAGATAACAAATAAAATAATGGGAAAATTTAACTATACATCATTATTTATCTGTCAGAATTGCCACAGTGTTAGATCCTCTTCAAATATTGCAATAATTATAAAGCAAATATATTTTAAAGCAAAATTTGATAGATTTATCATAAATCCATATTTGATTGTTCACATTCTAAAAAAAAAATGAAAATAAAAAAGAATTCACTTATTCTTTCAAGATTGTTTACTTTTACATTTTTTTATGTGCATAATTCTTGTAAGAAGCTAAATAAATCAGATGGCAGTTGATAATCTTGCACAAATACTTCCAAATTATTGATAAAAATTATATATATATATATTTTCATTAATGTAAAAGGAAAGATTTGTTTTTTTTCTTGAATGAATTCCAACTTTTCCATTTTTCTTTATTAATTTAGTTATGTTAAGAAACAATTTAGTAATAAATTTGTTAAAAAATAATTGCATTTGATCCCCAAAAATATATAGAAACTAAAGCCCATATAGATGAAAATTAAATTTTACAATGTTGATCTCATTTTAATCTTTCTGTTAATTACTATAAAGGCATTCATTAAGAAAGGCCCAGAAAAATTTTGATAATCACATTAAACTCAAATTTTGCTTGTATGGCCATTTATTAAAATATTTTATTTTTATTTTTAGTTAGTTAGCTCGCATAGTTTTATATTTTGATTTTTTTATTTCAGAAAAATTTTTAAAAAGGTCAACTACAGTTTTATTTACATGTATTTGAAGTACATAATTCATTGTGATTCATTGTAAGACCATTTTCAAAATTACTTCAAGATAAATGTTGGAATTGCTAAAAACTTGATGATTTCAAAGTTTATAAAGATTTGTGATTATTTTTATAATATAAATATGTGTAATATATATTAAAAATTAGAAGTACACATTAATATATTGATATGTTAATCTTGGTAAGTGGTCTTAATAAACAGTATACAATTGTTTGTTAAATTCATTCCAAGGTGTCAAATACCAATTGTTTTATAAGAATGATCTCTTTATGTTTTTTTTTCTTTTCTATTATATATTTTTTTCATATAATGTTTTTGTGTAATTTGAATTGAAATAAAATTCTAACAAAATTTTAAATTTAACTCTTGATTCAGGTCCTATCAACTAATACATAAATAATGGCATAGAAAGAAAGAAGTAGAGAGGCTATAATTAGTGAATGACTTTAAAAATTTTATGATGAATAGTACACCACTGTCGAAATATATAGTTCCAGAATGTCACAAGACATATTTCATCATCCACACAAAAACAGTTAATAATGAAAATAATGTAAGTAATCATAAATGATTGAAAGTAATTCTATCTAAATCATTTATAATTATGATTAATTATTTCTACAGATACTATAATTTAAAATAATTTTATATGAAATACTTTTAGCAGGAAAAATATACAAAATACACATTAGAAATACATTTTTTACAATTTGCAATAATCTGCGAATTTTAGAATCTATAACAAGGGAAAAACTACATCAGGAACTACAGAGAATAATCTATTACTTTTTATTTTGCAAATCAATATTAAAAAAGTAAGTAAATTGTAAACTTGAAATATATGAAGAGGTTTGATGAAAATAATTAGTGTGTCATGAATGAACATGTATTAACATTCATAGCAGTAATCACAGTTGCTTTAATCATTGTAAAACAATATTTATTTTAATGAAGCATATCTTTGTTATTAATTATACTAATATCTGTATTTTCAGATACAAACGTAATTGACCAAAATATTAAGAATCTGAATCTGAGAAAATAAACAATTTATATTGTAAAAATTAGTTTAGGCTAAAAATAACAATTGACAACAATGTTCAATATTTTTGTATTTTAATTCGATTATATTTTTGAAATTTGGAATGTTCGTTTTATAAGTAACTCCTAAATTAGTTAATCAGCTCAGTGAAAAATTAATTAAAATTTATGATTTTTTTATTTATTAAGTATAGTATTAATTAAAAGCTCAAGAAACATTTAACTACCAAAATGTCAGCTGAAGCAGCAAAGTTAACCTAACATTTTGATAAATGTTTAAAGCCCAAAACTTAGCCTTCTAAAATCCTTAGAGTTTACAATTCTACATAATGATTATTTATATATGAAACACATTCTTATTATTCCCAAAAATCTATTTGTCTGTCTGACTGTCCGTTTATTTATCTATCTAAATACTAATCCAAATCTATCTATCTATCTATCTATCTATCTATCTATCTATCTATCTATCTATCTATCTATCTATCTATCTATCTATCTATCTATCTATCTATCTATCTATCTATCTATCTATCTATCTATCTATCTATCTATCTATCTATCTATCTATCTATCTATCTATCTATCTATCTATCTATCTATCTATCTATCTATCTATCTATCTATCTATCTATCTATCTATCTATCTATCTATCTATCTATCTATCTATCTATCTATCTATCTATCTATCTATCTATCTATCTATCTATCTATCTATCTATCTATCTATCTATCTATCTATCTATCTATCTATCTATCTATCTATCTATCTATCTATCTATCTATCTATCTATCTATCTATCTATCTATCTATCTATCTATCTATCTATCTATCTATCTATCTATCTATCTATCTATCTATCTATCTATCTATCTATCTATCTATCTATCTATCTATCTATCTATCTATCTATCTATCTATCTATCTATCTATCTATCTATCTATCTATCTATCTATCTATCTATCTATCTATCTATCTATCTATCTATCTATCTATCTATCTATCTATCTATCTATCTATCTATCTATCTATCTATCTAGCTAGCTAGCTAGCTAGCTAGCTATTTTTTTTCTTCCAATGTATATACTGATAGATTTAACAAAGAAAATAGAAAACATTTATTAGATTTTCTTAATAAATTTATAAAAATTTTGAAATAAATTAAATTAAAATAGATACGAATACATTAGTGTTTATTTTAATAAAATAACTATTACTACCTAAGTCTTAGAAATAAAATGTGTGTTATTTAATATTCTATTTTATTTTACTTTTTTGAAAAAGCTTTATAAAATATAAATTAATTAAAAAAAATTTTTAATCAATAATTATTTTTATTAATTTTAGTAATATATCTTGCTGTGGATGTATTTCGTGATTTATTAATTTTAGTAATATACTTTATGGCGGATGTATTTCGTGATTAATAACGCATACATTTTAAGTAGTCTTTACAAACACATTCGTATGTCGCCATTAAGCAATAAAAACATCATTTATGCTATCTTTAGGCAAGAGTTTCATTTTTCAGAAAAGCTACGAATGAATACTTCATATCATTAAAATATAGACAACATTATCCGGAATTGCTATGAGTATGAGAAAGAAGACAATAATTAATATACTAACATCATGAATTTACTATTTGGCTAATTATAACTAGATATATACTTTTTCTTATTTTATTTTTAAGGTAAAATAATTATATATCGATCTATTGGTCACTAGTTGATTGGTTTGTTGTGTCAGTCATAGATAGGGCATCTACATGAAAATCATAACAAGTTTTCTTTAATCATAAAAAGTTTTTATTTAGATCAAATTCCAGACCTGACATAAGAGTGTTAACAATTACTCTATATAACTATACACATCATGGGATCTTAGTTTCATAAATTCGATCTATCACTTCAATTATTCAAATATTTTATTCAATAATAGATTTCATCTACCAGTCTACAAGGATGCTTAGTTTTTTACTTAATAGAGAACCTTATGGTTTTATTCAGTGGTAGAATAATATAAAGTAGAGTTTAATGTTAATGAATCGTTGTTCAGCCTTGTTAAATAGTTCTGAGAAATTCCCAACAATAAACTCATTTATAAAAGACAGAGTAACACGATTTTGATGTCAAAATACTTAGGCATAAACATTTACAAAAATGATGATTATAGTAATAGTCACAAGTCAGATGTCACATGGCTTATATATAGCTTGCACTTACAAATATGTAAATTTAAGAACGTGCTAATAGCTCTAAACAAGCTTTTTTTTTGTTTTATGATAAATGCTACCACAAGAGAAGGCATTCAAATCATTTTTATTTTAAATGGTCCCCATCCCCAGACCGGTTTCGACCTATGGGTATCTTCAGTGAGGAGTTGGGACATTAGATCTAAAAAACCAACTCAAGCAAAGCATTTATCTAAAAGATAATTGTATAAGAAGTTTGTTTCAAATAAATAATTTTTCACACTAAACTTAAATAAGCAATGCATTGAATTGATTTTTCATTTAGGCGTACAAATATATAATAAAGTAGATCACTCTAACTAAACTTACATGTTTTGTTTTTCTAATTAGGAATAATTACACAGACATTAAAATGACTAATATTTAAATGACTAGACAAAGATTCTATGAAATTCTATGGATAAATACTAAAATGAATGATAACGCACTTGGTGTATTCATATTTATATGAGAAAAAATAATTCTAATTCTGCATGAGTTTATACGCTTAGTGGAGGACATAGCAGGTCTAAAAGTACAAATTTTGTTTATGTCCTTATAGTGTTATTACATATACATATAGCAATAAGTAATAACACTTATTAGAAACGGAAAGAGGACAGGAGAATATCTCATCAATTGCAATAAAAGCATAATATTAGTTTAAGTCATGCATAAATAAGCAATTTAATTTGTGGTTTAAACTTATCAAACATTAAATAACTCCAGAATAATCTCAACCGAATCTATAGTTTTTCTTATATCTAAAAAAAAAAAAAATTATACTTGATGACTTTAATGACATTTGACAAAAAGAAAATTACAATCGACAAAGCTTTATCCAATTTTCTTTCACTATAGTTTAACAGCATATTATAAAAAATTCCTCATAAATTATATTACAAATAAGAAAATGTACAGTTTATTCGGTAATTTTGTATTATTCTCTGTTCAACTTTGTAGTTAATATGCAATTCTTTGAGGAAATTTATCAAACAGTTTATTCAGTAATTTTGTAGAATTCTCTGTACAACCTTGTAGATAATACATAATTCTTTGAGGGAATTTATCAAACATGGTGTTTCTATCACAGTGTTTGTTATTGAATGTAAACAGCTCCTATAATAGTATATACTAAAATCACTAATCCAAAAGACTATTGTTTTAATATTTTTCTCTTTACTAATTTTTAACATTGCCCAGGTAATATATTTCTAATAAACTTGAAAAAAAAAGGGACACATTCTAATCATTATGCAGTAACTCTACTTTGTTGCCTAAACTAATTTTATATATTGATAACTATAGCGTGTATTTAACTCAAAAAATAAAAAAATCTATATGTTTATTAAAGATCAAAGAGAAAAGATAATGTAAAATAAAATCAATAACTGCATGGAGATATTAAAGTTGATTTGAGATCTGTGGTTTCTTAATAAATAAAAAAGTTGGTGTGCTATATATATTTTAAAGACATAATTAAGACAATAAACTGCTTCAATTAGGAAAGGCAACAACAAATGTCAAGACAGAAAAAGTAAAACAGTAGGCTTTCTTTATTTATCTCAGACAAAACAATGTGATATAAGTTTTTTCCAAGACATTCACTATGATGTTAGATATTTTAGAGTTGCTTCACTTATCTTAAAGTAAGTTAAATCCCATCAATTACAATAGAATATCATTCTCTTCTTCTCTGAGATTCGTGATTGAAAAATATCTATTTGGTTTTTAAACAATGGATCGTTGAATGAACAACATGCTCTGAGTGGGCAATGCCTATTGTATTCATAATCAAAATAGGGATAGCTGCAAATATAGGATTACAGATATCAACTAACAATTATTCACAATTACAATCAAGCAAGTAATGGTATCAATAGGAGGAGGAAATATTTTACAAAATTAATTTAAGGAATGCTTAACTGCAAATTTTAATGGATTCAAAATAATTGCTCATATAAAATACAGTTTCACAATATCATCATCAACCATTATCAATCCACTGCAGCATTTGGACTTCCAAGAGTTCCAACTATATTTAGTGCCTCAAATGTCAATTGGAAGAGATATTGTGGGATGTCTTCAATTTTAACAAATTCTTATTAGTTACACAATTATTAAAATTTCTGTATGATAAACATAATAATGTGAATTAGCTCACTTATACATAATCATTGAGACTATTTATAATTGGCTAAAAAGTGATATAATACAGGCTTTAGTGCTAGATCTGGACAAAGAACAAAAATCATAATGATTTGTGAAACCTTATCCAATGGGATTAAGATATTCTTTCCCATTACAAGGAATCCGAAAAATAAATAACCATAAAGTTCACATTTCATTAATTTAATATGACTAAATGCAATTATAGTCATATTGACAAAGAAATCCTGGAAATAATTGCAAGTAAATTTTTTTTATTTCTTCACATCATCATCATCATCATCATCATCATCATCATCATCATAATAATAATAATAATAATAATAATAATAATAATTATTATTATTATTATTATTATTATTATTTATTCTTTTCATTTATTTATTAATTAATGAAATCAAACAATATATATATATAAGAGTACTCCAAATAAGATAAACTTGTGCTAGGAGTCATTCTTAATTTATTAATTACAAACTAAAAATACATTACTATATATTACTATAATTACAACTATAAAACAAACAGATTACAATTATAAGAATAAATACATCCAAAGAAAAGAAGTATATATACACATTAAATAAAACATATACATATTAATTAATCAATATACTATGGATAATACAATAAACAAAATTTCAAACATTTTTTAAACATTTAAAAAGAAATTATCAATTAGTTTTAATAATTAAAAAACAAGAAATATTCTGAAATTTTAAAAAAGCTTTGTCAACATTATTCAAGTCAAAAATACAATCCCAGTTTTGAATAGATAACAAACCACTTAATAATAATAATAATAATAATAATAATAATAATAATAATAATAATAATAATAATAACCATCATCATCATCATTATCACAAACTCTTAATAAGAATCTCAGAAATCAATAGAAGCCTGCCACAATAAATATTTCCCAGAAAGATTTGATAATTTCATATAATAGCTCTTTGGAATTTCAAGAGCTAGTTTAGACTAGTCAAGAGTCTCCTTGAAAATATATTAAATTGATCACTTATATGTAATGGGAACCAGGAAGAAAAAAAATAGCAAAGTAAATGATTGATATAATAAGAATTTGGATAAAAGATTATTAAAACCTAATGCAATCACTAAATCTGGTTTTTACTGAAAATGAACTACAAATATTTAATAATACATTTTGTCTTAATCATCATAAGTTGAATGTAGTAGGAATTTGCATCATGTGGATAAATATAAAAGCAAGTCCTTATTTCATGAGGAGTACACTGCTGCAGTTCATATGCAAATGATTTTGTTTGTACTTAGCCAATATGGATAAAAATATTAAAGTGAAAATACAAAATCACTGGTAATGCCAAACAATTTTTAATAATTTTGTAAATAATTAACATTTTATTTGCCGGAGCCTCAAAATCACTGGTTACATATACATGGAGATTATGTAGATCAATGGCTATTTAAATTATTTTTAATTGTAATATATGCATAATAAAAAGGGCTTGAAACAAATGACTTTCCATCAATACATATATACTCTATTATTGAGATTTTAAAAAGTTATAAGTGAGATACAAAATTCCAATGGTTACATTTCCAATTCAAAGAATTTTGAATGACTAATAATAATAATACAAACATACTTTTACTATTGTTCCAAATAAAAAAAATGATAGGATAATGCATTATGCTATGCATTATAAAGTCATTAATCAAATAAACAAGCAAGTAGAAAGATAACATATATTCTTTTAGAAAAGGAAAAAAATACCCCATCCTTACATTACAAAATAGGATATGTTATTCTAATTGGTTTAGGAATAATATTGCTTCATTCATATTATTTATAAAGGGTATTTATCTCATAATTAGATGGGAACTGGAGGAGTAAATAGTTGATATATTTTACTCTGATAATAAATATTGACAGGCTGTGATAATTCAAAAACCCAACAGGCCAACACATCTTTCTTGTAAAACCAAAGAAAGAAGCATATATCAAACTACTGAGAACTTATTCTGAGAAAAAACAGCCATTGCAGAAAAATATGATAATGATGAGGAAACAGCCTAAGGTAAAACAACAACTAATGCTGAAAAAAACATTTAAAGTAGATACAGCAGCCAGAGTAGAGAAAGTCATGATCAATAAAAGAATTAAAGTTGAGACAGCAGTGAAGAAAGTAGTAACTACTGAAGGGACAGAAACAGCCCAAACAATACAGTGACTGCAGCATATTAGATGATTAAGCACTAAGAAAAAATAAAACAGAGATGTTGACATCTGCTTTATGATGATGAACACATTGATTTGAGAAAAATTGCTATAAAACTGATATAGTATAATAAATTGTATTAAAAGAATGATGTGCAATGTTAGTCGACAACTGGCAATGACCAAGCATTATTGGCTGTTTCTGGTGTGTTGTTTCAACCTGCCATCAGAAAAATAACTTAGCATATATATTTAACCCTATAATTGTAGATTTAGGACAAAAATTTTGTTTAGAATACTGTTAATGTTCAAGTAGTATCATGAAGATGTGGAAATAATGATTGATGTGATTTTTAAATTTTTTGACAATTTGCTACTGGTTGAACATTTATCTATGATGGGATATAATGTGTAGTGTTAAATGGCTCTTTTTTAGAAGAAAGTAACATTTGTTTGTCAATAAGCATATTATCCAATTTTAATCATATTATCATTTTTGAAGCTTTTGTATTTTGCAGCAAATTTTTTACATCTCCTTCCTTATCATTAAATAATTTTCCATTACTGACTTGCTTATTTTTTTTTTCCTACTCCATTTTAATAAAACTGTCCAATCAAAGTATTTCTCAAGAAGGCACTATTTAACTGCATAGAGTATAGTTTTATATGAACATAAAACCAATGAGTCTAAATATTTTGTGAATAAAGTAGAGAATTTATATCATCATTACTGTCAATAATTAATAGCATTAAAAGTTTATAAAACAAACAGATGTAAGTGTATATATATATATATATATATAGAGAGAGAGAGAGAGAGAGAAAGAGATAGACAGAGAGATAGATAGATAGACATTCAGATAGATAAATAGATAGATGGATGGACATACATATAGATAGATAGATAGATAGATAGATAGATAGATAGATAGATAGATAGATAGATAGATAGATAGATAGATAGATAGATAGATAGATAGATAGATAGATAGATATTATTTTAATAGCAAATTAATTCACTTTTTAAAAATTTATATTAAATGGTAATGAAATTTTATGTACTTTGGTTGTTATTTATATTGTTAATATAAATGAATCCCATCACTATGATGTGATAAAATAAATCAGCTTAAATGTGATTTAATAGCGATCTTCTTACCATAACTTACTTTAGCATTCTTATAGCTAGAATGGCAAATTTATCAAACATATATATATATATATGAAAAAAAACAAGTTAAACTTGCTAACGCTATATATATATATATATATATATAGAGAGAGAGAGATATAGACAGACAGATAGATAGATAGACATACAGATAGATAGATAGATAGATGGATGGATATACATATAGGTAGATAGATAGATAGGTACATAGATATTATTTTAATAGCAAATTAATTCACTTTTTAAAAATTTATATTAAATGGTAATGAAATTTTATGTACTTTGGTTGCTATTCATATTGTTAATATAAATTAATCCTATCACTATGATGTGATAAAATATATCAGCTTAAATGTGATTTAATAGCGATCTTCTTACTATAACTTATTTTAGCATTCTTATAGTTAGAATGGCAAATTTATCAAACATATATATATATATGAAAAAAAAAAAAAACAAGTTAAACTTGCTAACGCTTGTATTTATGATAAATAGATGGCATTTTACCAAAAACACCATCAAAGCATACATTTGTTTACATAAACGTCAGAGTAAGCATTCACTATCTCTATCATTAGTTCCACCTTCAGATCATGATTTCAAGCTGATTTGCTCTCATCAGTGAAGGATAGGAATAAGAAACTAGATCTAAACACTAACTCTGAGCATTTATGAAACAATTTTTATTCAGCTTGCAAGCGTGAATTTTTTAGACACATAATATCTTCAAACTCAGCATAGCAAGCCAGATAGCTATATGGGTCTGATATCAGTTCAGTATCACCACATAGTAGAAGCCTCTGCAATATATATCATTGCAAGAAAACCTCAAAGGTACATTTATGAAAAACAAAAAACAAGTTAAACTTGCTAACGCTTGTATTTATGATCAATAGATGGCATTTTACCAAAAACACTGTCAAAGCATATGTTTGTTTACATAAATGTCAGAGTAAGCATTCACTATCTCTATCATTAGTTCCACCTTCAGATCATGATTTCAAGCTGATTTGCTATCATCAGTGAAGGATAGGAATAAGAAACTAGATCTAAACACTAACTCTGAGCGTTTATGAAACAATTTCTATTCAGCTTGCAAGCATGAATTTTTTAGACACGTAATGTCTTCAAACTCAGCATAGCAAGCCAGATAGCTATATGGGTCTGATATCAGTTCAGTATCACCACATAGTAGAAGCCTCTGCAATATATATCATTGCAAGAAAACCTCAAAGGTACATTTATGAAAAACAAAAAAAAAAACAAGTTAAACTTGCTAACGCTTGTATTTATGATCAATAGATGGCATTTTACCAAAAACACCATCAAAGCATATGTTTGTTTACATAAACATCAGAGTAAGCATTCACTATCTCTATCGTTAGTTCCACCTTCAGATCATGATTTCAAGCTGATTTGCTCTCATCAGTGAAGGATAGGAATAAGAAACTAGATCTAAACACTAACTCTGAGCATTTATGAAACAATTTCTATTCATCTTGCAAGTGTGAATTTTTTAGACGTGTACTGTCTTCAAACTCAGCATAGCAAGCCAGATAGCTTGATCATAAATACAAGCGTTAGCAAGTTTAACTTGTTTTTTTTTTCATAAATGTACGTTTGAGGTTTTCTTGCAATGATATATATTGCAGAGGCTTCTACTATGTGGTGATACTGAACTGATATCAGACCCATATAGCTATCTGGCTTGCTATGCTGAGTTTGAAGACATTACATGTCTAAAAAATTCACGCTTGCAAGCTGAATAGAAATTGTTTCATAAACGCTCAGAGTTAGTGTTTAGATCTAGTTTCTTATTCCTATCCTTCACTGATGATAGCAAATCAGCTTGAAATCATGATCTGAAGGTGGAACTAACAATAGAGATAGTGAATGCTTACTCTGACATTTATGTAAACAAACATATGCTTTGATGGTGTTTTTGGTAAAACACCATCTATTGATCATAAATACAAGTGTTAGCAAGTTTAACTTGTTTTTTTTTTGTTTTTCATAAATGTACCTTTGAAGTTTTCTTGCAATGATATATATTGCAGAGGCTTCTACTTTTTCATAAATGTACCTTTGAGGTTTTCTTGCAATCATATATATTGCAGAGGCTTCTACTATGTGGTGATACTGAACTGATATCAGACCCATATAGCTATCTGGCTTGCTATGCTGAGTTTGAAGACATTACGTGTCTAAAAAATTCACGCTTGCAAGCTGAATAGAAATTGTTTCATAAACGTTCAGAGTTAGTGTTTAGATCTAGTTTCTTATTCATATCCTTCACTGATAAGAGCAAATCAGCTTGAAATCATGATCTGAAGGTGGAACTAATGATAGAGATAGTGAATGCTTACTCTGACGTTTATGTAAACAAATATACGCTTTCACTGTGTTTTTGGTAAAATGCCATCTATTGATCATATATATATATATCAAATTATACTGCAATAATTAAATAATGAATAATTAGTTTTAACTATAAACTTTCAAGATGAAAAATAAAATATAATGTTTACTCAGTTATTATAATGTTTACTGTGATATTTATATTAAGCAACATCTAATATCAAAGGAATCCACTTTTATCTGCTATCCATGATATTAAATGAATTACGGATTAGATAATAATATTTATTAAGATAAATGTCAAATCAGCAAAGCTGCCTATATAGCTGCTATTGAAAACAATTAATCTGATTGGATTTATAATTTAACTTTATAAGACAGGGTTGCTTACTACTCATTTTAGGAATCTTAGAAAAAAAGAGCTATCAAAAATTATTACAGTATTATTTAATGTTACACAATCAATTTGAGGTTTACATATTTGATTTTGTTTGTTTGTTTATACACTTATTATAATGAGTAGAATTTAATTTGCATTGTAAATTGCAGTTACATGCCATGCAAATGAGACTAGATTATAAATACCACTGATTTGAATTTTGCCCTGATAAATCACAATATCTACAATCTTTATACATTATGGATAGCACCTTAAAATGTATTCATTTTTTGTCTGCCATGTGGATTGGATTACATTGATCTTACAGGATGTTGCATTAATATAGCTAAATTTGGAAACTTAGAAATTTATTCCTAAAAAAAATTACACTTACACTCATCATGGATTACATTTAATTTTCTAAAATTTAAAACACTTCAAATAAAAAAAATTCCTGTGAAATATTCATTATTATTTTTATCTGACATTTGACAAACTTTTATAAATGAATTATGATATAATATTGTATTTTCTCTGAAGCACTGATCCATTCATTAATCTTTAAGAAAGCAACTAAACCATATTGCCAGTAAGGGTATAGATCTCTTGAAATACCATAGTTATTGAGATTTTTTTTATCCTTTCATTTATATTTCAGTCTTATATTAAAATCTATAGAGAATTTCATTATATGCCTTTCAGAAACTTTTATAGGAAGGCTGTATCTTTATTTCTGTTTTCACCTTTTAAAACAGCCTTAGCATACATGTTACTGAGCTAATCTACAAAATAATTATTCTTTCTCAAATTTGATTCATGTTGCCATCTGATATAGACAAAAAATATGTATCTATTTGTGTAATCTGAATTAAACAAATAAAGGACACTGAAATGTCTCTAAATCAAACAATACATTTGAAATGTTATGTATCCATGATCAATAATGAAGAATGTGCCCCATTTCTATAAGCCTTGTGCTCATGGCTCTACTTTTGTTGATTTCATTGGTGATAATTATCTACATACTTTGCTTTGCTTTTTTATCCTACCTTTTTTATAACTGTTCTATGACTAATGTGTATAATGTTAGTGGCAGTTGATCACAGTTGTGCTGCATTTTAATCTGCATGGGAGGGGATGCACCATAAACTATTTTTATTTATTATTTAAGATTAAAATCTAATAATGTTATTGCATCTGTATAATCATTAGAAGTTGTTTCATGACAAATAATAATAATAATAATAATAATAATAATAATAATAATAATAATAATAATAATAATAATAATAATAATAATAATAATAATAATAATAATAATAATAATAATAATAATAATAATAATAATAATAATAATAATAAGAAGAAGAAGAAGAAGAAGAAGAAGAAGAAGAAGAAGAAGAAGAAGAAAGAAGAAGAAGAAGAAGAAGAAGAAGAAGAAGAAGAAGAAGAAGAAGAAGAAGAAGAAGAAGAAGAAGAAGAAGAAGAAGAAGAAGAAGAAGAAGAAGAAGAAGAAGAAGAAGAAGAAGAAGAAGAAGAAGAAGAAGAAGAAGAAGAAGAAGAAGAAGAAGAAGAAGAAGAAGAAGAAGAAGAAGAAGAAGAAGAAGAAGAAGAAGAAGAAGAAGAAGAAGAAGAAGAAGAAGAAGAAGAAGAAGAAGAAGAAGAAGAAGAAGAAGAAGAAGAAGAAGAAGAAGAAGAAGAAGAAGAAGAAGAAGAAGAAGAAGAAGAAGAAGAAGAAGAAGAAGAAGAAGAAGAGAAGAAGAAGAAGAAGAAAAGAAGAAAGAAATTTGCAATGAATATGCAGATCAATAGCATGTAGTCAATTATAGATTGTATATTATGCATACAAATAAAAAGAGATAGAAGAAAACAAATTAATATAGGCAAAATATACAGTATTCATATGAAAAATAATATACAATAATAAAGGATACAGAAAATTTTAATTATTATATTTATCAAAAAGTTGATTAGTAAACCTACTGAAATTCAAATCAAAAACGTTTTTATTAGCAAAAATGTAAAAAAAATAAATAAAAACAATACAAGAAAGATTTAAGTATTTTTGAGAGACTAAGATCACTATAAAATAAACATAAAAGTTCTAATGTTATGAATATGCCAGAAAAAATAAATATTAAATTTTTATATCATTAATAATAATTTTATGAGTAACAACCTTAAACAAAAGTTTAAGATGTTTATGTAATGATTTGTGATGATGAAAGTTTAGAAGTAATTATATATTGGACTATTTATATCATTTATTGATGACGTTCAAAAATTCAAATTTTATTTAAACCTTTCAAATACTCTTTAATTGTTAAAATAGCACACAGATTAACATAAGACACAACATTTTGGATGTTTCCCCCATCTCTCTTCTTCAGATGTTGCAAGACTGACAAATATTAGTATTAGCAGGTGAACCGAACATAGACCTTTGCATTTGTGAATGTTGAATTTAACGTGATACTCTAGCCAACTAATAGTTTTACAGCCTTTAGATTTATGAGTATTGAATTTAAGAAGATTGTTTTATCAATTAGTTGGTGTGACTTATATTCATACAAATCTAAAGATCCAGGTTTGATTCTTATATTAGTACAGTCACTACTCAGACCAGCAACACAAGAAGAAGAGAGAAGAATAAAACACCTCTAAATGTTGTGCTATATTCTAATTTGTGTGCTATTACTAACAGATGAATGTACATGAAAAGTTTAAAATAATGTTTGAATTTTTATCAAAACATTTAATATTGGGTGATTGAAATAGCCCAATATATAATATAAAAAGTAAAAGGTATTTAAAAAATATTTCCCCAAAAATAGAGATGTTATTTCGAAAATTTATTAAAAATTAATTATCTCAAAATAAAGTATTAGCTGCTACTGCGACTATTATTAGATTAAGAGTCATATTTCCAAAATTTATTAAAAAATTAATTATACAGAAAGAGATTATTATTACTACTATTATCACTTTAAGAAACATATTTCAAAAAAAAATATAAAAAATCGATTGTACTGAAAGAGAATACTACTATTATTATTACTGACATTTCTAATACTGCTACTACTAC